>OY821521.1:133994989-134413333 GCA_963682025.1 Cordilura impudica
ATAATTATATTATTATTATTATTATTATTATTATTATTATTATTATTATTATTATTATTATTATATTATTATTATTATTATTATTATTATTATTATTATTATTATTATTATTATTATTATTATTATTATTATTATTATTATTATTATTATTATTATTATTATTATTATTATTATTATTATTATTATTATTATTATTATTATTATTATTATTATTATTATTATTATTATTATTATTATTATTATTATTATTATTATTATTATTATTATTATTATTATTATTATTATTATTATTATTATTATTATTATTATTATTATTATTATTATTATTATTATTATTATTATTATTATTATTATTATTATTATTATTATTATTATTATTATTATTATTATTATTATTATTATTATTATTATTATTATTATTATTATTATTATTATTATTATTATTATTATTATTATTATTATTATTATTATTATTATTATTATTATTATTATTATTATTATTATTATTATTATTATTATTATTATTATTATTATTATTATTATTATTATTATTATTATTATTATTATTATTATTATTATTATTATTATTATTATTATTATTATTATTATTATTATTATTATTATTATTATATTATTATTATTATTATTATTATTATTATTATTATTATTATTATTATTATTATTATTATTATTATTATTATTATTATTATTATTATTATTATTATTATTATTATATTATTATTATTATTATTATTATTATTATTATTATTATTATTATTATTATTATTATTATTATTATTATTATTATTATTATTATTATTATTATTATTATTATTATTATTATATTATTATTATTATTATTATTATTATTATTATTATTATTATTATTATTATTATTATTATTATTATTATTATTATTATTATTATTATTATTATTATTATTATTATTATTATTATTATTATTATTATTATTATTATTATTATTATTATTATTATTATTATTATTATTATTATTATTATTATTATTATTATTATTATTATTATTATTATTATTATTATTATTATTATTATTATTATTATTATTATTATTATTATTATTATTATTATTATTATTATTATTATTATTATTTATTATTATTATTATTATTATTATTATTATTATTATTATTATTATTATTATATTATTATTATTATTATTATTATTATATTATTATTATTATTATTATTATTATTATTATTATTATTATTATTATTTATTATTATTATTATTATTATTATTATTATTATTATTATTATTATTATTATTATTATTATTATTATTATTATTATTATTATTATTATTATTATTATTATTATTATTATTATTATTATTATTATTATTATTATTATTATTATTATTATTATTATTATTATTATTATTATTATTATTATTATTATTATTATTATTATTATTATTATTATTATTATTATTATTATTATTATTATTATTATTATTATTATTATTATTATTATTATTATTATTATTATTATTATTATTATTATTATTATATTATTATTATTATTATTATTATTATTATTATTATTATTATTATTATTTATTATTATTATTATTATTATTATTATTATTATTATTATTATTATTATTATTATTATTATTATTTATTATTATTATTATTATTATTATTATTATTATTATTATTATTATTATTATTATTATTATTATTATTATTATTATTATTATATTATTATTATTATTATTATTATTATTATTATTATTATTATTATTATTATTATTATTATTATTATTATTATTATTATTATTATTATTATTATTATTATTATTATTATTATTATTATTATTATTATTATTATTATTATTATTATTATTATTATTATTATTATTATTATTATTATTATTATTATTATTATTATTATTTTATTATTATTATTATTATTATTATTATTATTATATTATTATTATTATTATTATTATTATTATTATTATTATTATTATTATTATTATTATTATTATTATTATTATTATTATTATTATTATTATTATTATTATTATTATTATATTATTATTATTATTATTATTATTATTATTATTATTATTATTATTATTATTATTATTATTATTATTATTTATTATATTATTATTATTTATTATTATTATTATTATATTATTATTATTATTATTATTATTATTATTATTATTATTATTATTATTATTATTATTATTATTATTATTATTATTATTATTATTATTATTATTATTATTATTATTATTATTATTATTATTATTATTATTATTATTATTATTATTATTATTATTATTATTATTATTATTATTATTATTATTATTATTATTATTATTATATTATTATTATTATTATTATATTATTATTATTATTATTATTATTATTATTATTATTATTATTATTATTATTATTATTATTATTATTATTATTATTATTATTATTATTATTATTATTATTATTATTATTATATTATTATTATTATTATTATTATTATTATTATTATTATTATTATTATTATTATTATTATTATTATTATTATTATTATTATTATTATATTATTATTATTATTATTATTATTATTATTATTATTATTATTATTATTATTATTATTATTATTATTATTATTATTATTATTATTATTATTATTATTATTATTATTATTATTATTATTATTATTATTATTATTATTATTATTATTATTATTATTATTATTATTATTATTATTATTATTATTATTATTATTATTATTATTATTATTATTATTATTATTATTATTATTATTATTATTATTATTATTATTATTATTATTATTATTATTATTATTATTATTATTATTATTATTATATTATTATTATTATTATTATTATTATTATTATTATTATTATTATTATTATTATTATTATTATTATTATTATTATTATTATTATTATTATTATTATTATTATTATTATTATTATTATTATTATTATTATTATTATTATATTATTATTATTATTATTATTATTATTATTATTATTATTATTATTATTATTATTATTATTATTATTATTATTATTATTATTATTATTATTATTATTATTATTATTATTATTATTATTATTATTATTATTATTATTATTATTATTATTATTATTATTATTATTATTATTATTATTATTATTATTATTATTATTATTATTATTATTATTATTATTATTATATTATTATTATTATTATTATTATTATTATTATTATTATTATTATATTATATTATTATTATTATTATTATTATTATTATTATTATTATTATTATTATTATTATTATTATTATTATTATTATTATTATTATTATTATTATATTATTATTATTATTATTATTATTATTATTATTATTATTATTATTATTATTATTATTATTATTATTATTATTATTATTATTATTATTATTATTATTATTATTATATTATTATTATTATTATTATTATTATTATTATTATTATTATATTATTATTATTATTATTATTATTATTATTATTATTATTATTATTATTATTATTATTATTATTATTATTATTATTATTATTATTATTATTATTATTATTATTATTATTATTATTATTATTATTATTATTATTATTATTATTATATTATTATTATTATTATTATTATTATTATTATTATTATTATTATTATTATTATTATTATTATTATTATTATTATTATTATTATTATATTATTATTATTATTATTATTATTATTATTATTATTATTATTATTATTATTATTATTATTATTATTATTATTATTATTATTATTATTATTTATTATTATTATTATTATTATTATTATTATTATTATTATTATTATTATTATTATTATTATTATTATTATTATTATTATTATTATTATTATTATTATTATTATTATTATTATTATTATTATTATTATTATTATTATTATTATTATTATTATTATTATTATTATTATTATTATTATTATTATTATTATTATTATTATTATTATTATTATTATTATTATTATTATTATTATTATTATTATTATTATTATTATTATTATTATTATTATTATTATTATTATTATTATTATTATTATTATTATTATTATTATTATTATATTATTATTATTATTATTATTATTATTATTATTATTATTATTATTATTATTATTATTATTATTATTATTATTATTATATTATTATTATTATTATTATTATTATTATTATTATTATTATTATTATTATTATTATTATTATTATTATTATTATTATTATTATTATTATTATTATTATTATTATTATTATTATATTATTATTATTATTATTATTATTATTATTATTATTATTATTATTATTATTATTATTATTATTATTATTATTATTATTATTATTATTATTATTATTATTATTATTATTATTATTATTATTATTATTATTATTATTATTATATTATTATTATTATTATTATTATTATTATTATTATTATTATTATATTATTATTATTATTATTATTATTATTATTATTATTATTATTATTATTATTATTATTATTATTATTATTATTATTATTATTATTATTATTATTATTATTATTATTATTATTATTATTATTATTATTATTATTATTTATTATTATTATTATTATTATTATTATTATTATTATTATTATTATTATTATTATTATTATTATTATTATTATTATTATTATTATTATTATTATTATTATTATTATTATTATTATTATTATTATTATTATTATTATTATTATTATTATATTATTATTATTATTATTATTATTATTATTATTATTATTATTATTATTATTATTATTATATTATTATTATTATTATTATTATTATTATTATTATTATTATTATTATTATTATTATTATTATTATTATTATTATTATTATTATTATTATTATTATTATTATTATTATTATTATTATTATTATATTATTATTATTATTATTATATTATTATTATTATTATTATTATTATTATTATATTATTATTATTATTATTATTATTATTATTATTATTATTATTATTATTATTATATTATTATTATTATTATTATTATTATTATTATTATTATTATTATTATTATTATTATTATTATTATTATTATTATTATTATTATTATTATTATTATTATTATTATTATTATTATTATTATTATTATTATATTATTATTATTATTATTATTATTATTATTATTATTATTATTTATTATTATTATTATTATTATTATTATTATTATTATTATTATTATTATTATTATTATTATTATTATTATTATTATTATTATTATTATTATTATTATTATTATTATTTATTATTATTATTATTATTATTATTATTATTATTATTATTATTATTATTATTATTATTATTATTATTATTATTATTATTATTATTATTATTATTATTATTATTATTATTATTATTATTATTATTATTATTATTATTATTATTATTATTATTATTATTATTATTATTATTATTATTATTATTATTATTATTATTATTATTATTATTATTATTATTATTATTATTATTATTATTATTATTATTATTATTATTATTATTATTATTATTATTATTATTATTATTATTATTATTATTATTATTATTATTATTATTATTATTATTATTATTATTATTATTATTATTATTATATTATTATTATTATTATTATTATTATTATTATATTATTATTATTATTATTATTATTATTATTATTATTATTATTATTATTATTATTATTATATTATTATTATTATTATTATTATTATTATTATTATTATTATTATTATTATTATTATTATTATTATTATTATTATTATTATTATTTTATTATTATTATTATTATTATTATTATTATTATTATTATTATTATTATTATTATTATTATTATTATTATTATTATTATTATTATTATTATTATTATTATTATTATTATTATTATTATTATTATTATTATTATTATTATTATTATTATTATTATTATTATTATTATTATTATTATTATTATTATTATTATTATTATTATTATTATTATTATTATTATTATTATTATTATTATTATTATTATTATTATTATTATTATTATTATTATTATTATTATTATTATTATTATTATTATTATTATTATTATTATATTATTATTATTATTATTATTATTATTATTATTATTATTATTATTATTATTATTATTATTATTATTATTATTATTATTATTATTATTATTATTATTATTATTATTATTATTATTATTATTATTATTATTATTATTATTATTATTATTATTATTATTATTATATTATTATTATTATTATTATTATTATTATTATTATTATTATTATTATATTATTATTATTATTATTATTATTATTATTATTATTATTATTATTATTATTATTATTATTATTATTATTATTATTATTATTATTATTATTATTATTATTATTATTATTATTATTATTATTATTATTATTATTATTATTATTATTATATTATTATTATTATTATTATTATTATTATTATTATTATTATTATTATTATTATTATTATTATTATTATTATTATTATTATTATTATTATTATTATTATTATTATTATTATTATTATTATTATTATTATTATTATTATTATTATTATTATTATTATTATTATTATTATTATTATTATTATTATTATTATATTATTATTATTATTATTATTATTATTATTATTATTATTATTATTATTATTATTATTATTATTATTATTATTATTATTATTATTATTATTATTATTATTATTTATTATTATTATTATTATTATTATTATTATATTATTATTATTATTATTATTATTATTATTATTATTATTATTATTATTATTATTATTATTATTATTATTATTATTATTATTATTATTATTATTATTATATTATTATTATTATTATTATTATTATTATTATTATTATTATTATTATATTATTATTATTATTATTATTATTATTATTATTATTATTATTATTATTATTATTATTATTATTATTATTATTATTATTATTATTATTATTATTATATTATTATTATTATTATTATTATTATTATTATTATTATTATTATTATTATTATATTATTATTATTATTATTATTATTATTATTATTATTATTATTATTATTATTATTATTATTATTATTATTATTATTATTATTATTATTATTATTATTATTATTATTATATTATTATTATTATTATTATTATTATTATTATTATTATTATTATTATTATTATTATTATTATTATTATTATTATTATTATTATTATTATTATTATTATTATTATTATTATTATTATTATTATTATTATTATTATTATTATTATTATTATTATTATTATTATTATTATTATTATTATTATTATTATTATTATTATTATTATTATTATTATTATTATTATTATTATTATTATTATTATTATTATTATTATTATTATTATTATTATTATTATTATTATTATTATTATTATTATTATTATTATTATTATTATTATTATTATTGTTATTATTATTATTATTATTATTATTATTATTGTTATTATTATTATTATTATTATTATTATTATTGTTATTATTATTATTATTATTATTATGGTGAGAATTGGTTTGGTTATTGAAACGACTTGTTCTTGTTTAATTTTCAATTAAGACTGACTTTATTTTAAAATTGTAAAAACTTATATATTAATTTACTAATACTAGGTTTGAATAAAATTTACTCAATCTTAAAATTACTCATGCACATTCATGTACGTACACTCATTGAGTACGTTCTCTTTCGTCAAAAGGTCAGTTCGTCAAATCGTCACTAAAAATAAAAAATGTAAATCGATCATTCCCAATTTGGTGTAATGTTACACAAATTGGTGATACTTAAAATATGTCATTAAACTTTTGTTTACAATATACTCGTTTGCGTTCTACATTCTTTTGACATGCAAACATACAAACACATACATTGTAAACCCAGATCAATCGTCACCATGAATGTACATATTTATTTGTATACTTGTGAATCATTGATTTGGGTTTACAGTTGACCCTCTGTTCACGAGTATACTACACCCTCACCGTTCAAGAAAATCATACAATTTTATTTATAAATTTGGATGATTTTTTAACAATATAATCGGTGCATAGTGTGAAATATAATTAAATGTCTTAAAGTTATTATTTGTTTATCAAAAAAAAATCTTATTATCTAAATATAATAATTGTAATTTTCTTATACAAAGTTTATAATTTCCAATTTTCAAAATTTGTTTATTTTCAAATATTCTAATATTTCCATTCATTTGTTCTTATTGTATTTTTTCAATAAATTCTTATGTACTATTTTTGTTTTGTTATTTATTTTTATTTCTACATTTACATTTTCAATACCAATGACTTCATATGGACCCTGGTATGGTGATTCATTTTTCTTCCTATTTTCTATTTTTATCAAAACTAAATCTCCTAATTTTATGTCTATACTATTCTTACACTTATGTGAGTCTTGTACTCTTTTCAATTTTATCTTTTCTATCATTTTTCTGGCATTTTCCAATGAATATTTTAATCTTGTTTTTATCTCATTCGTGTAATTGTCGAAATCGTATGTTTTTTCGTTGCATTTTTCTATAAGATCACCTGGCAAACTTGGCAATTTGCCATAAACCAACTCAAAAGGTGAATATCCTGTATCCACATGAGGTGTAGTATTATAAGCGAATGCATAATATGGAACCCATGAGTACCAATCATCATCAATCACGAACGAAAGAAAGTATTCATTTAGAACCCTGTGATTTCGTTCCACAGTTCCCAGCGTCTCATGATGGTATGGTGTTGAGAATCTTTGTTCAATCTTCAAAAATTCACATATTTCCTTTATCAACTGATTTGTAAACTCTGTTCCTCTATCAGATTTAATTGTTTTGAACATTCCATATTTTAGTATTACATTCTCAATTAGTGCCTTGGCTACATTCGTGGCCTCTTTTGTCTCCATAGGACAAGCTATTATGTATTTTGTCAGTTCACATTGTATGGTGAGTATATACCTGCAATGTTGTGATGGTCTTAAAGGACCTACTGTGTCAATTACAAGTGTGTTGAAACTCTGATCCGGTGTGTCTGTCACACATAATGGTTCCTTTGTGTGTTTGATTTGTTTGTTCTTCTGACACAAATCACACGTTTTTACATAATCTTTTATCATCTTCGACATATTCTTCCATATATACTTTTGTTTTAGTCTAAGTACTGTTTTTCTCACTCCAAAATGCCCTCCGCATGGTGTATTATGATACATTTTTATTAGATTCAACTTTTCTTTATCATTCTTTATATTTTGAGGATTTTTATATATTAATATCTTGACGTCATTATTCTCATTTTTATTCATTATTTTCTTAATTTTCCCAAGGGTTATTTTCTTAAATATTTCGTTACTTCTTTCCAGTGCGAATTTTCTATACTCTGTTGTTCTCAAAATAGATGGTAGCTTCTCCAACACTTTATCTAAATAACATGGATTTTCACTACATCTTACGCGCGTTTCATTTAGATTATTATCGTCTTCAATTTGAATCATATCATTTTCATTTTCTTCCCTGTACAGCTTCTTATTGGATTCTAGTTTCTTCGATGTACCTGAGTAGCATGAATTGTCACTATATCCTATGCGCATATTAATATCTTTATCTTCATTAATTTTATCATTTTTATTAGTCGACTTATTTCCAATTATAAATTTAAGTTTTCTTGCATGCTTTATGTCATTAATCGATGTACATTCCCATATGTTGAGGTGATCAGTCCCAGTAGGTGATGTTCCATCTGTTTCCTCATTTTTATTTTGTATTATTTTGTTATCATTTTCTGCGTTGTTTTGTATCATATTCTTTTTCATGTTTCTTGTTATCACCAGCGTTTTCCATTGTTACTGCTTGCATTTTGGTATAACACTTGTCTATCTCTGACACGCGCCATAGCCTCTTCAGCTATCTTTAACGCTTCAGCAAAAGTAGTAACTCTACTTGCATCAATTGTTGAGATTGTTTGTTGATCTCTCAACCCACTTTTAAATACATTAAATGCCAATGCATTATTCGTTCGTACTATTGCAGACCTATCTGCTTCGCCAATTTCGTTTATCTGAACCTCATTCAACTCGTTGACCAGTGATTCTATTTTATCGGCAAAACCTCTTACATTATCCCCTTTTTGAACAGTTTGTGTTAATCTTTGTAGTATGCTGTTTGATGATTTTAGTGGCTTATAGGCCCTTTTCAGAGCCAACACCAATTCATTAACGCTTGTCGGAATGCTTTCCTGATTCACTCGGTTCTGTACTCTCTGTTCAAGTCGCGATTTAAATATGAAATTAAAGAAAAAATTTCGCTTTTCCTGTGTCACAGTTTCATACACCAATTCGAGATTTGTTACAAAACTATGCAATTCTTCTTTCTTTCCCGTAAATTTAGGTATTAGCTTCGAAACAGCCGATAATTCGTTCATGTCCATAATCGTCGTCATAGTTAACTTTTCCCTTTTTTCAGTATCTTTTTTATCTATATGATGTGTCAAAATTTCTAGTGCTTCTTCTTTTAGTTTTCTAAATTTGTCAGCTATCTTTATTCTTAGTTCTTCTGTCAATTCAGTTTCCGCTAAACAGTCCTCAAACTGAGTTCTCAATTCTGATATTTCCTTCCTTTTCGAATTTACCGTTTCTATAGAATATGGTTTCCCTATTGATTTTTTAGCGTTTACTGCTATCGATTCCAATCTCTTTATTAAATTGTCCATATGAGACATTGATAATCATAAAAAATTTTTTTTTTTTTTTTTTTTTTTGCTTTATTTATTCATTAAATTAGTTTTAACATATTGTTTTTATATTTCAATTTCAATTTATATTTCAATGTTGTTTAATATTTCTTATATTTAGTGTTTATAATATAATATAGTGTTTATAATGTAATAATTCTTATATATAGTTGTTTGCTTACTATAATAACAATAAGATCTTTAAAAAAAAAATTTTGGATTAAAAAAAAAATTCTGTTTCGTCTTCTTTTCCTCTTTATTCTTCTACCTTCCGAATTTCTCTACCATTAGGATGGTCTCTGCCTGTACTGTTGTGGGCCTTATTATATCTTCTTCCGTAGGACTACCTTTCATTCCTATAACTTTCCAAAAATTAGCTAACCATTTAACCTGTTTTTCTAACTCAGCCTTTGTATATTTAACTTCAACTTTTTTCTTTTTGCGTAGCTCTAATGGTTTAGTAAAATACCCCTCATCTGCTAATCTTCTTATTTCCTCATCTAGTTTATCTAACATATCTGGTTGTGCATTTATTTCTTCTGCAGACATTTCTTTTTTGCTTTTCTTTTCTCTTTCAAATATGAATTTAATTCCTTTCTGGTTTCCTGTAATTTCCTTTCCAGTTCTACTCTTCTATCTCTTTGTGTCTCGTAGCTTAACTCACTTTTTAAAATGTTTATTTTCCTTTGCATACGACTTTTTAAATCGCCTCTGTTTCTCCTAATTTTTGGTAGTTCTACTTTAGGTATGCTTGGTTCTCTAAATATTCTATCCTTTTTCACAATTCTAAGTGGCTTAGGACCAATATTCAAAATTTCTGGTTTCACTACTTTTTCCTTATCCTCTGCTTCTTTCAACAACCTTTTCCAATTTTCTTCAGCTATTTTCAAATAACTTAATATTTCTTCTTTTGTCTCCTCCATAAAAAAATTTTAAACTATATTTCTAACTTGTTGTACCCTCACTTGTTTCTTCACGTACTTTCTCAAATGTTTAATCACTACGGTAAATGTTACCAGTACGCAAATTAAAATAAACACCTCCAAACTAACGCTAATTGCCGTGGGGTTCTTAACCGTTTCCGTTACCACTTCACTTATTTTGTTTTGACTATTCCCCATGCTCACAAAAAAAAAAACACTAAAAAAATACACTTTGGACTACAAAAAGAAAAGAAAACCTTTATCGAAATTTAAATTTGCAATATTAAAAAAAAATTTTGTTTCACTTTCAGTAACTTTAAAACATTTTCACATTCCCCTTTTTTTTTTTTTTTTTTTTTTATACACTATATTTTTAATTTTTTACCAGGCGTGCCCATGCACCTTCTGGATTTTTATACTTATTCTTTCTTTCTTCATATGTTGTGGTGATTAAAGTTGTCGTTGATGCTATACATGTACTGCCTCTGCTGGTGGTATGGTGGTTAAAGGTGTTGTTGATGCCAAATGTCGTCAAAAATATCCACCAGGATGCCGGTTCCTTTCAGCGAACCTTCAATAGCTAAACTTTTTCGTTTGCTCCTGTTATTATTGCTGCATGAAAGTTGGCAAGGATCGCCATATGGTGAGAATTGGTTTGGTTATTGAAACGACTTGTTCTTGTTTAATTTTCAATTAAGACTGACTTTATTTTAAAATTGTAAAAACTTATATATTAATTTACTAATACTAGGTTTGAATAAAATTTACTCAATCTTAAAATTACTCATGCACATTCATGTACGTACACTCATTGAGTACGTTCTCTTTCGTCAAAAGGTCAGTTCGTCAAATCGTCACTAAAAATAAAAAATGTAAATCGATCATTCCCAATTTGGTGTAATGTTACACAAATTGGTGATACTTAAAATATGTCATTAAACTTTTGTTTACAATATACTCGTTTGCGTTCTACATTCTTTTGACATGCAAACATACAAACACATACATTGTAAACCCAGATCAATCGTCACCATGAATGTACATATTTATTTGTATACTTGTGAATCATTGATTTGGGTTTACAGTTGACCCTCTGTTCACGAGTATACTACATTATTATTATTATTATTATTATTATCATTATATCTCAACCCTTTTTTAAAAGTATATAACAACTGCTGACAACTCTACCGACACGCAAAAAAATACAACGCGGTGCACCGGTACGACCAACTTTTGTATTCATAACACTCAGACGGACGGACGGACATCGTTTAATCGACACAGAAAGTGTTTTTGAGTCGATCCGTATAATTAAAAGATGGATAAAGGTCCAATATTTTTGGCAGTCACAAACATCACCTCAAACTTAATATATCCACCACATAGTGGACAACTTTTGTATTCATAAATTTTGCAGAAAATACATAACCTTGGGTCAGAAAAACTGTTCTGGTGCACACGGGCGGAAACTGGCGGGTGTATAATGGGGTATAGGAGTATAGGGGAGGGTTCGTGCTATAGAAGAGTGTAAGATTTTTTCTGACTGCTTTTGACTGGCAGGAGTTATGCTCTATTAAGTAGGAGATTTTCGGAAAAATTTTGACCTTTTTAAAAAAAAGGCAGGAGATTGCCCATAGTATTCTATATAAATTCCGCTGGAAAGCAAGGGGCAAAGAAAACTACAGGAGAGTGATCATCGCGATTTGTCCTCTGTCAGTTCCAACAAGATGAACGTGTTTGATTCTTCAACACCTGCGGTCCTTATTGCTTTTGGGCGTATTGACGGTCTCAACCACAACAGTCAAGAACGTCCCCGATCTACCAACTACGCAAGCATACACTGGTAAGGTGCCCATCAATGACAAGAACTGACTGACTGACTGACATTAGAAAACTCCTCCCTCACGTTCCCGAGGAACACCATGGACTCTACAACAGGATCCTCTCTAGGAAAACTACGGCTTGCGATGACGATGAAAAGTAGTTTTGAAAAACAATATGTAACATTTATACGTTATATAAAATATTTTTTTATCGCAAACAACCGGTTGATTTTGAAAAGGGCGTAAGTCATATAATTTGTAAATTCGGTTTTTGATCCAAATTAAATCGGAAATTAACCAAAACTTCACTTAACATTATTTCAAAGCAATGACTTTGGAATGGCTGCCATATAGATTTATAATAACATATTGTAATTTGGGATAAAAGGTTTTAACAAGTTTTCTCAAAATGAATTATTCGTGACTTACGCCCTCTTCAAAATCTGCGATTCAATTGTTGATTAAGTTGAGGAGATCTGAGTAGTTGTCATTTTCTTCGAATTCTAATTTGTTCACCTAATAGCCGTTCGGCAGCAACGAAACAAGCTCTATTTCTTGAGCAAATAGTTTGAAATTTGTAGGAAATTTGAAATCAGGAGTTCGATATCATCTGGTATTCTTGGCGGCAATCGTAATGTGCAATGGATGCTAAAATGGTTTTTGTATTTTAAGCAATCAATTCTGCCTGAATGCGTTAATGCATGGTCTTCACTAGTCATTATAAATGTCAATTATTGTCAGTTGTATGATCTTTTCATTTTCAATTGATGGTAGTGGTTGACATGAAAAATAAAATTGTTTTTTGGCACTGAATATGATATATTAACACCAGGCATTAGGCAATAAATGGAGACAGAATTTCTGGACGGTAGTTACAACAACATCTTTTTGTTCAGACGAGAGTTCAAATAAATATTCGACATTCATAAGTACTTCCATGCTATTCTGTGTCACTCCAAAATCGGGAAAATTTTGCCTATATGTTGGCTCTCCCCTTAAGACCGGATTCGTAGCCGTTTTAGAATTTGTGTTGAACAAATTAAATTAAATTTTTTTTAATGCCATAAATAAAAGTTTTTGATTCAAATATTTTTCAGACAGCTGTTTGCTAATGGAATTGCTCTGTGGTGCTACGATTTTATTCTTAAGAGAAACTGATGACTTACTAGAGATTTATTCTGATTAACAGTAAGTTATTCTTCTTACCTGTCTTGGGTGTCATAGTCGTAATTGGCACCTTTTGTTCTAAGGATTAACACTCATGGCGTATTACAGTAAGCAAATTGCTCTTTGAGCTATACTGGGTTGTTCTAAATGTATTTCATAGATCTATTATAGTTAAAAGTTCGACAGTTACTAAGATATATTATAAGGAAATTGTGTTATGGAGGTTTAATAGGAACTTAACGATTTTGAAATTTCATTTAGATTACTTATCCCACTCGATGCCAAACATCTCTAATCCGTATTATGAATAAATTTTTATAGAATTTGTTATATAAGGTTTCAGTTAAAAATATAGTTAACAAAAAATAATGAAGTGTTCTTTTTGAACTATATAACTGCGAGTACCAGGAGACAAAAGGGGGTTAATAGTGCGTTTACATTTAAGCAAAATCTAGTATATGCGAGATTTCGAGCACAAAATCTAGCTTGGTACTAGATTTTAGCAAAATCTCACAAAATCTTGTCAAACTTGGGCACTACCAAATGATACTACTGTGTTTTTTAATATTGTAGTAGAAAATTACAATGCAGTGACTGAAAAATTTACATTTAAAAACAAAAATGAAAGCAAACAAGTTGAATAAAAAGCAAATAAAATATTAATTATTAATAAAAAAAATTACGAATCTATAATAACAAAATATTTAGTAATTGAAAAGTTATAACCTTTTATACTGACATGTGCCCATTCCAATCTGCTAAATAGTAATTGTGGAAAATGAATTTGTTTTTGCTGTTCATACAATACATTTAACAAATGCCAATTTTTTTTCGCAAAATTTCTATTTAACCTTGTGCTTTTTTCATTTTTGATGCATTGTCTAACAAAATCTGTTCCTTTTTAGAATTTTCCATATTTCCATTTTCCTATTGTTTGGAATATTTTTGGTATTTCTAGTTATATGTGTTATATTAATCAGCTTTTTAATTTTGTGGAAAAAGTTAAATGTAAACGGCATAGATTTTGATATAGATTTCAACTAAAATCTACTAGATTTTCCTCAGATGTAAACGCACCCTAATAGATACTTATGTTATATTGATTATAATTTTAAGATGGTTCTACAATTTGTTTTTCACAAAAATCAGTTTTTCACAAAAATTCTTCTGAAATCATTTCAATATAAAAGAGGTCGACATTTCGGTAATTAAATTTTAAAGAATTTGTTAAATCTCTAGAGAACATAAAATCTATAACGCTTCAACTTTTACTACATTGAAACTTAAATACATATTTGATAGGTAGGAATCAAGCACTTACTTAAAATCATTGAAAGAATCTGTTTTTTACAGAACGAATTGGCTTTCCATAGAATAATTTAATTTAATAGAATAATTTATTCTCGCAGAATATGTGCGATTATGGTTTATTTAGTGATGCTCAACACCGTCAAATATATTTATTACAAAAATAGCTCCAGCTAACGATACGATAGAAAAAGTATAACTTAAGCCAACCTGTGTTTATGTTTACTTTGCGGTTGGCTTGTTTACCAGTCTGTTTGTTTCAATAATACAATGTTTTTCGAGGCGAAAGAAATCCTTCTCATAGTGAAGTTGAATATTATAGAGAACTTTATGGCAGAAGTGGTAATAAGTGTGTGGTGTTACAACAAAGAAATCTACCAGGCCGCAAAACACAAAGTAAATGTTGGTTATGGAACTTAATATTTAAAAAGCATATACTATGCATCTGTTTTAGTGGCCAAATGGCAAAATGACGCCAACCGAATATTATAGTATTAAAACAAATATACAGGCACAAACAAAAAAAAAACATTCTTTTAATATATTTATAAGCTTTTCTTCGTAGTTGAACGTACTACATGCTGTACTCACATAGAGTAATCACCGCCATAACGTCGCGGCCATATTTGGCCCAACTTGCACTCCATTAATCTAGACTTGAGTGCAACTGGATCGCTCTGCTCTAAATAGTAAAATTTTAGTTGGAGCGCTAAGTGTTTATTTTGGTTAAATTCAAACTGCAATAGCGATCCACGTATGAGCACGAGTTAGTTGTTCTTTCTTCCTTTCGTTTCGTTTGTTAAAAAAGCGGAAATGAAAACAAAGACATAACTTTACCGCGGGGTATAGTATATTAAATACACAAATCTTTGAAATCTTTGTTAGTGTTAGGGAATGCGTGCAAGTATTTAAATATTTGTGAGTTAATTCGAGAAGAAATAATAGCAAAGTTTTTCTAAAATGACATTTGTTCTTGTTCTACGGCTATTGTTTGTTTCTTTGTATGACTGTATGACATGAATCGCAGCATAATAAAATACCAGGGCCACTCTTTATACTGCACGCTGGGTCAGGGACTAATTTTGTGATCCAAAAATGTAACATTTAATCAAATTTCCAATTTCGGAAGTAAGGAAGAAAATAATTTTCGAACGATACAAGTGGAAATTGTTGTTTTAACACATATATACACTCAGAAAAGAAACACTTTAAACTCACTTTAAATCCAGTACAAGGGACTTTAAAATTTAAAATTTTCACGAATGAAAACCAGCCGTATTGACAAATATAAAATTTTAAAGTTTACACTTAAAAATGTGAATTATTAATTTTAACACTTTCAATATTAAAGTGAAAACTTTACATTTCAATATGCGCATTTTCGAATACAATTTAAACACTTTTGAACTTACATTGTAACCCAATTTAAAAATGTTCGTATTTAAATTAAAACTTAAAACACATTCAATCTCAATTGACAGCGTTTCGCCAACTTCAAAATTTTCTTCCACTAATGGATCACGTACTTCACTCGAAATAGATCTTTCCGCAGATGAACTACTCCTTCTAATCTTTGTCTTTAAATTAAAATATTTGGAATAGAGCTTGCCTGATGGTTTTCTCTTTGACGAGGAATCTAGTAATAATCCTGAAAGAAATCAGTTTATAATACGTTCTCTTTATACATATATCGCTCTTAGTAATACCTGGGACTCTCTTTCTTTGGGAAATAAACCAGTTATTTCTTCGACAATATTAGCAAAGTGTTCTGGTCTAAGCTTTGCCTTTGTTAACAGGACATTTTCTAAAATTATTTTAATGAAATAATCGCGTTGCTTATTCGTAAAACATGCCCTTTCCTCATATTATTGAATAAGTTGTTTTCCAGTTGAGTTATCCTTTAAAAATGTTGAAAGGGGCTGCAATGCAGTGTACATTTAAATTTAGTACAAAACTTTGTACTGTATATTCTTACCTGTGATCCAATGCGGTTCTATTGAATTAGAACAAGGTGAATCGTTGTGACGGTTTTTTTCTAACCAACCAATCTTCGAAGACTGGCTGAACGTTTCGTCTTCTATTCCAATCTGAAAAAAGCAGCTTACTAAATTATAAACGTAGTAATATGGAAATGGGTTTGTATCTATGTACATGCGTAACATTGCAAATAAGCTTGAAAATTAATATTATTTTTACTTTTGACTTATGCCAAAAAACAACTTTTCTCTAAACTCCGCTCGAAGACCAATATATCTTATTGCTTCCGTATTGTCTTCTTTTGACAAAAATTTTAAGCTTCGAAACAAACTCCTTTTGCAGATTAAGGACATCCGTATCTTCTTCACTTAAACTGTCGTTGGTAGATTTTTCAACAACACACGTGTACGTTAAAGCACCCTGCTCATTAGTTTGGACATCGTTGCCAAGAATTCGCACCAAGTCACTTTCTTGTACCATTTTATCTTGTTCATACTAACGAAATCACACAAATGCCGCTAACGCATCGCCTTTTTATTTTAACGGTACAATTTAAAGTCGAACTTTCAAAATAAACTTAAACACATTGAAAATAAAATTTTTTACGTTGCGTTTTACACTGTTCGTGTTTAGTTCCAACATGTACACTTTGAGTTTTAAAGTTAACTAGTAGAGCACAGCCCTCGAAATTCGAGTGCATATTCTAGGAAATTTTATTGTATCATTAAATTTATTTCTTTCAATGTTTTTTAATCTATTTAATTCATTAAGTTTATTTCATTATAAATATTTGTTGAACACACAGAAATAAAGGCCACATTGTATGCCACCTAAAGTTATTCAACTTTTTGACAATTCACAATTCAACACAGTGTATGTGTTGTGCAATTATTGTAATGAAATCTGTATGTTAACTTTCGTGTTGCGTAATGTAAAGTTGATTGTGCATGCATAACTTTCCTCAAACTCAACGAATTTAAACAGTTAGGTTAGGTTAGGGTTAGGTTGATAAGAGGAGCTATGTATACACATAGCTCATATCCGTTGTGTCCGGATATACACCTAAGCCAGTAGGTCGGCTTGTTGTGCGCTCTACATCTCTACGTTCATCCGGTTATCTACCCCTCTGTTAACTTAGAAATTCGGTTTTATCAGCAAATTTCTTGAGTATTTTCCAGCTTATCCCCCTAAGACCCGTCACGCCTGGTAAGATGTCGTTGGATAGATGTCTGACCCTTGTTCTCGCAAATGCAGGACAGTAGCAGAGGTAGTGTTCTAGGGTTTCGTCATCCTCTCCGCAAGCTCTACAAATGGCTGATTCCGCCCGTCCTGTACGGTATAGATGAGCCCTCAGCTCAGAGTGTCCAGTGAGGATGCCAATTACCCTACTAAGTTCTACCCTCTCAGATTCAGGATCTCCCTAGTTCTTGTAGTGTTGGGAGAAGCCCATAATATCTTTGTAACCTTATCCATGTCAGTCTCTTCCCAAATTGATACATGCGAACTGGTCGCCCAGTCTGCCAGTTCAAATTTGAGAGACTTGAAAGGTTTTGGGTTTTCCAAATTAACTCTTTCCAGGAAAGAGCCCTTCCTGGCCAGTTCGTCAGCAATCTCGTTTCCCATTATACCACTGTCTCCTGGGATCCAAACGATTTCAAGTCTGCCTCTTCTGGAGAAGTTTGAAATCTCCTCCTTACACTCGAGGATAGTCCTTGATCTAGTTTTGTCCGCGGATATCGCTCTGATAGCCGCTAGACTGTCCGTGAATATTTTCACGTCTCCGGGACTTGGGGAATCCCGTGCGTTAATAGACCTAATACATTCCTTTATCGCCACCAATTCAGCCTGAAAGACAGAGTTGTGGTCCGGAAGACGGAGGTATTTCCCTGTGGAACGGTCTTCATCGTAGAAACCTATCCCAGTCTTACCATGCAGACTAGAGGCGTCCGTATAGTAATGTGACCCTGGAAGGTTTTGTAGAATATTCCCGTTCATCCAACTTTCCCTGTCTAGTATCCGTATACTGCAGGGTATATCTGTTGACACTTCCGCGATTCTATCACAGCTTATATTCACTGTGTTGGGTCCCGGAATTTGGTCTAAAATAGTCTGGTGTCTGGTCATGTGGTCGGTGATATATTCCCCTGTTACCCTTAGTCGTAACATAGCCAGAGCTGCCTCATATTTAATTCTAATCTCGATTGGGTGTATAGATAGAATATTCTCTAAAGCCCTCGTAGATGTAGTCCTTATTGCTCCACTGATTCCTATGCAACAGAGGCGCTGTATCTTTTGGAGTGGTTTAATGTAACATTTCCTGTTCATTGATGTCCATATGACTATGGATGCGTAGGTGAGCATAGGTCTAACGACGCTTGTGTACATCCAATAGGTCATCCTCGGATTTAAACCCCATTTTGAGCCTTCTGCAAATCGCCCATACACGATGATCCTTCGCAACCCTGCTCTCGATGTGGTTTTTCCAAGTAAGTTTTTTATCGAGAATCACCCCAAGGTATTTCACCGTCTGTGTGATTCTAATCGTTTTGCCCTGGAAGCGAGGTTCATCAAAGTCGATTATTTTCGTCTTCCTTGTAAAGAGGCATATTTCAGTGTTTTCTGGGTTCACATTCAAACCCCTCGGTTGTGCCCAGTCATATGCTATTTCGAGTGCATTCGATGCCCTCCTACATAAATCTCTAGGATCTTTCCCCCTTAACAGTATTGCTACGTCGTCTGCGTAGCAGACAGGTTGGAAACCGTTATTGGCTAGAATCCTTAGCAGACTGTTTATAGTGGTCACCCAGAGAAGGGGGATGAAATCCCCCCTTGAGGTGTCCCACAACAAACCTTGTTTCTTATTTTAATGCCACCAACCTCGCAACTTATCCATCTATTCCCTAGCATGTGACTGATCCAGGCTTTAATATCCCGGTCAATGTCGAATTGTTCTAGGGATTGGAGTAGCGTATTGGTTGATACATTGTTAAAAGCTCCTTCTATATCAATGAATATAGCTAGGGTGAAGATTTTAAGATCAAAAGATCTTTCGATGTGGTGAACTACTTCATGAAGCGCAGTTTCCACTGAACGTCCCTTTAAATAAGCGTGCTGTTTGAATTTCAACAACTCATTTGGGATTTGATATTTAACCATGTTATCGACTATTCGCTCCATGGTTTTCAGTAGGAAGGATGTAAGACTTATCGGTCGATAGGCCTTTGGGTTCGCGTAGCTTTCCTTTCCCGGCTTTGGTATGAAGACCACTTTGGCCTCCTGCCATGCCCTGGGGGTGTACGCTAATTTTAGGCAAGAATAGAATATGCCAGCCAGACTACTACCAATTAAGTCCCCGCTTTTTTGTAGTAGAGCAGGAAAGACTTCATCTGGGCCTGCTGCCTTAAAAGGGGCAAAGCTTTGTATTGCCTTAATTACCATATTTTCGGTTATTCTATCATTTCTTTCCTCTCGATTTTGTTCCTCATTAGGCCCTTCATATTGTTCCCCATCGTGTCCCGTCTGCTGTTCCACGTTGGTTCCAGTTTGTCGGGATACATTGGTACCAATTTCTAGGTTCCTATTTGGCCCACGTTCTTCGGTAAGAAAGTGTGTTTCCATCAATATTCTTAGGGACTGTTCCATTGATTCCGCCCGAATCCCGTCCTTATCGACTAGAGTTTCAGGCTGTGAATGGGTTTTCGATAAGAATTTCTTGATTTTCGAGATGTCATTAACGCTATCAACCTGTTCACAGAAAAGTTTCCAGGAGTTGCGTTTGGCTACTCGAATCTTTTGTTGTATTCCCTGAGTTTATCATGGTAGTCATCCCAGTATACTACATGTTTTTTACGACGAGCCCTATTAAATAATCTTCGGACGTCCTTCCCAAGATTTATCAATTCCCCTGTCAGCCAGGATTTTACTCGGGGAGATCTCCTTTCCCGGAGTGGACAACATTCCTTGAAAGACTCAATTAGGCTCTTCGTTAATCTATCTACTTCCCCGTCAACTTCTTCAACATTCCTTAGGACTGTGGGAGGAGAAGTTAGACGGGCTATTAGATTTCTTCTAAATTTTGGCCAATCCGTTTTAGCCTTATTCCTGAACTTAAGGGGTTCAGGCGGTGGTTGTATCAGATTAAATAAGATGTATCGATGATCCGAGAAGGAATGCTCGCTAGAGACATGCCAATCTTGGATATCGTCCACTAGATTTTTTGAACAAATTGAAATATCTAAAACCTCTTCCCTTAATCTGTTAACAAAGGTTGCCGTGTTTCCAGTATTAAGGGTGAAAAGGTTATTTTCATTAAGGAATTCAAGTAAAGCATCCCCCCTTTGGTTACAGTTCGAACTACCCCGTGCTATATGGTGAGAATTCGCATCGCACCCTATGAGAATTTCCTTACCTGTTGTTCTAGCTGTCCTTACCATCTCTTCCAGTTCCGACGTCGGTGGAGGTGTCGGCGAGTCCGACGGGAGATAAACCGATGCCAAGAGCATCGGTTGGCTTCCGTGTCGCAGGACGGTGGCATCTGCGGTGGACAAGTCTGGAGAAAAGAGATAATTTAGGTTTTTGTGACAAATAATACAAGTTCTCGGTCGAGTTCCTGTATGAGCATAAAAAATTTGGTAATTAGGATCATTGAGTCCAGTAACCTTGTCATTTACCGTCCAAGGTTCCTGTACTAGTATGATATGTAACGTACCTTTTTGTAGTTTTTCCATCAGAGTTAAAGTAGCCGTTTTGCTCCGATGGAGGTTGATCTGCATGAGCATGATCATTGTTCGGCTAATAGTTGCTCCTCTTGGGAGTTAGTTATTTCTAACTCTCCCTTTGTATTTGACGTAGATGGTGTTGGGTCGGTGGAGGTCCTCTCGCCAGTACCCGCCTTGGTCTTATCGGTTGCCTTCTCCCAGCCAATGGTAGTTTTGCCTACTTTAAAGTAAACTGCAGCTGATACGAAGGAGGCTTTACCTTTTGTTGTTTTGAGGCTAGCCATTGGCTCCTGATCAATACCCACAACGAAAAGAGTGCCGTCTTGGCCCTCCTCTCTGTGGAATATCTCCCATTTGTCAGTAGCTAGACCTTTATTTTGTTTGGCCAAGACCTTAATTACGTCTTCGGTTTCAAGCTTGGTGCCCCAACCTTTGATGAAAAAGGACGCTTTGGTTAGGAATGGAATGTCTGCTTTTTTGACGAGGGACAGTTTGGCACCATCCCAAGGAGCTGGCATACATTCCACCATTTTCTCCAGGGTTTGTACACATGCGTTGGACGAAAGTTGTAGCATAAGTACGTCCATGGAGAATTTGCGGCTATTTATTTGGATCTCTTGGGCATCTTTTTCAGCATCTAGAACATACTCCATGATCCTTTTATTAAATGCCTCTTCGAGTGCTGTTCTCTGGGCAGTTGGGATTTTGCCGGTGGGACTACTTAAATCTACAATGGCATAACAAAGTTCGTCCATTGCTGGTTTTTTCGCCATACTAGCATATGAAGTCGATTGTTCCTTGCCTGATGGTGCAATCTGTTTTCTCTTAGTTGCTTGTCTATCACCCTTGTAGGAGTTTTCAACTAGCAATGAAGAATTACCTTTTGCCCTATCTTTCCCAGTTAACGTTGGCCCAATAACCTCTCCTTTGGATTGAGTTTCCGCGATGGTACCTCTATTCTTCAGGTTGGGGTTATTGGTCAACTGTGTACTGGTTGGCATGGAATTCCTCTTCTTCTTTTTTGCCTCTGCAAAGTTCTGTTCCTCAGGATAACGTATACGCTTGCCCGCATCCGAGGATGTGGGCGTAGAAGGTCCATTATCCTTTAGAACATCTTGCGTCTCTTTGGCTATTTGTGCTTTCCGGTTAATTTTGGCGATTTTTCGTCGTTGGGCCCCAGATAACTTTTTCTTATTGGTAGAGAGTTTAGCTATGCTGGCGCTCACTTCCTCTACCATTTTTATCACATCGGAATTTGCCTGTTTAGGCTGTGTGGCAATGACTGTGTCGTTACCTTCGTTTGAGGAATTCGATTCGTCGGAATCCGAACCTGTCATGTGAGATTGAGGCCGCACGAGGCTCCCTCTCGGATCCGATTCATCAGTCTCCTTATTTTGGATTTTTCTTGTAACATACCCATCTATAGAGGCCAAGTTACCCATCTCCATGTGGACTTGCAGTCAACTGATCTCGACGACTGTGGGCCCGCTTGCTCACCACACTTAGCCGCCGGTACTGGGTTATTTAGGCCCTGCACCGTAACTTTTTCATCTTTAGTAGACATTAAACCATGTGTTGGTTTCTTTTCGGGAACCACCCCTATCCAGTTTTTGGTCCGCGGGGAGTGCATGACCCCCGAAAATCAACGTCCTCTTGTAAAAACATCTTTAGTTACAAAGGGAGCTTTTACCTGACTACGATGATCTTTAAGTTAAGATGCTCTCTAATAGTAATCTTCTAGAACTGCCGGTGAGCAGTTGTATTAGAGCCATTAGGGTGCATCCTAACCCCCCCTATCCGCCACCTGGGGATGCGCCCGATGGGAGACTGGCATCTACACACGAGATTTAAACAGTTAATAGCTCAAAAGAAAGAGCTTGATCCACTGAGTGTTCTGAGAGTGAAGCGATCAAGATCCAGTCATTAGAAGAGGAGCTATGAGAATTCGAATTGCTTAAGCGAATCTGTCCCATAAGAAATGTACAGGGAAGAATCGCGTTTGAGTATAACTTGAGTCAGGTGAGAGTTGAGTAAATTTCAAAGATTGATGACATATCTGTGTCTAAATTCCTTTCATTAAAAAAAAGAAGGAAGTCGGCCGGATAGAACGGCCAGACGGACTGACTTAAGTTTTTTTTATTATTTATTTATTCGTATATTGGTCTATGGAATTAATCCTTACAGACTATTTACAAAGAAAAACATTTTACAATTAATTTCAGTACATAGATATTCATGAATTTAGAAAGCATATTATTTTACTTTTAATTAGATTAGTATTTAATGAGAAATCAATAAATCTATAAAGTTCATTAAGTTGAATACACATTCTCCTGAGAGGATCTGCATTTGCATAATTAGCTCTATAGAACTGTACAGATAAAGGTGAGGAGTAACATGTTGGTCGTTGAGGAATGTTGAATGATATATTGTTAATCAAAAAACCGGAACAAACATCACCATTAATTATATTAAGAAGAAATGAAGCATTTAGCATAGTTCTCCGGCTTTTTAAAGTTGGTAGCTTAATAAGGGCAAGTCTGCTGGTATAGGATGGAAGATTACTTGGATTGAAGTTTAAACTCCGAAGACAAAACAAAAGGAATTGTTTCTGCACAGATTCCAGACTGTCGGCATGAATTTTCATAAATTTTTTAATATATAAGATACTTTTAATACAAAATGTTTACTTTAAATGTCAAAGTGAACTCTTTTAATAATAAACTGATACTTTATATATTAAAGTGAAGACTTTAAAATTAAAATTACTCAAAACTAAAACTTTCAATATTAAACTGAAAACTTTAAATTAGAAAGTGACACTTTGATTTATAAAGTGAACACTTTAAGTATGTATGTATAAACGTTAACACTTTTCTGCATATTGAACGCTTTACATTTTAAAGCTGAAAATAAACGTTTTTGTTTTATTTTTAAAATTTTAACAGCCGTATTCATAAAAAAAATCTTAAATCAGGTTTCAAATACAAATTAGTTAAAACACATTTTAAGCCTAAAAAAGGTTTGTTAAAAATTCTTATTCATAATCAGTATTTTAAGTAATAAACGTTTTAACGTTTTATTAAACTCTATGATGGCAACACTACATTTTTTATTTGTCACTTGAGTTGTAATGATGCAAAATCATGTTTATTAATTCATACGGTATTCGTATCTATAATTGTTTTTTGCTGTGTTTGAGAAAAATATGGTTTTTATAGAAAAAAAATTAATTATAAACTTGTCTTTTAATTAAATAAAGAAAAACATTTAAAACAAAATGATAGGTACATATATATGTAATTTATGTGGTGATTTTATTGCAGATTAAAAAAGTATTTAAATAACCAGTTTTATTTAATTTGTTGTGATTGTTTTTTCACATCACTAGTTTTCTTTGTTCTATTATTATTACAAATTAAAAATTTCCTTCTAATGTAGTTGACTTAATTAAGTTATTTTAATAATTTGTATAAATACTTCGAGCGCAAGCGCTCCTTATCCGGAATAGTAAATGGGTCGCTCCTTGTTTGGTAAATTTTCTTTTGACGATTATTTGAGATTTGGTCAATAATTTCTATTGTAAACAAAATATTGTAATTATAACATAATTTTTGTCAATAAAAATAATTCTTACCAATTCTATTAATCAAATATAAATTGTCTATTTCTCCTTAAAAAATCAACTAACTTCTGTTCAAAATGAAAACAAACACAAAGCACAAAGCACAAACGTCATTTTAAAATAGGTTTAAAATAGGGTCGAACCAATTTTAAAATTCTTTTATTTACACAAGGTTTAAAATAGGTATTTTAAGCTAAATACGTTTATGAATACAATTTTATCGATTTTTGCTTAAAATGGATTTGAAATGCTGTTTAGAATTTTTATGAATATGGCTGTAAAAGTTAAAAATTAAATGGATTCACTTTTATTACAATTTCAAAAGTGATTTCTTTATAAATATTATATTTTAACCTGAAATATAAAGTTTGTTATTATAAAATAAAGTAAAAATTTTTAAATTTAAGAATTTTACATTAAAAACAAAAAGTTTAACTCTTAAATTAAGAGTAAACACTTTAAAACTTAAAATTAGCACTTTTACAAAATAATTTTTTTTGTGCTCCGCTTAAGAACCATTAATAAAAATAAAATAAATAAAATTTGAAAGTGTTCACATTTAATTTTAAAGCGCACTTTTTTTCTCAGCGTATGTTAATATATATATATTTTTTTAGATTTAAGTAGTATTCTAATTTTTATATATTTTTACATCAAAATTTCATTTTTATTTAACATTTTATTTTATTTTTGTTTTCATATTTTTTTTTAATTTAATTAACAATTATTTAATTTAAATAATTTATTTTCTTAATTTTTCTTATGTATATGTATATGTATATGTATTTATATGTATATTATATGTATATGTTTAATGCTTAATGTTCAATTGTTTTCGTGTACTAGTAACTCATTTTTATTTTTTTTTTATTCAATTTAAATGTTGAGATAATAGCTTTAAGTTCCATTGCACATCATACATCATAATTCAATTTAATATATATTTAAACCTGCTCTGTTTGAAGACTACACGTCTTGTTGAGTAGGGTATCAAATTGAATAAATAAATAAATATATAAAAAAAATATGTATATATATATAGATTCTGGATTGAAAATCAATTTTATTTGGAGTTTAATTGAAATTTGATACATTTCAATAATACTTATTTATGTTGAAAATATATTTCTGGCCCAATGTACAAAGCAAAACAAACGCCAGTAGCTACGATGTTGGCCAAACAAAAATAAAATACTCCCAGAATAACGTCAGGAATTTATTTCAACTTTATGTGTAACCATGCGAAATATCTTAATTACTAATGTTGTTGATTATTATTTTAAATGTTGTTATTGTTGTTGTTGTTGTTGATGCTGATTGTTTAGTTTCCCCCATCTCTTTACTGTATAAATACAGACCCGTATGATGCAGTTTTGATGTTGTACGAGTATGAGTGCATTGCATATTTAACATTTATATTACGAGTATCCTTTTTTAGGTTGATTCCTTAACCATTGTGTTAGTTACCAACGAGCCCAATGAAAAAACATTCATCCATCCAACTAGCCAGGCAGGCTGGCAGACTGGCAGACTGGCGAAGGCAATTGCAGTTAGAGTTTATTGTTGTTAGTTGTTGCTTTTGATGTTAATGTTGGTGTTATTGCACTCAGTTGAAGTCGAGTTAAATAAAATAAAAATAATAATATCATCACATTATTTACAGCGCTTTCATACTAAGTGGCGTAAAACAGGCGTGTCTAATGTCTCAATTGTGGCTTAACTATGGTGTGCAAAATATCACATGACCGCTGTACGAATGTAATTCGGGCTTTAGTTAAATATATTTTCAAATTAATTTATTATATATTTTATTTTTAATTTCGTATCATGAATTTTTATGTGAGGAAGTACATGTACATCAGGTCGTACCTCTAATAAATTTTGTAATTGATTTTATTGGCGTAATTATATTTT
Source organism: Cordilura impudica (assembly GCA_963682025.1). Lineage (NCBI taxonomy): Eukaryota > Metazoa > Arthropoda > Insecta > Diptera > Scathophagidae > Cordilura > Cordilura impudica. The sequence goes on from OY821521.1 coordinate 134,023,351, forward strand.
AAAAGTGTGAGACAAATAGAAGTCCAATTGCAATTGTATAACATTTAATTTACTCCTTATTTTAAGCAAAAACAAAAGTTTAATACAAATTTATTGCTTTTCATATTTTTTTTTTGTGTGAACAATATGTTTACTTATTTTGACAGTTATTGCAGTTGTATTTGCTTAGGGAACCTAAAGAAATTAAACAAACAAATTGGGAATCAAAAGAATTTAATTTTGAAAGAGAAAGTATCTCTGTAATGTATTCCAATGCGTTCTTTTCTTTATTACATGGTAGAGTGATATATATACAATTGGGTGTACAAAAATTAATGTTTGCTTTTTTTATCGCATACCATGTTAATTTTTTCGTATAATGTTAAAACAAATGTAAAAAAAATTTTGTGTGCTTTGGACCAGGGGAAACCGAGCCGACTTGCATAGAAACATGCCAGTAATTACACGCTTACACAAAAAAACTAAAATAACTTTTTTAATTGCTTCGAGAATTGAAAATCCAATTACGAAGAGTAAGGGTTTAATTGATTTTGCTTCATTTAAACGAATGTTAAATGAAACAAACTAATTTTTTAATAGAATCAAATAATAATAATTGCGAGATATTGTATTCCTTTATGTTTGGCGAACAAGTTTTAAGTTTTAATATATTTATATCATACATTCTGTTCACACTCATAATGTCAATCAATTGTCCAAAGCCTACATATTTAAAAATGTTCGTTAAATTCAAATTGTCAGTCCCATTAGATCGTCCTGTTTACACTCACAGTGACAAATATTTTTCCAATGCCTACTAAGGTAAAAATTTATCTGATTCAATTAAAAAATTGTTTTCATACAAAAATAATTTTCAAACAAAGGCGAAAGCGTGCCAATGTGTTGATGAACTTGTAACATCTAGCTATTCTGTTAGTAATCGCTTCATTTTAATCAATCAACATGTCAGTGAAATTACGTAGTTCTGAAAAGAGTAAATTTTTTATAGGGGACGTAAGCCATTAAATAACGAGCTCAATGCTATCCTCTAATAGACAAGTTGTGGCAGTTTTGTTTTACAACATTCGCGAAGTAAATTTAGCTGTCAACAAAAGTGTAAATCTCACTATTCGCGAGTGTATTATTTTTTGGGAGAGGGCGCTTATACATACTAAATCGATACCCAATAGTATGAAAAAGCTTGTGATATTATATCAAGTTTGGACGCACTTACAAAAAAATTCACATAAAACAAGAAGTTTTTCAGCAGCGTTTGTCAACGATTTAGACAATCGGTTCGACATAGCACACATCGACGCGTTGCAATCGATAAAAATAAATGAAGACAGAGTCTTCTTGCAGCGCCAGAGAGAGCCAGGTCGACTTGGTCACTTAGCTGGAGTAGACGAAAAACTGACAGAAAAGAGGGAAAAGAGCTTAAGAGGAAGAAAAGCGTCTTGCTAAATATATTTCAGCATTAACATCATTTTCTGAAATATTTCAAAATAATTCATCTTTTGAATCCAGTAAAGACATGGATTTCCAAGAAGATTTGCCAACCCTAAGCGAGACCACACAACCCGGAACAAGTAAAACACATATTCGGAAAGATTTTATTACACCAAAATTAGTAGCAGTGCTTGATAGGTGTCAGTTGTGGTATGTGGTATTCTATGTTTAAACTTGAAGCCACTATTGAGGCGCTTGGACTAAATATTGACGGGTTCCCGATAAGCAAGTCATCGATTCAAAGAATTCGCACGGTAAATCGAAAAGAACGCGCAGAAGCCATAAAAGCTGATTTTCATTAATGGTGTTGTGTGCTTATCGATTAATGGTGTTGTGTGCTTATCGAACAAAAGCTAAACAAAAATATGCCGCCATCACATTCATGAACTGGTGTTAAAATGCATGTTTGAAGTGAAAATCAGTCAAGTGACTACATGTCCTGATATTTAACTATTTAAAATGTTCCGAGATAACTGGAAAAGTGTTGAACCCAGCAAAATACAGTGCTATAGAGAAAAGATCACCTTTTACTTAACCGTTTTGGGAAATAGAAAATCTACTTGGATTTTACCGATCTGAATTTACCAAAAAAAATAGTCAGGGATGACTATCGAGTGCTGGTAGAGCTATGTTTGATATTTTTAGGCAGAGAAACAATTTAAAATTCTACCGACAGGTGCCATGCATAATGCTCGTTGGATAGCGAGAGCTATATATTCGCTAAAAATATCCTTCGGTGCCCTATGTTCTACTATGTGAACTTTATTTTAATTAAATGTACTTACATAACTATTATGAATAAAGGAAAAAAAATATCCTTAATAAGCGGTCAAGTAAAAATTACGAACCAGGGTGAGGCAGCACTATTTGACGTATGTCTATTTATTGTTACATCTTATGTCAAACCATGGCTTCAACGAATTTATGCAGTAAAAGCTCTCTAAGAAAGTATCTGCCTACTAACTATTTGATGACGATGTGGATAATGAAACTAATCTAAAAATAGCCAATTTAAATAATAAAATACGTCAAGCCATGGTAAACGTTAGCTCCCATCGAAGGAACAAATTTGGGTCCATTGCACGGTAAGTTTCATAAGTAAGTTTATTTATATCATATGGTAAATATATAAATTGGTATTTCCTTTTCTTTATTTAACATTTTAATTAAATTTTGTAATTATTTTTTTAGAGAAAAACACCGATGACTTCATTTCACTCAAAAGCAAATCCTTGTTTGAACACCTAAAAGTTGATGATAGCTTCCTACACTAGTGTCCAACTTTCTGGTCAAATAGCAATTCGTATAAAGACGCCAAAAAAAAAGGAGTTATTATTCAGGGCTGTAAGCGATACAGCTGAAAGGGCTGTTAATTTGATACAAGATTTTTAAGGTTTAATCAAGGCTGAAGAGGGTATACGTATCGACATTCTCGAAAAATAAATTTTCCTTTTTGTCTTGGTACCCCCTAATATACAAACTTTCGAAAAATTGCCTGCCATATTTTTATATATTTTATTCTTTTTAATTTGACAGCATTTAGTTCACAGCTTTTTTTTTCTTTTTGTAAATATCACTCGTTTATTCAAATGAAACAAAAGTTATTAAATATTGCCTTAAAACAACATAAACAAGTAAGAAAATTATAGTCGGTCGAGACCGACTATACGATACCCTATACCATGCGTTTAGAGACCCTATCTTTCAGGCCCAACGAACTGGATATAAAAAATATGCATAAACCAAATTTGAGTGGGATTTTAATTAATTAATTTTAATTAATTTTAATTGACTGCAGATATGAAAAAGTTCATATCGAATGCTATATCTATATGGGGACTAGGCCCAAAAATGGACCGATCCTGACCATGTTTGGTAAGGTCTCTTGTATTTGGCAAAAATATATACAAACAAAATTTGAGAAGAATCAGTGCAATATTTTTGTTTTTTGATAGATTTAAGTGAAGATCGGGAAGCAGCTCTATATGGGGCCAAAGGGATCATTTTTGGACTACTCATTAATGGACGTAATGAACGCATACAAAACCCAATTTGAGTAAGATCTATATGACAATTTGGATCTTATGGCAATTTATGTCGATTTCATAGGGGTAATTTGTATGGGGGCTATGTCTGAACATGGACCGATTCTCACCAATTTCAATAGCGTTCATCCCATGGCCAATTAGAGCTTATATACCAAATTTCGTCAAATTATATTCTTATTTGCGACCTGCAGTTTGATTAAAAGGTTTACATGGACACACAGACGGACGGACGGACGGACGGACGGACATTGTTAAATCAACTCAGAAAGTGATTCTGATTCGATCGGTATAATTAAAGATGGGTCTAGGTCAAATATTTTTGGTTGTTACAAACAGCAGCACAAAGTCATTATACCCAAACCACATAGTGGTATAGGGTATAAATACTATAAAAACACGTGTTTTGATTATACATTGTTTTTTGTTGGAAAAAAATATTGTCAAGCCAAAGAATGAATTGATAAATATTATGGCGAATCTTCGTCGCACTGTGGCTGAAATTTTGAATTCATTGGCCAAAAGTCTAATTTTTTTTGTCACCGATTTTTAAAATTTTAACGCCTTTTTGTAGCTAATAGATCCAGATTAAGGTAGCCAAAAACTTAGGTAAAACTATTGCTAATTGTGGGCGTGGCATGCTGTCAAACCCTTTTTTTTAATTTCAGAAAAATTTGATTTTTTTATGTTTTTTTTATAAAAAATAAATGGTTACTACTCGCAAGCTGTCATAGATAATGACCTGCGGTCTTTTTTATAATGTTGGTAGGATTATAGTCTTTAGTCGTTGTAAGTGGTCACAGCTCTACCGTTTAATATTAGGGGCGTTCTGAAATATTTATGAAACTACTATATTTTTTTCAAATTTCAACATTAGTGGTATAGAACTTCTAGGGACCAACAGGGAACGAGAAACGTATACAATCCGGAGAAAGGCGAAAGTGTCCTCTATGTATACTTTTGTACCCGCGACGACCCGTGAGTAAAACACATTTTTAATTTTAATGAAATTACTCTAAAAAAAATTCGAATTACGAAAATTTAAACAGCCCTATAGGTACTCGCATACAATGGTGTATTAAATTTGTGCTTTAGGTATTTTATAGACTATAATAGTCATTATTTGTTCTATTACCATAATATATTTGTAAGTAAGAATGTCAATACACAGAGGATGTAATTCATTAGTAACCTGGGTTTTTTTTATTATAATACCTTTTTGCACTAATGCAGGTAGTAAAGAAAATACACACAGGTAATTCATTTGTATAGTGAGCTTTTTATATACTATTTTAGGTAGTAATGCACTAATGCCATTTTCTTACATTTTTATTTTACCTAGAAACATAGTATGATGGCTTATGAGAAGGCTTATAAGAAAGCGACATTTGAATACAAACTCAATTGCTCTAATATATTTCAGCAATAATAGTCGCAAATAAAAATATTCAGAAAAATATGGAGAGCTTCGGTTATAAAGAACTGGCCGAAGAGTATTTTAGAAACAAAAACCAGGAAGATGTTCCTATTTACGTTAAAAAAAAAAAAAAAATTAAACTTAAATTCGTGTAGCACCGAAATACAAGAGCAATTATCTAATTTCGTTAAAGCACTAAAAAAACGCTACAAAGGAGTTAGCTACAGTAACAAAAGTTTTTATGTTAAAGTGCAAACTGGTTAGAAGGCCAACTTACTGTCGCTGCAGAAACAGCAAAGCAAGATAAGGCTGGAAGACCACGCAAATAATTGGACAACTGCAGCGATAGATCTAAGAGGCGGAAACTTAAAGATGTTTACGATGAAATTGGTTGTACAAATATAAAAGAATCTTTCCTACATCAATTACGATCACAGAACCAATTAACAAAAGTGGATATCATTGAAAAAGTTGCTAAAGATAGTCCAGTGAGAACAAAACGGATTCTTAAAAGTATACCAACTCCGAGCGATGCAAAACAGTTCACAAATGAGGAGGCATTAGCATTATTTCTGTATTTGAAATCAACAACACAGCAATATATTCAGCTCAGATTGCGTGCAATTGAAAAAGGCATATCATCATCCAGCATATCATCACATAACCGCTGCTAAAATTGACTGTTTGCCATCAAAGGACATTATTACGATCACACCAATTTCGGCAGAGGTACAACTACAATCTCTACTTGATCACACAGCCGAACGCTTGCTTCAATCAATAAAAGGAAATGAGTTAAATAAATATGGAAACACAAAGTTAATTCTTTTTTGTAAATGGGGATGTGATGGTTCTTCGATACAGAAAGAATACAACCAACTTGTATGTGAAAATATTTCGGACTCACATATGTTCATGGTATCATTTGTACCATTGCGATTGAAAAAGATTTTGCAAGATTCAGAGCCTTCGACTAGTACAACGCAAACAATGGATATTTGGAAAAATGAGACACCATCTTCTACGAAATACTGCAGGCCAATCAAATTTGAATTCAAAACAGAAACTCATGATACCATTAACAAAGAACTTAGTGATACCAAGGCCCAAATTTCAACACTACAGCCATTACAATTACAGAAGTCTCTTGTGTTTAACGTGAGTACCCGTCTCGTTGACATAACCTCACGGTGCTCTGAACACTGGATCGGAATATGCGCCGACCACCGCCCCATTGTGTAGTTAACTACACTCCGGTACCAATTCAAGATTTGTGCATTTGGGCAACAAATCCCACTCCTTGGTGGGGAGTCGAGGCCTACCTTACACACCTCTGCTGTTCTAGGGTCACAGCACCCGGTTGAATGCAACTCCACATCGAGCTATGCTCTCCCCGCGATTTGGGTATAAACCACAGCCACCACGATACTCCCCAAGGGGCCGTACCCGCAAGTCAGCTGGAATCAAGGATTCCAGGGGCTCTGACTTCCCGTGGTACCAGAATTATATATAAATATATAGCCTCCGGTCAGACTTCGTAGCAAAGCTACTACCAGTATAGCTCCAAACAGCTATGGACTGGTGACCATTCGAAGGCCTTAGTCCCACACCCATAAACCCACCCTGTGGGTGAGTGTATAGGTACACAACTAAGGCCATCTAGAAGGTCTTGGGTACACACGCATGCGTACATCCTGTGGATGTAAACACACGTGTGCGATCAAACCCTTCTTAATCGTCTTCTTTTGAAGACTTCACACGCAAACTCATTCATACAACGCACTCTCTCATCATTCACAAGCACACCACTGACATCACAACCATCGTCCGTCAATACGACACCTAGAGAATCTAGGTCCCGTATGTCCGAGTAGAATGTGCATATGCACAAAATATGAAACCAGTCCTCGGTAAAAGGTCCACAGTCACACTCAGGCGTATTAGCCAAAGCTCTTTTATGCAAAAATGCATTAAACGACCCATGGCCCGTAAGCAAAAAGCCCATACTCAGGCTAAAGCCAAAGTCTGGACGTTTCGCCACGAACGTCACATCGTGAATGAAGGAGTATGTAACCCGTCCATTGTCACTTCTGTCCCATCTATCTTGCCATCTGGAGACAACACACTCATTTAAGAGTGCCTTGCATTCCGTCCAGCTCCTACCACTAACGTCATCGTTAGTCACCCAATCGTCCTGCAACAACGGCTGTCCTTTCTTGATCCTGTAGGCAATACTTTTACGTATCACCTCCAAGTCAAGAGGGGCTACACCTACCAACACCTGTAAGGCCTCCGTGGAGACCGTACGACAACATGGCACACAAGCGAGCAAGACTACCCGTTGACACGACATGATTTTCAGCTTTCCTCTGGCAGTCGTGACCACGCTGGACCACACCGAGGAGCCATATGTTGCGCAGGCAACAAATAGTCCACGGTAAATGGTCCGCATAGAACGCCTGCTGAGGCCCCAGTCATTCCTAAGAATGCGCCGGACACATCCCACCACACCAGTCAATTTCGCCTTGACACGCTCGAGATGAACCAAGAAGTTCATACGCTCACGCATTGTTATCCCCAAGTACTTGACCTCAGTCGCATACTTAAGGCTAACGCCATTGGTCCTAACAGTTGGAGGTCGATTTAGCGATAATCTGCCCTTGAGCAACATCATCACAGTTTTGTCCATTGCTACGTCTACTCCTACCTGTCTACTCCAATCGCAGACAATCTGCATGGCTTCCTCCCCCCTTCTCTCCAGCTCAGCACGAGACTGGCCTTCGATAAGGACGAGCAAGTCATCCGCATATGCGCACACATTGTATGCAACCATAAGCCTCCGCAAAAGAGGATCCATCATTAGATTCCAAATAAATGGACCGCAGATGGATCCCTGCGGACAACCTCTGACCACCTCAATGCACACGGACTCGTTCACACCAGCGACGCAAGCCCGCCTGCCAGAGAAGTAGCTTTTCCATAACTCCAACTCTTGGCAGCCGACCTCGCGTAGCCTCGCTAGAACGCCTTCCCATAACAGGAAGTCGAACGCACCCTTGAAATCAATAAAGATTCCAAGGACATATCCTGCCTCTGTCCTACCGACACACGTTTTAACGTGATGCCAGGCGTCATCTACACTCCTACCACTTCTAAAGCCAAATTGCCACTCGCATGTGCCCTGGTCGATCCTCTCCTGAAGCCTTTTCACCATAATCCTTTCCAATACTTTTCCAAGTACCGGAAGCAGACTGATGCCCGTATAGGAGCGAGGATTGCTCCTGATCCTATCGGGTGACTTAAGCAAAACAACGACACGGGCTATCTTCCACGGATGTGGAAAATACCCCTCTGTTACACACTTTTCATAAATTGCCAACAAGTACTCAGGAATGGCCTTCCAGATGCTTTTACACATCTCTCCGGTCATTCCATCCATACCTGGAGACTTTCTACTCCGCGCCTGACAAATGCTTAACTCTAGCTCAGTTCTGTCCAACGGAGGAGGGGGATCCACCCCCCGAAAAGGAAGATGGATAGGACCCTCCACCCTCGGAAAGAACTCACCCAGCAGAACGCGTATGCATGCCCCCCATGATGGCAATATTTCATTACCAACACGTAGGCCAGACACATCGGTCCGCTGGCTCCTACCTCTACAGAGCTTATAGACTCTGCCCCATGGGTCGTCCCTGTTGTCCCGTACGTATGCTCTCCAGTCATCCTCCTTCACTTTCACGATACGGTCCTTATAGGCACGTAGCTGTGTCGCGTAGTTCGTCGCACGCAGTAGCACATCATCTGCATTGGTCCGCCTGGCTCTCTGGAATCGCTTCCTGAGCTGCCGGACGGTCCGCCGCATTTCTGTTAACTCCCGCGTCCACCATTTAACCCTTCCGGGGATTGTCCTAGAACATCTCCCAAGAAGGGCGTCATTGGTGTTTATCGTCCAATCGTTCAGCTTACCTATCTGTCCATCTATGGTCAGACCCCTGAAATCCCCAATGGAGACCTCAGAGGCCGCCTCCCTAATGCACGAGCCGTAGAAATCCCAATTAATTGGGAGTCTACGCCACCGCATCACATCCGAGACCTCTACAGGGGCGGGTGAGTAATGGAGCACAATCCGTATTGGATTATGATCACTCACCCCCCAATCGTTCTTAACGTCCCAGTCGCAGCGAAAACGCCGCAGTACGACGTCATTTACGGCTGTCACATCAATATCACTCACACCATTAGGACCGGAAAACGTATATAAATCAGAGGGCTGATTTAACGCACTAACACCCCGATTAACCATCCAGTCACTTAACATCTCACCCCGATGGTGGTTCTGATATCCAGACGAATGCCGGGATAACTTACTGAACCACATGGGAGACGATGCGTTCGCGTCCATACCTAGGATAATCGGGTTGCTACTCGCTAGTAGTAGCACCGTATCCATATACGAGATATACGGCTCTAATGGGCTGCTGAACTGACAGTATATGCTTGCCAGGAAGATTTTTCCGAATCTTCCTTCGACCAAGACACATACCCCCAGTTCGTTGGCAGATAACACAATACACTCTGCGTCAGGATCGTTGACAATTACAGCGGCCTTGACCCTAGAACAAGGAAATACCCTCATAAATGAGGGTAAACCCCTTACACAACCATCGGTTGAGTAAGGTTCCTGAACCAGGGCAAACCCGCTCTTCATGGCAACCATCCTTTCGCCCAATTCACACATACTGGCATAAGAGCCCTGGCAATTATATTGAATAATTGACAGAGACATCTTAATGCCTTGCCCTAGCCCTCGCGACTAACACGCTGTACGTGGGACAGTCGTCGGTCATCATAAGATGATTCGACGGCAGGCCCTTGAACGCACAGTTCCTACAATGCGGCAGATTTTCGCAACGATGTACGACGTGACCGGTCTGTCCGCACCGACGACAGACTTCACCTTTGCTACGGCAATCCCTAACCATATGGTCAAACCCAAGACAACGATAGCAGCTAGGGATAAGCTCATGGCGTCTCACGCGGAACCTAAACCACTTAACGTAGCAGCCTCCGGCACTCAAAAGGGATTCCATGGCATTGCCATCACCCTCCAGAGTAACGTCGACAGCTCCGCCAGCGCGCACGCTCCACGGTCGACTCACGAGCCGTACCCCCTTCTTAAAGGCCTCTAAGGTCATTCGTTCCTTTAGATTCAGCTCGTAGAGAGCACCCATGAATTCATCAGGGGTGATCTCGGAGTGAACCCTCTGGACGACCACCCTAGTACCCTCTCTATCGTTGACCGTCACTTCCAGTCCGTGTTCGGAAAATTTAGGATTCCGGACGATCCTCTCCCGCTCCGCGACTGAGGGGGTGCGAATGACCGCCCCACCGCTACGAACCGCCTTAACCGCGTGAACTCTGACCCCGAGCGTGGGACCTACTTCGTTCACAACCTTTTTCACAATCTCCTCAGACTTAGCCGCCGTCTTGCTTCGCACAACCACCGACCAGGTCTCGACTGGTTTCGGTGCCGGGGCAACTACTGGCGCTTTCTGGCACACAGGCTGAACAGGCGAGGATTTATCCAGTCGGGATACTCGAACATTTGGCGTAGCGCCCCCAGCATCTAGGGCGTCCAAACGACCCCTCAGACGTTCGTTGTCCCCTACCAACGTCATCAACAGTTCTTCTAGCCGACCCACTTGATTGATGATCCGCCTCGCCGTTTCGACCTCAACACGACCGTCCAAAACTATGTCGTTCAACTCCGACGTCATCGCCTTCATCTGCTTAATTGCAGAATGAGCACCACAGGGCCCAGAAGGGGAAACTGTGGAGACTGCTGGTACCGGAGTTGAACTTCTCCCTAAGCCACCGTGCAAGCTAGAAACGCTGCCAACCAAGCTACCCATGCTGCCAACGTCAGTCCTTATGGCAGTCTTTCTCCTAACCTGTCCTGAAACCATCTTCGGTTCGGCAAAAACCTTTCCTCCCGATTTGGGAGAGCCGGGTTTGAACCGCTTTCCGTCCTCGTTAACAGTCGACTCTCCGTTGTCCATGTCCGAGTCGGAATGGCGGAGTCTACTACCACCGGTGGGTGGCACCTCCTCCGTCATGTCGACTTTGTCCGGCCCACTTACATCAGTATCCGTCCCGCGTTCGTCCCCTGTGCCGTCAACTGGTTTCAACCTGGCACACCTCGGACCCGCGCCCCTTTTGGGCTTAACCATCTTACCCGACCCCCTAACCAAGTACCGACCGACTGCTTAAAAACCGACCCGAAGCAGTAAAAACCGACCCGGGCAGTACGTACTGCCAAATACGTAAGCAAAAAATCGAACTGTGTACCGACCGATAACAGTTACCCGTACCGAACAGTACCCCGACAAACTGTTAACCGACCCACAGAATCGCCAAACGCACTAAAAAGCTAACGGCCCTAACCGCAACCGATACGACGGTATCAATTTACGAATTAAAACCACACTCACACTTCGAACCGCGATCAAAAATTTTTAATACGGACAGACGGACACGCCGCGGACAGACGGACACTGCCACGGATAGACGGATACTGCCGCGGACAGACGGACACTGCCACGGACAGACGGACAACCGACTGACACAACCGCGGACAGACGGACGCTGCCACGGAAGGACAGACAACCGACGGAAGGACGGACAACCGAAGGAAGGACGGACAAATTATAACTGACGGAAGGACGGACACTAAGACTACTAGTGAACCAAAAAACAGTTGTACTGGTTGCGTATACTTAATAGTTTATTAAAAACTAGTACTTATACGCACCCACTCAACTACGAACTGCACTAACTTCAGCGGAAGTTAGTCAAGACACTTGTACTGCACTACCTACCGACCGTGTAGCACAGACACACACCGGAACCGGAAATGAACCGTTTTACCGACAAAAATCCGATTTTTGCACTGCCTTACCGACCGGAAATGAACACTATTTCCGACCCGAAATGGCAAGCCACTAATGGCAACCACGTTCACACTTACCACTGCCACTCACCACTACCTTACCACAAAAAGTGACTTTAACCTCACAATTCGCCGGAGATTATTTTTGTTCAGCGGAGCCCCGATCAGCGGAGTCTCAACTTTACAAAAACAAAACACTCACACACACTTTCACTTAGAAAAAATTCAAAAATCAACTGATTAACGCGACGCTTTATAAAAACACAACCGTACACTTCAACAGTCAAACAACGAAGATGGGCAGCAAATTGAAGTAAGCTGCCAATGATAGATGGAAAAGTAGGTCAGGCTTTGATTAACATGAAGGCTGCATCCAGCTGCATTATGTGCCAAGCAACATCAAGCCAATTAACCAAGTCTCGACAAACTCATTAGATAATACCGATGCATATGAGTTTGGATTATCACCACTACATGCAAAAATACGACTTATGGAACACATACTAAAAATCAGTTATGATTTGGATTTCGGGTCTTCAGGATAAATAAGAAACAATGAAAACAACAAAGAGTTAAGAAGTTCAAAAAAGAAACATGTCCAAGATGAATATCGCAAATTTGGATTGTTTATAGATCAGCCAAAACAAGGGTCAGGCAATACAAATGATGGCAATACCGAAAGAAAATTCTTTTCAGACCCAGAAACAGCATCTGAAATAACAGGAGTGAAATCAATATTTGAGTCAATTGAATAATAATTATAATTGGCTTTCATTGTTATTTAAGTACGAAAAACATAGTATTAATAAAAACTAATAATAAACAGAACCTACCATTGTTACAAATGCAATTAAAATCTGAAAGCTCCTTTTCTCGTTGAGTTATATAAAAATATACTCGAAAAAGAGCTGCCGCCTGCACCTGTCATAACCCGATGGGGGACGTGGCTAAAGGCGGCATCATTTTATGCTGAAAACATTAACGCCATAAAAGAGATATATAAGTAATTTTACAGTAAAACATTTTAACATACATTTCAATAAACACATATTTCAAAAATACTGATTTTTCAATTCAATGTCTATTTTAGGTTATTGATATGCTTGATCCTGAAGAGGCATAATCGATAAAGCAGGCAAAGGAGTTTCTCAAGAATCCAAAAGCTATTTGTCGATCTTTTACACATAAAGTCAAATTTTAATAAGCTTCAAGAACTAATAACATGCTTATAGGCGAAAAGTTTACCCTTGGCTAAATCGATAGAATTATATGAAGAAACGGCAAATATTATTCAAGATATAACTGGCTCAATTGGATCTGAATTTAAAAAGAAATTTGACGCAATAATAAAAAGAAACCCGGATCTTAAAATTATTTTAAAATTAAATAATATAATTAATATCGGAACAGAAGCTATATCGTCAATTGGACCAGTTGAATATGAAAATATTCAAAAATATTAATACGCAACTATCAGATCGTCTGATGTAAAACGAAGCATATAAAATAATTTTTAGTGAAAAACGGCAGAGCCTAACAATAAGAAATTTAGAAAACATTATCATTGTATATTGTACAACTAATTACGCTGAATAATTTGCACTTTTTTATAATGATAATATAAAACTATCTTTATACTTGTCAAACGACAAATCAATAACAGTGACGACATCATTAACAGTGATGGCACCATGATTGGTGATCTGACCCGACTGTCTGCATTTCAAGAGTCTTCATTGGAGGGCAAAGGTGCCACTTTATGTATGGGTTGTCTATAGGAACCGCTTGCTGATTTTAATTTTGCTACTCGAACTTTTCCATCGGAACCAGTGAAAGTCTGATGCCGTTTTCTTCTCTGACAAAAAATGTCGCCCTTGTTTGCCCTTTTTTTGCCCTTTATTTTTTTATATATTCTGAATTAAGAGCAACCTTATCTTATACATCAATCGAAAGGTCTCAAAGTCGAGCCCCCATAAATCACAAAAAATTCGAGCCATTGACTTCTTTCAGGTCATAGTGGGAGAATATTTCCCCATTGTTCCCCTTTTTTGAATATTTTCACCCTATGACTTCCAAGAGGGTAATAATCAATTTTTTTTGTATTTATGAACACAGCCTTTGAGACCTTGCGATTGATATATAATACAATGTTGCTCTTAATTCAGAATATATAAAAAAATACACTTTTCCAAAAAAAGGGCAAAAAAAGGGCGACATTTTTTGTCAGAAAAGAAAACGGCATGAGTAACTCGAGCAAGTGGCCATCGTGGTGGTGGAGTATTATTTTCATGAATAATGACTAGTTGTCCAATCTTGATGTACTTCTGCGGCTTGAAATAACCACGGGACCACATTCACCAAAATTGTTGTTTGAGAAATGAAATTTGCTGCCATCGAGTTAAAGTGGGTAGCTTTTTTAAATCAAAATGTTCATCAGGAACAGAAATTGAAGATGAGCCAATTATGATATGACCAAGGGTGAGAGCTTCACCATCATTAGGGTCATCTGGCATTGGAGCAATTGGGCGCAAATTTAAAATTGCTTCTATTTCAACGACAAGTGTTTTAAGTTCTTCGAACGAAAGACGCGCTTGAGCAACATTTTTTACTAAAAGCGTTTTAGCTGATTTAACCGTCGCCTCCCATAAACCACCGAAATTTGGAGCCCGAGGCGGGATAAACTGAATTCAAAACCACTTTGAATACAAAGAGATTTGATCTTACAAACGACATCGTCACAGAACAACTTATCTGTAAGTTCCTTTAACTTATTATGAGCACCGGAGAAATTGGTTGCGTTATCACAAACGACGCGTTGCGGTAAGCCACGCCTTCCAACAAACCGCTTTAAGCATAATAAGAAATTATTCGTGGAGAGATCCGAAACCAGCTCCAAGTGAGTTGCTTTTGAGCCAAAACAAACGAAAACTGCAATATATGTTTTATATGGCACCTTCCCACGAATTCGACACGAGGTTAAAAACGGACCACAAAAATCGACACCAGTAATTTAGGCTTGTAGTGGAAGCAGTGTACACATTTTCTAATAACTTTTCGAACTACTTCTCGAGCATTTATTATCCATAGCTTTTGTCGAATAAGTCCTTAAGCTGGAAATCGAGCATCATATGCGATGGGTGCATTGGACAACCTACCGCCGACTCGAATCAGCTTAACTTCTTTGTTATTCAATTTAGTTTCTTGAATAAACGGAGCCAATTTCTGTAACGATGGTTGAACCAAATTATTGTTTGAAAGTGCAATGATTTCATCAGCAAAATTGATACTCTGTATATAAGATATTATTGTCCAAAAAGTAATTTCCAACTCTGAAGACTGGAGGAGAACAATATTCATCGCCTTTAAAGATCGATTTACTGGGGATCTATTAAAAATACGGAAAACATAAGTAAATATTCGATCAATAATTGTATAATATGAGAATGCTTATCGATAATATTGTCAAAAATAGAAAAAGGTGGTTCATCCTTTATACAAGTAAATACAACAGCCTTTCTTCTCTCCGAATTTTCTATATCATTGAACTCTTCATAAGCGGGCCAACAAGAAGCGTCAACAACAAGAAGAGTAGAAACTGAGGGCCATTAAACCAAATTGTTGTTGGTATTTCTGCTGCGCTGCAGCCACGGGATACAATGTATGCGGGATTACTTTTCGAAGGAACATGTCGCCTTTGGACTTCTCCAGTTAGTTCCTGAAGTTCTGAAATTCGGTTTGCCACAAAATTTAATGTTTATGAATGTAGTTTTAGCCACTGTAGAACAATTTTCGAATCTGTCCAAAAGAAAATAAGAGATACAAATTTAGATATTTTGGTTTTAATTTAGGACCATGTGTTAGTGAGTAAAACTGCAGCACATAATTCGAGACGAGGTAACGATTGAGCTTTTACGGGAGCTACTTTTGATTTGGCAATTAACAGAGTTATTCTGTAAGAGCCATTTATACAAACACGATAATATATACAGCACCCGAATGCACCTTCGCCGAGTGTATTTTCTGAAGTCAAAACATAACGAGGTACTTTAGTGTTGTGTATATTCGATAAATCCTCCTTTATTTGGAGCCAAAGTTTTACGAGGTTAGAGTTGATAGGTTCATCCCAATAACAATAGCGCTTAAGAGACTGCTATGGATAAAATTGACCGTTTAGTGGGGCAACTTACGTTAGAAAATTCGAAACGAAACAAAAAGTTATCTTGCCTTGGATTCCAGGATTCTTGATCTGCATTTGAAATAAAGGTAATACAGTTACTATTCCATTTGGCCAGTGAAGGCCATGTAGTTGTAAAATTTTCATAATTTCACTTTTCTTCAAATTTAAATCTGCAAAATTATCGGCGCCAGTAAAACGTCATCTACGTATAAATCCTCACGTAATACTTGTGAGCCAACAGGATATGATGATATGTACCTATCTATATTATATATATAAAATGGAATGTGTGTTTGTTTATTTGTTTGTTTGTACCTTATAGGAGACCAACCTTCGGGACCGATCTTCCTGAAATTTTCACAGCATTTAAATGGGACTTTGGCATGATTAATAAGGTACTTTTTTTCGACCACGCCCACTTTTTTAAAATTATGTAATTGCTCCCATATAGTTTTTAACAGATTTACTTCAAATTGTATACACATTATACTCCAGGCAAGGTAGAAATAAACATTTCTTACGCCACGCCCCCTTTCACGCCCCTTTTCACGCCAAATTTTGTTTTAAAGTTTTAAACTTTTTGTTCTCTGTACAAATTTGTTCCTTCCAACGGATTTTTTTTATTTGGTAGTATATTGCTCTTAATACTGTTAACGTCGCCATATAACTATGAACCACGCCCACTTCACCGCCCCTTTTTTTAATTCAGATACTTACTTATACCACTAACAATGTTTGCTATACAAAATATTTTTTTTGTAATATGTATTTACCTAAAGTTTTATACACTTTTCATCTACAGGTAAGGCAGCCATACATTTTTTTATTATCAAATCCCCCTTTTTCGCTCCATTTTACCTTTAATTATAATTAATCTGCTTTCAATCTATATATATAAAAATGAATGTGTGTTTGTTTGTGCTTTATAGGAGGCCAAACCGCTGTACCGATCTTCCTGAAATTCTTACAGCGTGTTACTGTGACTCTGGAAGGAATAATAGGCTATATAAATTTTTTATTGGACAAAGGGGCGGTGCCACGCCTATATAACCCAAAATTTGAAATCGTCATATCTCGGAAATTTTTTGACCTAGAGCGGTCATATTTGGTACATATGGTATTGGTATGAATAGAAATACATACCAGAAGAAAAGTGGGCGGGACCACGCCCCTTTTTAGAAAAATAAAAAATCGTAATATCTTCTAAACTACTGGAAGGATCGTCATGAAATTTTCACAAAAGGATATCTTTGCGAAATAATAAGTACTTAACTATATAAAGTTGTTAGTGGGCAAAGGGGCGTGGTCCCGGCCATTTTTTAACCTACGGCGATGATATTTGCAATTTAATAGAAGCGACCATTATAACAGGAAAATATAAAGGAACAGATGTACTTTTGACACGCATTCCAATGATCCCAACTGATTTACCATTCGACTTCAAACGATTACAGTTTCCTGTTTGATTAGCGTTTGCGATGACTGTTAACAAAGCTCAAGGACAATCTCTTCAAGCTTGCGGCTTAAATTTAGCAAATCTATGTTTCTCGCATGTACAGCATTATGTTGCATGCTCACTTGTAGGGAAACCCACCGACTTATATGTTTATGCTCCAGATGGACAAACTAAAAATATTGTATATCCTAAAGCATTGCAATAATTAATTCTAAATTAAATAAATAATATTTTGTTAATGTATAAATATTTTTTTTTTTTTTTATTTTATAACGACGAGGGGTAGCGAAGCACACCGGGTTCAGCTACTCAGCTATAAAAAACAAACTTCGAATTGCTAAGAAAGGAGCTGCTGAAAGCCCATATGTAGCGGTATTAAGTTATAATACTTTTAGTTTGTCTTTTCTATTAGCTCTCCATAGAACCAATTGGAATTTACAATCGCGTTCATCGACTAGAAACTGACGGTACATTTTAGATATATCTGCTGGAGCAAATCTATTTAAACGAAACGAAAATAATGTTGTGATCAAATATTGTTGTATTGTAGGCCTAACCATGAGTGTTTCATTCAATGAACGATTCGATAAAGTACGGGCCGACGCATCAAAAACTATACTAAGTTATGTTGTTGGACTTTGTGGCCTTATGACACAGTGATGAAGTAAAATATGGCAAGGGTATTTTATAGACAAATTGTAGGCCGACATATGACCCAAAGCCATATATTCGTTCATAAAGTCGGCATAAATTGATTTTAAATCAGAATCGCGTTCTAATCTGCGTTATAGCGATAAAAACATTTACGAGAAATTTCAGAAGACTCACCCAAACAATCCGGACTAATCTTGAAAGGTAATCTGACTGCAATACCACCGTCAACATTAATATTTACATTATTTACAAGTGTTCTTCACAGCCTTTTTCTTCTGCAGTATAGGTTTGGGAACCACTGGTGTACTCTTCTTTTCTAAAATTTCTGTTGAAGAATCGATTGCCAAGTTGCACGTAAGAGCCGTAGAAGCAGATTGCCTTCTCCTAATGATATGCTTCCATCGAGCAATAAATCAAAGAATACCTCAGTGCTTATCAACAAATCGATTTTTTGAGGCTTGAAGAACGATGGGTCAGCTAATTCAATAGTTTCAGGAATTTTCCAATTTAATATCTCCATAAATTCACCAGGTTGTTGAGTAGAAATTGACTTTGTCACAGCAAAGGTTGAGGACCACTGGAACGAGCCAATACGTGATTTAATCGTAGCTGCGACAGAAAATTTGATTTTCGTTCGGACTTCACCGATGCCAGAAACATGTTGAGAATTTGGACGAAATTGTAGCTTGAGCCTTTTCGCAACTTCTTCTGTAATAAAACTGATTTCAGAACAGGAATCAAGTAGTACTCTTACCGGTTGAAATGATCCATATATGTCTTTAATGAGAACAATAACAGTTGGTATTATTGCCCTCTTAAACGAACGAGCTACTAATGACACAGGATTACCATGGGTAGTTGAGAGCTTTTGGTTTTGGCCAAGATTTGTCGATGATGTTCCAGATTGATCGGGAACCATGAAAATATGAAGCGTAGAATGGTGTGGAGACTGGCAAACTCGAAACCGAGATTTAGAAGGACATTTCGAAACCAAATGACCCTTTCGAAGGCAATTGATGCAATTTGCATTACGTTTTACAAAGTTAAATTGCTCCGACACTACGTGCTGCAATATGATGCTCATTGCTGTTGCAATATGAACAGGTTGAATTTGTATTCGAATTCACAAAAGTATTTGTAGGTTGATTGACGTTCGATTTTGGGTTGAAACCACTAGCTTTATGATTTGAATCACTCTTCTTACCATGACTTACCAAAAATTGGCAACGAATGCTCAATATATTGTAGCAGGTGTCCCAAGACGGTAGTGATTTAAATTCCTGCTTTTCGTCATAATTTTCTCTAGATCCGTCGTCCAGCTTTGACAAAACAATATGAATTATTATTGAATTCATGACATCTATTTCCGAGACAAGCGATATAAGCGAGCTTTGGGGTAGTTCTCATCCGTTACCTGAAATGCCACCACAACAGCTAAAGCAGGGCCAGAAAGGCAATTCATTAAATAATTGAATTTATCAACAGCAGTGATCGATGAATTTTCATGGACCTTATTATTAAGCGTTGTAATAAATCTTTTGTAGTCGCCATACTTCCCATCAAATCATGGCAACTTCAATGATGGCAATCTGCTTTGATGTAACACTCCCGACATTGAAGCGTTCAAAAAACTTTGTTCCGCTGAAGTTGAGCAACGACTTTTATTTATGTGGGACAACAACTTTGCTTTGGCAGCGATGAAAACCTCCTCTAAATCACTTCGATAATTATCGTTGGGGCTTAATTTTTCAATTTGTTTTTGTATGTGACAAATTTCCTTAAAATAAGCTTCTAAAATTTGCATCCGACATTGCAAAATGGTTGTATCAACTTTGTCGCCATCTTTTTAATTTTTTGTTTGTAGGTTAGTTATGTTTCGTTTCATAGTGGATCTTTGTTGTTTCAACGAAGCTAAGTCTGAGCCACAAGTATTAATAGTTTCATCATCATTTTTAGCTATTTTGAAAAATCTAAAATTTTACAAATAAAATTACAAAGAACCACTTCGGAATTGAAACACTTATTTACTTTCTAAGTAAATAAAAAAGCGCGATTTTATTTTTATATATGTACCACTTATGTATTTATAATAACGGCACTGTTTGAAATTTCCAAATTTTAATATATATAAAAATTCCACAAAAGGGCTACAAAATTGTTGAAATATCACCCAAATTAATTCGATGAGCAAACGAAGACAAATTGTTTTATTTACAAAATTAAAATGTTATATTTTAATTCTGCTTCAAAATTGCTATTGACGGCAGTGGTCAACGTCGGCTTAAAAAATGTATGTATATCAGCAACTGTAACACCAAAGTTATCTCCAACGACGATAATGAGAACTGCGTGGTACAATTGTTGCATATATCAAAAATGTCTTTTTATACCCTATACCACTATGTGGTTTGGGTATAATGACTTTGTGCTGCTGTTTGTAACTAACAAAAATATTTGACCTAGACCCATCTTTAATTATACCGATCGAATCAGAATCACTACCTGATTCGATTTAACGATGTCCGTCCGTCCGTCTGTGTGTCCATGTAAACCTTGTAATCAAACTGCAGGTCGCAAGTATGAATATATTTTGATGAAATTATCGGCCATAGGATGAACGATGTTGAAATTGGTGAGAATCGGTCCATGTTCAGACCTAGCCCCAATACAAATGACCTCTATGAAATCGACATAAATTGCCATAAGATCAAAATTGTCATATAGATCTTAATCCAAATGGGTTTATATGCGTTTATTACATCTGTTAATGAGTAGTACAAAAATGATCCCTATTGGACAACTCTTAGTCATAGATCCCATATAGAGCTGCTTCCCGATCTTCATTTAAATCTATCAAAAAACAAAAATATTGCACTGATTCTTCTCAAATTTTGTTTGTATATATTTTTGCTAAATAAAAGAGACTTTACCAAACATGGCCAGTATCGCTCCATTTTTGGGCCTAGTCCCCATATATATATAACATACGATATGAACTTTTTCATACCTGCAGCCAAAAAAATTAATAAAAATCCCACATAAATTTTTTTTATGCTTATTTTCTATATCCAGTTAGTTGCGTCTAAGAGATAGGGTGTCTAAACGCGTGGCATAGGGTATTGTATAATCGCTCTAAACCGACTATAATTTGCTTACTTGTTTATTTTGTAGTTTTTTATCCGAACAAAAAATAAATTGAAAATTTAAATTTTAATTAATCACTGACCGTCCTGTCACGGTCGCCAAAAATGTTTGATAAAAAATTAAGGATTAGTAGATAACTCAAAATTATCAAACGCACTATTTTGAGTTTTAATGATTTTTTATTTGAAGATTCAACTACGACTACTTTTCTTGAAACTAATTCACAATTTATATATGAAGATCACAAGACAAGACAAAGTAAATAACAAACTACTCAACGAAAAGGACAGTTAACTCTCACTAAATAATATGAGAGACGTATGTATATTGTGTTAGCATTATTATTTTTGTCAATTTTTAATAGCAGACAAATGTATAACTACTATATTAATATACTAGCAGATTCCAGCCCTCGAAATTCGAGCGCAAATTCTAGGAAATTTTATTTTTTCATAAAATAAAGACCCTAAAAGTATGCTAATCAATTATAGCCGTTTCACAAATTAACACAAAAGCCAAACTCAATTTTATTACAAACACATTAACAAATTTAATAAACACACACATAAAATTGTATAATTTTTTGTATGTGTTAGTAGCAGTTTAAATGCAATTTACTCAACACAAAGGACAAAATTTAAAAACCTGTAAATCTGCAAATCGGCTAAAAAGAAATACCTTGCAAATAATATAGAACAAAACACCAGTCATAAGAAATCGCCTAGCCTATTAATATTATAGATACGAAATAGTGAAATAAAAACTAAGTTTCTAGTTCATGGAATTATTTCTATATCTATTAGCATTTAAATCGTGTTTTATTTATTTTGAATCTATATTTACTCAATATATTTTGTATATTTTTGGCAACTTTTGCATACGTTTAGCATAGTTTGCATATTTCTAGCATTTTTACATATATTTGACATATTTTGAATATTTTGTTGCATATTTCTAACATATTATTTTTATGCAAATATTCAAACAAAAAATTAATATTTAAATGGAGCGTGGTAAAGAAGAAGAAAGCATATATTTCAAAAATTCATAACTGCACTTAATCTTAATCTTAATCGGACCGATTTCTGGCATTTCAGCCTTCATCAGCGATTTATTGAACATTGTGATAAATTGTGAAAATTTTTCTACTTAGGGCGGCCGTGAGGTTTGAACCATGAACCTTCACATACACTCGTACTTGCACTTTTTGGTCAGCGCTTTAACACACTCACCTAAAGTCAGGCCTACGAGCAGCGTGGTTAGATTCAGTTTTCGTACCATACAGCTTAACTTTGTATTAATTTGCATATTAATTACAGTATAATTGCAATATGTCTGAAAAATGACTATAAATCTAACAAACAAAAAAAAAAAAAACAAAAATTTCTTCGCTTCCAAGCTTCATCTCAAATATATGTAAAGTGCATATGTAGGAATGTACAAAACCGTACATCACATATGACAACTCTTACGAAAACTGAGAATACAAAGTAAAGCTGCATGGTACGAAAACTGAATCTAACCACACTGCTCGTAGGCCTGACTTTAGGTGAGTGTGTTAAAACGCTGACTAAAAGTGCAAGTACGAGTGTATGTAAAGGTTCATGGTTCAAACCTCACGGCCGCCCTAAGTAGAAAAATTTTCACAATTTATCACAATGTTCAATAAATCGCTGATGAAGGCTGAAATGCCAGAAATCGGTCCGATTAAGATTAAGATTAAGTGCAGTTATGAATTTTTGAAATATATGCTTTCTCATTCTTTACCACGCACCATTTGAACAATATTAAAATTTGCATATTAATTACAGTAGTAATTGCAATATGTCTGAAAAATGACTATAAATCTAACAAACAAAAAAATTAATATGTAAAGGGTCCGCCATCTAACGTTTTTTTTTCAACTAGTGCTTATTTCGTGAATGGTAACACTTAGCTCATGTCTGATTTGACAGATAATTAGTTTTATCCTTCCGCTGAACGAATATGGTTGTGTATCCGCTTGAACAACGCTGGGAAATATTGCGACATTACTTTGAAAATCATGGTAATGTTGCAGAATGTGTGCGAAAATTGCGTACGGATTTTGGAAGAAGAGAAGCACCGTCAGCTCCGTATGTTCGTTATATTGTGAAAAAAGTGAAAGAAACTGGCATCCTCATCGATAAACCAAAGCGTGAAAAGCCAAAAACAGTGCGTACACCCGAGAATATTGTGCTGTGGCAGAAAGTGTGCGTGAAGCGCCATCAACATCAATTTACCGTCGTTCTCAAGAATTGAACATTTCGGAGACATCATTGAGACGAATTTTGCATAAAGACCTTGGTATGACACCATATAAAGTCCAATTGGTTCAGGAGTTGAAGCCATCTGACCATCCAATGCGTTTTCGCTTCGCTAAGTGGGCCTGCGATCGACTTACAGAAGATGCCGATTTTGCCAAAAAAAATCATCTTTTCATATGAAGCTCATTTTGATCTTGGCGGGTATGTAAACAAGCAAAATTGCCGCATTTGGGGCACAGAAAACCCGCACGCACACATTGAAAAGCGGTACACCCAAAACGAGTCACTGTTTGGTGCGGATTTTGGTCCAGAGGCATAATTGGGCCATTTTTCTTCTAAAATGGGCAAGGAGTGGCCGTTACAGTCAATGGCGATCGTTATCGGGCCATGTTGAACGAATTTTTGTTCACAAAAATTGAAGAGGAGGATATTGGCAACATTTGGTTTCAACACGACGGCGCTACGTGCCACACAGCCGAAGCTACACTCGATGTTTTGCGCCCTGTTTTTGAAGATCGCATTATCAGCCGCAGAGCTGATGTCGTTTGGCCACCCCGGAGCTGAGATTTGACATCGTTGGACTATTATTTGTGGGGTGCCCTCAAAAATAAGTGTTACGCCAACAAGCCAGAGACAATTGACGCTTTAAAGGACAATATTCGTGAAGCCATTGGTGAAATACAGCTGCACACAATCGATTAAAAATTGGACCGATCGTGTAGGCTACTGCATGGCTAGCCGAGGCAGCCATTTGAATGAAATTATTTTCCATTATTAACCGGAAGGATTGTACTTTCAAATAAAAAAAGAAATTTGAGATAATCTTTAGTAGTTTTTTTTTATAGCATTTTCAAAAAAAAAAAAGTTATTTGGCGGACCCTTTACAAGTTTTTCGATTCTATTTCCACGAAACAAATTTTTGGTGCAATCACAAGTTTCATATATTCATTCTAAAAAAATATGCTAATATGCAAACTCCGAAGTCTACTAATAGGTTAGAGTGATTACTAAGTAAATAGTGTAGTGTAGAGCACAGCAACAAAATCGAATACGTCGTTCCAAACATGCGATAGGATGTATGGAGCAGCTTTTTCAAAAATCTCAAATTATAGTAAAACAGTTTAAAAAATGCCTCACAATAGTATTTGAAATCATAATGATTTCTGCAGTTGGTTGACTACAGCGGATCAAAAAAATATAGTGGTTATCCAAGGAATTTTTGCTTATTGCATAGTGTTATTGATGGTGTTAATACATGCAGACGATAATATAAAAATGGCAGCTAATGAAAAAATAATATATAGAGAACAATTTATAGAAATAGTAAATGAATGTAGGTGTTTAGATGTAATCTTAACATCCGAAATGGTTTTTATGAAACAGCTTGAAAAAATTATTAATTAAAAATAAAAATTGCGTTAATGCCATATGGAGTAGTTTTTTAAACAAAAGCGATATAACATTAGAAGTAAAATGGAAACTTTTTCAGTCGGTGTGTAGATCCATACAGTCATATGCTGCACAGATTTGGGAGGTGCTGGTTATTTGATTAAGTAGTTACCTCGCAGTGGTACGTTTTAAAAATAATTTATAAACTGCCCGATTTTACACTGAATTTTGCTTTAAATTTGGAAAAAAAAAAGGCTGAAGTTAGCTATTTTTATACGCTGATCTTTCATAAAAACTAATTTAAAACTATTTTTGAATATAGCCGAAATAAACTTCCCCACAAATTATCCTTAACAGTACTGGGAAGAAACATTTTCTGGGTGAATCAATTAATAAAATCTACTGCAACAGCAACTAAAACTGAAAATGTTACTCAAATATATGAAAAAGCTTTGAACAGCAGATCTCGATTTTACTAACATTTAAACCATCGCTCAGCTGTCAATTATAGTAAAAATCAATTAACTTTATCACAGATCAGAACAATTTTTATTGTGATATTCTACCTCTGAACAGAAATACCTTCGATATACGGCAAATGAAACATGCTGCCTTTGTAACATGAGAGAAGATGAAACTGTAGTTCATTTTATGACAAAATGGACCATACTCAGAGAATTCAGAATAAGATATTATAGGACTTGACGTAAAGAATGGTAAAAAAAAATGGCAACCTTTATTTTATATATTTTGAATGCACCACGTTATTTACTATTTCAATACTAGCCGCTATATGATATAATCCTTTTAATTGAAAAATGTAAAAAAAAACTACGTAATGGGTGACAGCGCTTTCACCAGGCAGGGAGGGCCGAACATCACTGTGGTCACCACGCTAGTACTGTTAAATAAAATCCACAAAATGGCATTGGACGACTGAAGACTGAAATTGCTAAACGAAATAACAGCGTTACAAAAAGTGCTATCATTGCACATGGAAACCTGTGTGAAAGATGTATGTCGCGGTTGCTCTTAATGGGAAAAAAATCAGCTTCGTGAGGATGTTTCAATGGAGTATTTGGCATTGTTTCACAACAAGAAAACTAAGTTTTTACATCAATTGATAACCATCTACGATACATGGGTCCTTCACTTCGCATTACCTAAGCAATGACAATTCCATCTGCAGCCAAGGTTATGCTTTCATGTAATAACTTTCATTGATCATATTAAAAAATTAAAGCCAATCAACGACGAGTATTATTCGAATTGTGGCATTATTTGTGGCTCATTAATATAATATTACTACAGTGTTTTCAAATCTTTAATATTTAGTTGCGTGCTTTGATTTCGCTAATATTTAATTAATAAGTGTCAATGTTACAAAACCCGGATATCGATAGTCGAAAAAGCCAGTCCAGTTGCACTTATAGCCTTAAAAATAAACTAAAACCAGAGAACTTTCTTTTGCTTTTTTAGAGAATGAAAACAAGAACAATTTTTTCATTCACACTTTTATTTTAATATATGGTTGTCAGGTTTTCACAACTAAAAATCGGAAGAAAGAGAAATTAATACAAGTAAGAAAATTATAGTCGGTCTAGACCGACTATATGATACCCTATACCATGGTTTAGAGACCCTATCTTTCGGTCCAACTACTTCGATATAGAAAATAAGCATAAACCAAATTTGAGTGGGATTTTTATTAATTTTTTTGGCTGCAGATATGAAAAAGTTCATATCGGATGCTATATCTATAAAGGGACTAGGTCCTAAAATGGACCGATCCTGATCATGTTCGGTAAAGTCTCTTGTATTTTGCAAAAATATGTACAAACAAAATTTGAGAAGAATCAGTGCAATATTTTTGTTTTTTAATAGATTTAAGTGAAGATCGGGAAGCAGCTCTATATGGGGTCAAAGGGATCATTTTTGGAGTACTCATTAGTGGATGTAATGAACGCATACAAACCCAATTTGAGTAAGATCTATATGACAATTTGGATCTTATGGCAATTTATGTCGATTTCATATGGGTAATTTGTATGGGGGCTAGGTCTGAACATGGACCGATTCTCACCAATTTCAATAGCGTTCATCCCATGGCCGATAAAAGCTTACATACCAAATTTCATCAAAATATATTCATATTTGCGACCTGCAGTTTGATTACAAGCTTTACATGGACACACAGACGGACGGACGGACGGACAGACGGACATTGTTAAATCAACTCAGAAAGTGATTCTGATTCGATCGGTATAATTAAAGATGGGTCTAGGTCAAATATTTTTGGTTGTTACAAACAGCAGCACAAAGTCATTATACCCAAACCACATAGTGGTATAGGGTATAAAAATATATGTATTAATAATTGAGTTAAAAATTAATCAAACTCATGTTCATTTTTTTACTTTTAATAAAGCCCATCAGAAAAATTATACGAATTTCAGCTCTTAATAAACAAAGTTTATACCGCCTTTGGTTACTGATGATGATTGGTGACTCAACCCGAAATTGCTGTATAACCTGTTTTGCAGAAAATAAGTAAATTTTTGAAACAAATGTGGTTAGGTTTTTAATTTATTAAAAGTAAGAAAAATTTAACTTGAGCTTTCTCAACCAATCTTTAAAATGATAAAAATCAAAAATAAGATTTTTTATTTTTATATATGTAAAATAGAATATAATAAATAAGTTTACTAATTTATAAATAACAAGCAATTTGTGCTATAATTATATCGTGTGGGAAAAAAATGCTTGTTGGTTGTGTTTACAGACCCAACAAGAGAATATCATTTGCTGACTTCATTTCAACATTGGAAACACTAACTGTTGCATATGACGATATTGTAATATGCGGTGATTTTAATTCCAATATCCTAATAGACACTACATTAAGTGACGATATGTTTTCGCTTGGACTCACACCAGTTAATAAAACTACTCCAACGCATTATACAAATACGAATAATACATTTCTGGATCTACTCTTTGTGGCCAACTTATCAAACGTAATATTGAATGATCAAGTTTCAGCTGGGTGTTTCTCTAAACATGATTTAATTTTCTTGACTTATAATTTTCGAATTCAGCACGAAGAGGAAATGTATCACTATCGAGATTTCAAGAACTTAAATTATAATATGTTGCTTGAGCACATTTTCCGAGTTGACTGGAATAGTATGACATTTTTTGAGAGTAATGTTCAACGAATTTATGATATTGCTGTTCCAATGAAATCCAAGATTTTTTCGGCTAAAACTAAATCATGGTTTTCTACTGATATTACCTATTCGATGTGGAAACGATTCAAAACACCTTTATCAAAAGCTAAATACCGTGTGGCTAGACGTAATGTCAATAACAAAATTAGAATTGCCAAAACACAATATTACTCAAACCGCTTTGGATCTGCTCTAGATTCGAAGAAAACTTGGAAAACCATACGTGAAATAGGAATTGGTAAAGACGTTACAGCAAATGACTGTTAAGTTGATGTCAATGAACTAAATCGTGCCTTCACAAATTTACCAATGATACAAACAGACAAAAATTTCTATAATTTTTCAACTATAGGCAATTTAAATAATGATGATTCCGATGCGTTCGATTTCTCTTGCGTCTCTCAGTTGGACATGATAACATGCACCCGAAATTTATAAATATAATTTTGCCATTACATTTACCATATATTACTCATTTATTTAATATTATTATTACGTCAAGCATTTTCCCGTCAGTATGGAAGCACGCTAAAATTATACCAATTCCAAAATCTGATACAGAGTTCCGACCAATTGCCATACTTTGCTTTCTTTCAAAAGTATTGGAAAACATTCTACATTCTCAAATGTGGAAATATATTAAGGACAAATGTTTAATGACTGAAAAACAATCAGGATTTCGCTCAAACCACAGCTGTGTTACTGCTTTGGTTGATGTTGCAGAAAATATTCGAAGTGAACTAGATGATGGAAAAATTTATTTTTTGGTGCTACTTGATCATTCTAAGGCATTTGACACAGTTTAACACTATGCTTTGTGCATGAAACTTCAATATTTCTTTAAATTTTCATCAACTTCAACGCGGCTCTTATTTTCATATCTAACGGAAGGAACACAATCCGTATTTTCTAGTAATACTTGGTCTAGTCCATTAACCCTTACTAAGGGAGTTCCACAAGGGTCGATTCTGGAACCATTCCTTTTCTCACTATATGTGAATGATTTGCCAAAACAACTTTCTCATAGTAAAATGCATTTGTATGTGGATGATGTCCAATTATATCTGAGTACCCCAATGAAATCAATTGATGTAAATTTGATTAAGCTAAACGATGATCTTAGAAAAATCTATGTATGGGCAACTGCAAATGGACTTTGTTTGAATCCATAAAACTCTAAATGTATGGTAATTCATAAGAAAAAAACTGTTCCTACTTTCAATAAATTTGTAAAAATTAATAACCAAAGAATAGAGATCGTGCAAGCAACGAGAAATCTCGGAATTATCTTCAACAATCATCTTACCTGGACAAGTCACATTAACTCGCTGGTTGGAAAAAAGTACATTAAACTTTGGTCCCTGTGGTCAACGCAGTATTCTACACCTTTAAGAGTTCGGATATTGTTGGCAAAAGCATACCTTATTCCCGGTCTAATGTATGGATGTGAGCTCTTTGCAAATTGTGATGTCAGTAGCAAACGTAAGATGAATGTGCTGTATAATAATATCGTTAGATATGTCCTTGGTATCAGGAAGTTTGAACATATTTCATCTTTTACAAAAAGCCTTTACAGCGTATCTTTTGATTCGAGTACTAATATTTTTTCACAAAATTATTTATACTCAAAATCCACCATATCTTTACGCAAAAATTCGTTTCGCAAGATTACAAAGAGGTAGGAAGATCATTCTCCCTAGACATAAATATCTTGTGTCACAATGGCAGTTTTATACTAGTGCTATACGTCTCCTCTGCGGAAAATTTCCCGAAAACAATTTCCCGAAAACAATTTCCCGAAATTACAATTTCCCTATTTTTAGCTTACAACTTCCCATATATTCTTGATTTCCCCCATAAAAAAAACTTGCTGCATACGATTTCTCAAAAAAACAATTTCCCGAGTATACGACTTCTCGAAAAAATAATTCCCCCACCCCGCACCGCGCCCTTCCTCTTCCACCCTCCCTCGTCATCCGGACCTATTTATTGGAGTGTCATATGCTTATTTTTTCATTGTGACTTTGAACACTTCGGTATTCAGACCTCCCGAAGGATAACGCTCACTGCTAAATAAAAAATCGTTAATGAGCTGAAAGATCTTGCCCGGACCACTACATCAAGTGGTCATGAATTGATTGCTCGCGCTTCGGCCGGAATTTCTGATGGTATAGTTTCGGAAATGCCATCAACAAGCTATTTGAAGAAATAGTAATTTCGGGAAATTCTAGTTTCGGGAAATTGTGTTCGGGAAATTGTATTTCGGGAAATTGTAATTTCGGGAAATTGTATTTGCGGGAAATTGTGTTCGGGAAATTGTAATTTCGGGAAATTGTCATTTCGGGGAATTGTGTTCGGGAAATTGTAATTTCGGGAAATTGTTTTCGGGAAATTGTTTTCGGAAAATTTTCCGCAAATCATACGTCTTTGGAATATTATTCCATAATTCCATAAAACCAGCACTTAACAGCAACGCAAACACTTTTAAACTATTTTTATTTAAATTTTTTGCCTGATTTTAAAATAATGCTATATTGTGATAAATTAAAATATTATTATTAGTTTTAAGTATTTAAATTTTGTTAAACTTGCACATCTAACAATAATGCTTTCCTGTACTGTAGTTATAAGATTTAATCTTATAAAATAAATATTAAATATATGTTGTAATAAATAATCAGTTTAATATCTTGCACAGTAAGGTGGTTCGTCAAAAAAAGTTGAGCTTGTCCTACCCTAGGATTAAAGATTAGTAAAAGACGATTCGGAAAAATATTTCTTTATTTCTTTTGCCACTTTTAGTTTTTTGTTAACTGCAGCGCCATTTTTGGTCCTATCATCATATGTTGCATGTCGTTGTGCATGGTTTCATTGTGGCTACATTTCTGTCAAAAAGTGTTGTCATATCTCAAAAACACAATATGAGTTGACATATTTGATCATTTGATTAATGCATATTTTAAGCCTTTGTAACTTTTTTGTTTATGAATAGAAGTTAATACTTTTCAAGAAAAAATTTCATGAAATTAAAGCCGCTTTCCTTGTATTTCAAAATGGTCGGCATTAGGGTGGGTAGGAACCGAGATTGTCAAAGTCACTACTAGAATTTGAGGTCTGAGTCAAAAATGTAGCTATTATGAAGGTATGAACTACAATATACAATATGTTATGATCGGACTATAAATGGCAGGTGCGTGGCAAAAAAAATTTTTTTCCGAATAGTCTTCAACTAATATTTAATCGTAGGGGGTGACTGGCTCGACTTTTTTTTTTATATGGGGACAGAACCACCTTAATGTACAGTGTATATATGGTTACATACCTATGTCTAATAGTACGCAGAAAGACCATAGAACATATTAATCCTTTTAACAATAAAATAGCGATACACCATCTTCTCGATGTACAGTGGAACGTTTAACGGGAAGGCGGTCAAAAATCTGCAACTTTCAAAGAAGTGCCGCCAACACATTTGTTGAATTCTGTCACAAAAATTTTATTTCTGCACAAATTAATGAGTGAAATTCAGCTTTGTCGGTATTGCGTAACAATTTTCTGGCTTTGCATGATTCATCAAATTTCTATAGCTGAGGTAGATGGATGTTGCTGAAAATATAATGAGAAAGAACTCCATATAAGGTTTAAAAATATAACAAGAAATCATATTATTACTAAATTGGTGACAGTACAAAATTTTATTTTTCTCTGTCTTTTCAGAAGATTTGACACACTACGACGAATGAGAAACGATTACTTAAACACTTTTGTAATAATGTAGCATTAGAGATAGCCTGAAAGTGTAAAATTGATAATATGTGTAGGTCAGTTTTGCAAAGAAGAGAAGTTTTATTTCAATGGTATATTCTCTTGCGTACATGTATGTATTTAAATATAATGAAAACAAAAATATAGAGGCGGGATTGCTATAGACTGGACCGAGAACATGTGTACATTCTTCATTCAATTCAATTGTTTAAATAAAAACTTCATGAAGAACATGGGAGATGAGGTCTTCACAGTGGCGGAAAGCCTCTGTCAACTATTCGCTGAGATATTATAATTTAGCAAGAAGTTTCCATAGTAGCTCAAAAATACAGCACTTATAGCAAGTACTCCCTGGTAGACACCCAAGTGGCAACAAATAGTCACACATACTCATCTCCGCGCCGATTAGAGGATCACATGGATAAAGGTTTTGCTGGCACAAGAAACACAATAGATCACAGAAACGGACGAGAAGTAGTGAAATTTAAAACAAAAAGAAAAATTTTACATAAACTATCATTTAAATATTTTTCCTTAATGATAAACCGCGACAATTTAGCACCTCGAAATACTTTCTCAGAATGCTTCAAAAGTGACATGAAACCCGAGACATCCGTCAAATTCAAAATTTGTGATTACATTTTGTGTTAGGGTCTGTATTTTATATTTGGAGGTACGAATTCTTTTATGATTTATATAATTAAATATAGTATATAATGTATTGTTATTATTTATTAATTATTTTTTTTAATATAGCATGAGATATTATAATTTAGAATGACAAGGGGTAAAATCCGATCTTTTGTGATATGGCGAATATAATAAAAAAAAATCATTCATTTATTGATGATATGTTACATTATTTTTAACAACATAACATATGTAAATATTTTTCCATATTATATTTCCCATAAAGATTCAAAAATTAATAAATTCTTTCCATCTCTTAAGCGTTAAGTATTAATTTAAATTACATTTATTACTATAGTGTACATTTTTATTTTTTTAAAACAACAAAGCATTTTTACGAACATAAATTATAATAATATTTTATTTTTTTCTGATAATAAGCAAGTGTTTATGTACAATGTACGAGTATTAAACAACCATAACCATTACAGCTTTTTTTTTGAGAGTCATACTGCTGGTGTAATTATATAAAGAAAAAAATTGCTTAACAATGGATCGGGAAAGGAGATTATAGTGTTCCTCATATATACATACAAATACGAGTAGACATGTCTGAAGCACGATTTTCGGTTGTGCTTTTTTGCTGTGTGTCAAATATTAAGAATCATAATGTGTATTTTTATTTATTTTCAGTAGATTGTTTACATATTAAAGACTGCTCATGCCATTTTAAAACATTTGTCGAAATTAAATTGGCGAGTACAACAAGAACGACTAAGATAACAAAGGAACAAGTAGCTTTCATTTGTGTTTCTATCAAAGAACACTGAAACTGAAGAGCAAAAACAACAACAATAACTTGTTAAGTGTAAATATGTACAGGGAATCGTTAACACAAATTTAAACGAAGTTAAATGAACCCAGCCTGTATTTGCCGGTATATACAATGCGGGTATAATTATATGTATGTATTCTGCACCAAAGAGTGGTATTGTTATTGAGGATATCAAAAATGAGCTATCTAATATTTTTGGATTAGACCTGATTTTTTTACAATTAAATAGACAATTTTTTATATTATTGAAAAATAAAGCATTTAGAATAAATAAATAAATATAAATAAATAAATAAATGAATATAAATAAATAAAGAAATATAAATAAATAAATATTAATAAATAAATAAATAAATATTAAAAATAAAGCATTTTAGGATATCTTAACAACAGGGTGCATACTTGTATGCATAGGGTTTAACTATTTGAAAATATATATGTATGCTCAACTAATAAAAATTAATCCAAAAGCATTGACACTCAACATGATATCAATCTTTCAAAAATTCGTTATTTATGTTGTTGAGAAGGAGCTACTGAAAGACATTGTCTTTATGTACGAATAATGTTGCACGAAGTGCAGATATTATTATACATTTTTAGTAATTCTTCTTCTTGTGTTTCAATCAAGATTAAATTTCGAATTTCGTTGCTTGCATCTTAAGAATTAAGTTAGTGCATAATATATGTATATTAGATTGGAGCGATATAGTAATCCACTTAATTATAATTGCGTAGATGTGAAATATTTATTTATCAATATTGCAACGAAAAATGAAAAAACATAAATATTTCTCTGCATTTTTTTTTGGAAATTTTACTTGACATTTAATTTTCTTTCATAATTCTGATATTATAAAATTTGCAATTTTAAAATACTGTATTTTTATATATATTTCGACAGATTCCAATACATATGAGTATATATAAGTACAAATAATAACAATGTGTATTAATAATAACGGAATTTTATTTTATTTAAAAATTTATTAATTTATCTTATTAGAAAACATTATTATAAAGGTTTTACTTAATTAATTCTACATGTGGTACATTTGGTTCCCGATAGGTAAGTGAGGAAAAAATTGCATGCTTCTTCCTATATCCCTCACTTTTGGCGCTCATTTTATTATTTATTCTTTTGTTTGGCGCAAGAAGTAAACAAGGAAGTAAACAGGGATTCAAAACAGATACATAAGCGAATAAAATAAACATGCTCATAATTTGCATTTAATTTGAAATACTTATGAAAATAAAATGAATTAAAAATATTTTTCTTGTTATACCCTATACCACTATGTGGTTTGGGTATAATGACTTTGTGCTGCTGTTTGTAACAACCAAAAATATTTGACCTAGACCCATCTTTAATTATACCGATCGAATCAGAATCACTTTCTGAGTTGATTTAACGATGTCCGTCCGTCCGTCCGTCCGTCCGTCCGTCCGTCCGTCCGTCTGTGTGTCCATGTAAAGCTTGTAATCAAACTGCAGGTCGCAAATATGAATATATTTTGATGAAATTTGGTATATAAGCTTTTATCGGCCATGGGATGAACGCTATTGAAATTGGTGAGAATCGGTCCATGTTCAGACCTAGCCCCCATACAAATTACCCATTTGAAATCGACATAAATTGCCATAAGATCCAAATTGTCATATAGATCTTACTCAAATTGGGTTTGTATGCGTTCATTACATCCACTGACGAGTAGTCCAAAAATGATCCCTTTGACCATATATAGAGCTGCTTCCCCATCTTCACTTAAATCTATTAAAAAAACAAAAATATTGCACTGATTCTTCTCAAATTTTGTTTGTATAAATTTTTGCAAAATACAAGAGACTTTACCAAACATGATCAGTATCGGTCCATTTTTGGACCTAGTCCCTTTATAGATATAGCATCCGATATGAACTTTTTCATATCTGCAGCCAAAAAAAATTAATAAAAATCCCACTCAAATTTGGTTTTTGCTTATTTTCAATGTCCAGTTAGTTGGGCCTAAGAGATAGGGTTTCTAAACGCATGGTATAGGGTATCGTATAGTCGGTCTAGACAGACTATAATTTTCTTACTTGTTTTTTTCTTACCTGTTGCCAAAAATCGAAGAGTAACTAAATTTTAGTATCCTGCTTTCGAATACTTGTTTGAATTAAAGATAAAATGTATTCAAAATCATCATTAGACACTCTCAGGAAATTTTTCAGCTGTAATGTATTTTGGAAACTTAAGTCAGCACAGCACTCAATTTCTCAATCAAACACTTCTTTTTTTTATTTTGTTGTTTCTAACTAAATATATTGCGATGGCAGCTGCCAATCTTATTTTGTCACAAGACATTTTTATACTGTCACTTGTAAAAAAGCAAACTCTAATGCAAGCTTTACTTACATTGTGTGGAAACACGTCTGCAATTTCTTGCAGTAAGTTCGTCGTAATAACTTCTACAAACTACTTTCTGGAAGCAGACTTCCGCAAGTTTCGGGTTGAGAGGAAAGACTTCAGCAAATATTTGCAGAAGTTCTTCCGCAAGTGACTTGCTAGTGGATAAATGGCTTAAGAGAAAAATAACTGAAAAAAGTAAAAGCAAGAGGTTTAACAATGAACTCAGATCGTTAAAAGGAGAAAAAGGCTTTAAATATCAAAACGTAATTATAGAAAATATAAAGGATGTTTGGAATAGTTATAAAATAATAAGAAATATGTATAAAGTAATTGATAACAGATAACGCTATGAAATGTAAGCTCTTAAATTAGTATTTCTTAAAGGTTCCTACAACTTTAAAGCAGCAAATTATAAGTTATCATGGAGATTCGTGTCACAATCTTAGAACTCTTAGATATAATGCCCACACTTTCCGTTACACAACAATCGATGAAACTTTGCAAGTCATTTCGGACCTCACCCTGGTCCTGGTCATGAAAACTTACCTCCAAGAGTACTTACTGAATGTAATAGTGAAATCTCACCACATTTAATAAACGTTTTTAATAGTATTATCCACACTTCAGAATACCCGAATGTATTAAAAATCTCAAAAGTTGTTCCAATACCGAGGGAATTTATTGCTACTATTCAAGACAAATACCGACCTATTTCTTTGTTATCCGTTATTGATAAAGTTTTTGAAAAGATTTTTCATAAACAGCTAGTAGCAAAACTAGAAAATAATAAACTACTATGTGATTGTCAATATAGATTTAGGAAGTGAAGTGGAATGGAGAACGCAGTTGCGAATGTTGTTTAAGTATATCTGTCAAGGATTATTTTCTATGAAAAGCTGCCGTATTATGGAATAATGGGCAATGAATTAAATCCTTATTAAGAGAGTTCGTAGAAGTAAATGACTGTAAAAGTTTTCTTGGAGTGTTCGAGCATGGTCAGTGGTCTGGGTCCCCTCTTGTTATTCCTGTATGAAATTGATATTACTATGCTTATCCGTGCAAGCATCACGTGGTGCTTATAGCTTATATGGAAGGAGATGCTGCTCTAATCTTTGAATATGCACGACTTAACCAAACTTGTCAGGTCCCAACCTTATATCAAAAATGATGCTGAAAGCTTTACTTTTGTAAATGGTGATGAGGTAGTTGAAAGCCAATCAATAAAGTATCTGGGATTCAATTTACAATGTAATTTGTCAAAAAATTTACATACCAAAGAACAAAAATCCAAAATATCACCTGTTATTGATTTAATAGTTATATAAGTTTAAAAACAAATTTAATGCGAAGCCAAATTAATGCTTTATCAGTCTTTAGTACAAAGTCATTTGAACTATTTAATATTCGACGGCAAAAATACCACTGAAATAAAATCTTTGCAACGAGTTCAGAATAAAGCACTAAAATGAGTATTTAATTTACCTTTACTGCATTCAACATTATCCTTATATCAAAATATGGGAATAAGCGGTTTATATAAGAGTTTTAGATAAACTCCAATTATTAGTCTTTGTTTTCAAGTTGGTGAAAAATTTTGGTCACAATACAATTACTTTTCTAAGGAATCAAACTAGATTCAATACGAGAAACAGTTCGAATATGCGCGTTTCAAGATGCTGATTGGAAACTACAAAGCAAAAAATTGAGGATGTCGTGGATTTGAATACAACATATCACCTCAAAATTTAAAAAATATTCAGGGAATTTCAGTTTTTAAGTCAAGTTTGAGAGAAATACTTTTAACATAAAGAAAATGCATAAATATATAATTTTATTACATATTTTCTTGTTGTTAACTAATTTTATGCCAATTTTAGCGTCAATAGTTTTAAATTGTTAAATAAAATATTAATATATGTATATATATATATATATTAGGGCGGGTCGATTTGTAGGGAGGCAAAAAAAATCGCTCAAGTGACAAGGAAAATCATATTCTAGGGATCAAAGTAAGAAACTTTGACCAAGGAAGCATTCCTCTAAAACGAATTCTGATTTCCCGACCTTTGACCTGTCTGTCTGGCATACAGACCATCGGGCAACCCCATTCCCCCTCAAGCAATTGATCGGAAACTTGGCCCATAGTCTTGTTGTGACTACAGATTAATTTTGGGGTACTCACGCAGAGTAACGCATAGTCACGGAGTGATCTAAAAGTTATTTACCCTCATCCGATCGATCGGAAACTTGGTAAAAAAAGGATTAACTTTGACATAGTCACGCACAGTCACGGAGAGATGAAAAACCAACTTCCCTGAAGAACATGCTGTTGATTACACAGGTAGTTATTTATATATTTTTAAAATATCGTTGGAAAGTTTTTCAATAATATTATTGCTGCAACTGTCAAATTTTTTAACATAAAAAGGGTGTTTATTTGGTACAGTAACCAAATGCGGTTTAATTTATATCATACGCGATGCGCCTATTGAATAATTTAACAATTGAAATAGTTCAGGTACATACTTATATACAAGACATTTCAGAATTATGACCACTTTTAAAAATTCAAATGAATCAGGTATATTTTATACAATTGATTTTTCTTTCTTAAAATTTGTTTGGGATTTCCCCTTAAGAATGAATAAAAATTTTTCACTAATTTTGTTGCTGCACCAGGCAAATTAAAAAAAAATCAATACTTATGGATTTTAAAATAACATAATTTTGTTTTTTACTTTTGTTTGTCATTGTTATTTTTCAAGTGATAGCGAAAAGTTTTTAAGTGTGTTATTTAAAACCCGTGAAAATAAGAAAACAGTGAAAAATAAGAGAAAAACAACGTGTAAGTTTTTGTGTATTACTTTCAATATTTGATCTATACATAATATGTATTACATATTTAATAGCAATAAAACCATCAAACAAAGAAATAAAATAACAGTACAATGCACTGAAAACATAAGACTTCAAAATTTTATGCATAAAGAAAGAAAGAGTTTTAATAAAAACTTTGTTTTTATGGGTTAGAATCTAATAGTTAGCTGTCCAAAATTGATTTGCGGTTGTGTTAGGAGCATAATGCTATGTTCACACGGACAGCAAGATTCGCGGTTCGCTCTCTCATTCACGGTTCGCGCCCGAATCATGATTGAATCTACATGATTCGCCATACAAAATTTTGAGAGCGAATCTACTTGGTTCAAAATGAACCTAGTTGTGAACATAGAAACATTGAGTGCCATCCCCAAGTTTTATAAAAAAAAAGTTTGTGCATTTGTTAATATGAATTGAAAACTCTTAAAGAAAAAACCATGTCTTATTTATAAAAATGAAAATAAATATTTATTGTAACATATAAGAATGACAAATATATTTCTATTATTGTAATGCTAAAGAGTGAGAAATATTTTAAGTTTCATTATTCTCGCAGTAAACGAATAAATTTTCTGGCTTTCCGACACGGGAACACGCCATATATAGTTGCCCGTGGGAAAAACAACTGTTTTCGAGGTCCAAACCACATATTTGCAATAAATATAAATTTATAAATTTATTATTATCATAGGAATTCTTGACAGCAAAACATGTTCTCTTTTAAATATTCCTTTGAGAATTGTGGTTCTCTCAACAATTAACCTGGTTCCATTACATGGTCTCGGAGCGTTGAGGTTACGTAGCATAATTATTGGAGAGCCAACTTTTAATTTTAATAAATGTGGCGGTAGACCGGGAACATCAAGCGAATTCTAAAATTCTGTTGGATAATTGACTGCTTCATTTTCTTCAACAACACTATTCATAGATTTGAAAGAAAACGTTTCGGAATCAATCATGCTCTGAATAATAACATTAGTATTATCGACATCGACATTTTTTGCGGCTAAAATAGCTCTTTCACTTAACCAGTCATGTTTACGATATTGATTTTGAATATCGGGGAATACATTTTAAATTAATTAATCGCGTGACGATATAAATTGACAAAAATCTTGTGGATATTGATTTCACCATTAGTTAGTAGTTGTTTTGAAAATTGGTCAGCCGTTGGGCCATTTTGTTTGTTGTTAATTTTATAGTTTGAACGCTTCTCCATAATATTGATGATTTTCAGCAGGCATTTATTTCGTCAGCATAGGTTGATTTTGATATGACTGGTAATGTTTGACGA
Organism: Cordilura impudica; assembly: GCA_963682025.1. Classification (NCBI taxonomy): domain Eukaryota; kingdom Metazoa; phylum Arthropoda; class Insecta; order Diptera; family Scathophagidae; genus Cordilura; species Cordilura impudica. The sequence continues at coordinate 134,063,375 of OY821521.1, forward strand.
AAATCTCCAGATAATAAAATGAGAGCTCCACCAAAAAGTCTTTCATTGCCTTTCAAATATTTTAAAGTTCTATGTCATGCTTCTAAAGAATGTTTGTGAGCCATGGTACATTCATTCCAAATAATAATATTGCATTTTTGGAGAAATTTTGCCTTACCGGAATGTTTTTTGTTATTACATACGATATTCTCAATTGTTTGTACGTTTAACGGTGATTTGAGTGCTGAATTAGCTGTACGACCACCATGCAATAATGTTGCGGCTATTCCGAACGAAGCAATAGCCAATGCAATTTTTCCTTTCTTTTTGGTTAGAATATTTATATATAAAAACGTTTGTGAATTTTGTAACTTATAAAATTTAAATATATTTGACAACTCATTATTTTTCGAACACCACCGCCATCTACCGGGTCCAACAAAAAAATTTTTGGCATTGTCTAACATAGATATATGTACATTCTTAATTTCAGTAAAATCGCACCGTCAATAAGAATATTCGAAATAATTTTACCCCAGCGCCACCTTATGACGAAACATATATACATTCTGAACTGCAGTCATATCGCACTGAAAATAAGAATTTTGTTTATAACTTGACCCCAACGCCAGCTAGAGGGTTAACATTCAAAAAAACACAGAAGAGCTCGAACCGAACCTATGCTGCAAATCTTAGCTCGACAGCTCTTATGGTTCCGAAGATAATTCGTTACAAACAAATGCACCAACGTTTTTATGTATATAGGTTATCGCTAGTTTATCTGAACTAGCTGTCAAAAATATATAAACAAAGAAAAAACAAAAAATTAAATAAATAGAAACATAACGAATAAAGTATATATTTACATACATTTTTATTTGAATATATATATATGGGGGGTTTCATGTCAAGTGCACCAACTTTTGAAACCGATGTCTTCCCATCGGGATGAAATTTGCGCCGAGGTTAGTCCTATTGGATAGTAGATTAGGCACAATTTTTCAACAAGATCGGTCCAGATCTCTCTGAGTTAGAGGGGATCAAAATTTGACATTTTGGTCAAACAGGTGTTTTTTTCTCATCCATGTAAATTGTTACCTATTGTTCTTAGAAAATTTTCACCCAAATAGTTTAGATAGCTATTTCTTCAATATTTCGGAAAAAAATACTTTAAAAAAAAACATTAGACTTTTTTTTTGCTAAATTAAACCATTTTTTGCCTTTTTTTTTCAAAAAGAGAATTTTTTTTTTTTCATAAGAAAGCTTAGGATTTTTCCTTTAAGAGCTTTTTGGTCGCTTAGTGGGATGGGAGTGGGATATCTATCAAAATAAATGTTTTGTAACTCAAGACAACGGTTTTTCAATTTTTCACAAATGCACTATTTTGAATTTTTTCCTATTTGTGTGAAAAACCTTACAAATAAAACTTATACTGAGAAACTAGACAAATTAACCTTTCCGAAGGTATGTAACATACCTTCATAACATAACAGAAGATAATGGTTCTCTGTAACCTGAAAGAGTTATTTGCAACATTTCAATCTGAACACGAGGATGTTAAAATTGGCTTCACGAAATTTACCCAAATGAGGCCAAAACATTGCGTTTTGGCAGGAAGCAGCGGAACTCACACAGTATGCGTTTGCATTTACCATGAAAATGTTAAACTGATGTTGAAGGAAATCAACTTAAAGTATTTAACAGATGATTCGGCAGAAGATTTACACGATTACCGCGATTGCCTTAAATTGACTATGTGTCCTAATGCGACAACTTCTTGCCACTTAGGTGAATGTACCAATTACCCGAAAACCACATTCATCAAAGAAAATTTAATCAACTCTTTAGATCGAGAATATATAGAGGAGGTCAAATTTGATTCTTGGATTCAGACTGACAGATGCATATTGAAAGCAATCATTTTAAATGTGGATAATTTTGTGGAAGAAATGTGTACAGGATTGCTAAACTTGAGAAACCATGACTTTTTAGTCAAAGAGCAATGGTCATTCCTCAAGGATTTGAAGATACATTTGAAGTCTGGTGAATTCGTTATTTCATATGATTTCGTAGAAATCATATGCCATACAAGCTGGAATAATTACGACCAAGCAATGGTATGGCAAAAGTATGGCAATCATATCCGACGATTTAAAACATGATACCGTTGCAGTTTATGAGTACCAGAAGATAATATTAAAATATCTAAAAAATATCTACAGTAAAGAAGGTATACTACGTTTCGGACGGAGTTCGTCAACATTTTAAAAACAAAAGTAGCTTCGCAAATCTTATGGCTCATGAAAAAGATTTTGGAATGCCAGCTGAGTGGCATTTTCATGGTAAAGGAGCATGTGATGTTATTGGAGTAAACCTTAAAAGAAATGCAGCGAAGTATAGCCACCAGTGCTCTCATCAAGATCGCATCTTAGATGCGACTGCTTTATTCCATTGGGCAAAGAATTATTGTAAAGAAACTAAAATAGTTTTTAGTAGCAAAGAGGATCAGGAAACATTGAAAACACTGAAGAGCAGATTCGATGCTGTGGTAACAATCGATGGCACCGCTCAATTCTATGCTTTTATACCGCTTGTCGATGGAAGACTCAAGTTGAAAAAGTTTTCTGCCTCTATTCAGTGCGATTTCTTTCCAAAGCCAACAAATAAACCATCAGCGAAATCAACAGCAGAACCTAGTAACGCCAACAAAGGATTGACAAAAAAAAAAAAAAAACGCAGTAAATAAAGGCGACAAAAAAGCTGGATGAAATACTGGGTATTTAAAAATTTACAAGACTTAAATACTTCATCAGCTACAATAAATTAAGTCTAAAACAAGTAAGAAAGTTATAGTCGGTCTAGACCGACTATAGGATACCCTATACCATTCGCTTAGAGACCCTATCTCTCAGGCCCAACTAACTGGATAGAGAAAATAAGCATAAAACAAACCAACTGATTAATGGATGTAATATATACATACAGACCCAATTTGACTAAGATTTGTATTATAATTTGGATCTTACGGTAATATATGTTGATATCGTAGGGGTCATTTGTATGGGGGCTAGGTCTGAACATGGACCGATTCTCACCAATTTCAATAGCGTTCATCCCATGTCCGACAAAAGATCAAATACCAAATTTCGTCAAAAGATATTCATAGTTGCGACCTGCAGTTTGATTACAAGCTTTACATGGACGCACAGACGGACGGACGGACGGACGGACATCGTTAAATCGAATCAGATACTGATTCTGATTCGATCGGTATAATTAAAGATGGATGTAAGTCAAATATTTTTGGTTGTTACAAACAGCAGCACAAAGTCATTATACCCAAACCACATAGTGGTATAGGGTATAAATAGAGCATCCAAAAAGTGAAAATGTTATCCTTGAGCTCCGGATATGGTGAAAGGTCCGAAAAGTCACCAATGAATTTAATATGAAGTTTTCATAGGACAGAAGTTGATTTTAAGGATCTTATGCAATACATTTCAAATAATGCTAAAGAATAGATATATTTTAGTAACCCTTTTAAAAATATTTTAGGGTTTTAATTTAAATAAAATTCATACACTTGTTGTCTTTTCACAATATAAATACATCTCTATTAACTCAATAAAGGTTTCCAGTTTCTGTAAATTTTTTAATATTTCTATTAATATATATTTTTTATTAATTACATTCCTCATTTGGGTTTCTCGATAAAATGTATGGTCCAACTTCTGAAATATAGCGGCGCAAGAAGTGCCAAATTTATAGAAAAAAAACATCCACACAAAATTTCATGAGAATCGGTCAATCCGTTTTGGAGTAGTTCAATTACAGAGACCGCGACACGAGAATTTTATATATAAGAAGTTAAACTCTTCCTTTTTTTGTTTTTCATTTTATTTTTTGGTTTAGAGCGATTTGACTGCAATTCAGAATGTATGTATGTTTTATCATAGGAAATTTTTGTATGTATAAATGGACCCGATAGGTGGCGCTGGGGTAAAGTCATTTCGAATATTCTTACTTACGGTGCGATTTTACTGAAACTAAGAATGTACATATATGTATGTTAGATGATGCCAAAAATTTTTTTGTTGGACCCGGTAGATGGCGCTGGCGTTCGAAAAATAATGAGTTGTCAAATTTATTTAAATTTTATAAGTTCCAAAGTTCACAAACGTTTTTATATACAAATATTCTAACCAAAAATGAAGGAAAAATTGCATTGGCAATTGCTTTATCCGGAATAGCCGCATCATTATTGCATGGTGGTCGCACAGATCATTCAGCACTCAAATCACCGTTAAATGTAGAAACGAATGAGAATGCCGTATTAATATAAAAAAACATTCCGGTATGGCAAAAGTTCTGCAAAAATGCAATAATATTATTTGGGATGAATATAACATGGCTTACAAACATTCCTTAGAAGCACTACATAGAACTTTAAAAGATTTGAAAGGCAATGAAAGACTTTTTGGTGGAGCTCTCATTTTATTATCCATGATCCAACGGCTGACCAGTTTTCAAAACAACTACTTGGTTAAGTGAAAGAACTATTTAAGCCGCAAAAAATTTCGATGTCGATAATATTAATGTTATTATTCAGGACATGATTGATTCCGAAAGTGTTATTTCAAATCTATGGATAGTGTTGTTGAAAAAATGAAGCAGTCAATTATCCAACAGAATTTTTGAATTCACTTGATGTGCCCGATCTACTTCCACATTTATTAAAATTAAAAGTTGGTTCTCCAATAATTTTGCTACGTAATCTCAACGCTCCGAGACTATGTAATGGAACCAGGTTAATTGTTGAGAGAATAATACCCAATGTTATTAAGGCCACAATTCTCAAAGCAAATTTAAAGGAGAACATGTCTTGCTGCCAAGAATTCCGTGTCGGAAAGCCAGCAAATGTATTAATTTACTGCCAGAATAAGGAAACTACAAATATTGTTCACTCTTTTTAAAATTACAATGATAGAAATATATTCGTCTTTCTTATACATACGTATGTTACAATAAATATTTATTTTAATTTTCATAAATAAAACATGGTTTTTTTTTAACAGTTTTAATATTAACAAATGCACAAACGTTTTTTATATACAGATTCTAACTAAAATTAAAAATTCATTGAGGGCAAAACAACGTTTGCCGGGTCCAGCTAGTATTCATATATTTTAATATTATTTTGTTTGCCATAAATGAGTGAAGTTTTTGGAAAGTTTTAAAAATCACCGGACTGAACTTCTGAAAGGAGTAAAAATATTTTAGTTTTAAAAGGTGGTTGTATCTGCCAAAAAGGCTAAATCTAAAATAAATTCATTATCTTTTAAAGTCTGTGTTAAACATTGTTCTACATTCTCCGTTTCTAGGAACTGTAACACTTCTTCCCGTAAGTCAAATAATCAATTTAGACAAGCACCGCGGCTTAGCCACCGAACTTCAGTGTATATTTTAAGATCATTGTGGGCGGCGTTTTTCTTTTTTAAAAAGCTTACAAATTTTCTGTGGGTGAGTGACTGATGCCCCCACGTATTTTATTAATTATTCATTCTGCAGTCTTCATAGCGGGATAATCGCTTATAAACTTTGATGCAAGAGCTGCCTGATGAATTATTAGATATTATTTTCAATTCCATGTATTTTTAATTGGCCTATGAAACCTTCATATTTGCCCGTCATTACATTTGCTCCATCTGTGCAGACCCCAGCAAATTTGTTAGTGTCTACAATAGATAGAAGTTTTTCGCTGACAACATCGATCAACAACTTCCCTGTTACATTTGCGTAAAAGGTTTCAAGAGAAAACATTGACTCAAAAACATTGTAATCTTTGTCTACGCAGTGAATTCAAATTACTAGTTGGCATCGATCATTAATGTCAGTGCATTCGTTAAAACAAAAAGAAAAACATTAGCAATTACTTAATTTCTCCCTGACCGTTAACTCTACAGGGGTCCCTAATTGATAAGCATGGCGGGCTATACTCTGACGAGACACCGGAAGAGATTCCATGAAACTAATCTTGTAATTAAGTCTTTGAAAATTTGTTTTAAACATTTCCTTAATAAAAACCCCATCAGAAAATGGTCTGCCTTGCCTGACAATATCGAAGCTTGAAATCTCAATTTTGAATTTGTCATCTGACTTCGTTTCTTTGTTTTCTTCTCCTAACAACCATCCTTTTAATATTACTAAAAAAAAAATTATATTTCTATTAAACACTCTTCTCTTTTCTCATCATTAAATTTTCTATATTTCTTAAATGTTTTATAATATAAAAGGCATTGGATGTTACCAAAAGCATTTTTATCATATAATATTTTTGGAATGCTATCATTCATTTCTTGCTGTCTATCTGGGAAAAATCGCAATACATCCGCTAAGCATGTGCACTTGTCGCTGTCTCATTGACGACTAAATGAAAGAGCATAAGAATATGTGTGAACTAGTAAAAGCACAATTGCGCTATGAAATGAACAGCTATGGGTTAGATTATTTGTGTGTGTGCTTAATTTTGTTGCCACTGTTTCTTGGATTGTTATGTTATTGTAATCAGAGTTTGAAATATGGATTTGTTCCCGTTTTTTGTGTTTACTTAAGTTTACAATGTATCCACCATCCTCTACACCACAAGATGAAGCAACAACAACATCAGTAACTATCGAAAACCCAATTAGTCATATACCCAAGCATGATGTTACTGTTTTTGGTGTGTCTACTGATTTGACTGATCTTAATTTAGCAACCCATCTGGATATCTGGATATATTAATTTTACTTAAGCGAACGTGCGAAAACATAACAAAAAAAGTTCTCCTATAAATAATTCACTACTCAAGTACAAGATGAGTTGATTGGAATTTGTGAAAAACTTGGTATGGAAATAATGCTGAAAAATAGTGTATTTATTAAATTGAATAGATTGCTTGACAAATGTCAAGACCAAATCAAGAGCAAAAAGAAAAACCCAAAATTTGCAGAGTTAATAAAATCTCTGGAAACAGTTTTTTACATCGGAACATGTAAATGCGATTTGAAGGCAGTGCCATGTCCATGCGGCTTGGTTCCAGAACGCCTCAAAGAGTTTATGCATGATCAACATAATCAGAGAAGACTAACAGTGGATGCATTTGTGATGGACATTGAAGAGCAAGGAGCAACGTCTATGTCATCAATGCCAACATACCAAGATCCCTATGATTCAACATACGCACCGCCATCGGTTCTAGAGGATATGGATAGAGGCACAAGTTCACAATACACAGAAAGATACGATTGTTTTAACTTTGCTTTGATATGTGACAGACTTGCTGTGCCTGATAGAGTAGCATCAGCAAAAAAAAACACTACCCAAACGGAGGAATTATACGATGATTCGAATTGCTCTTAAAAAGAAAATTGCATTGGTTCGTTTGCCTTCTACACTTCAACGAACTTCCATTTCGGCATTTGTTTGAAGCTTTGGATAAATCAACCAGTACTGGACCAAAATCGGCAACCGAAAACTGAGCCATCAAATCGAAACTTGTGACACTCTTCCGATAAGTTATTGCTATCACTCATTTATTATAATTGTCAACCGTTTTTAATTATTTTATTATTATATATTTTCAGGTGGTGGACGGCTTTCAGAAAGTTGAGTTGAGAAATATGCCCCCTGCTAAATAACGTATTTGAACCACCATTCACGCGAAGCATTCCATACGATGCATTCAAAGAATATTTAAATCAAAATGATCCACCGCTTAATGATCCAAAAATTCCATCACATATACAAGGAACGGAATGACACGTTCAATTGCTAGCTAGCGTTTCCAAACGAATTGTATCGGAAAATTTAGAGGTTGTTATGGCGACGACATTAGAGAGTCGTACGAAATTGCCCAGACTTGGAAGCAAAAAAGACTTCAAACAACAATTTTTTTAGTTTCTTTTCTATTACTAAGTTAAATTCATTTTTTCATTTACATATGTTCCGACTAAATAAATTTATAGAGAGAAAAATAAACTCCAAAAGAAAAAACATACCAATTTCGCTGATTTTTCATGTAAAGTGCCAAAAATGGTGATTTTTTGAAATATTTGTATAGGGAACCCCCTGGGGGTGTACCACTGACATGGGTGTGTCAGCCCTCCTAAGTTAGTGGGGGTCGATCAAACATTTGGACTCGATTGGGGCACTCTAAATGGGTCAAAGTGAGACAGACAGACAGGTCAAAAGTCGGGACATAAGAATTCGTTTGAGAGGTATGGTTCCTCGAGCAATGTTTCTTATTTTGATCCCTAGAATATGATTTTCCTTGTCACTTGAGCGATTTTTTTGCCTCCCTACAAATCGACCCGCCCTAATATATATATATACATATATATATATATTTATATATATGTAAATGAACATGCAGAAGTAAATATATTAATATTAAAAAAAAGTGCAAATAACCAAAAAGAAATGTGGAGCAAAATTAAAGAACTAGTCCAAAGAGAATCCAAATCTGGGATAAAGACTGTAATATATAAACAAATAAAATTTGAAGACAATTTCCAAATTGCCAAAAATTTTAATAATTATTTTGTAACTAGTATTAAGGAAATCAGATGCTCCATGGAAAATGTGCAATATGAAAATCAAATACTTGTATTAGACTTTAAATTAAAATTCCGTGCAATAAATTTACACGAACTGAAGATTATTTTTAAAATAAAGTATTAACAAAAAACCTGATTATAACAAAATATCAACTGACATAGTCCCAGACATAGTCACCAATTTTTAATTTTTTTATTTATTAGCCAACACTTAGGGGATGCCCCCTACAGGTGCAGTGCATTGTACTAAATTTAATTATATTATAACTGTCAGTAAAGACCTGTGCGGGCAGTTTATTCCACATACGGCTAGATCGATTGATAAATGAATTGGAAAGAATCGATGATTTGTCCTATTGAAAAAGTAAAAAATATATTAAAATGTGAAGAATTTCGACCAATTAATACCTTAAAAACATGTGAATTGAAAATATAGTAAAATAAAAAACAATTGGCAGACTACAAGGAACAAAACAGGTTGTTGCCAAAATATCAATCGGGCTTTAGAAGAAATTATTCACGTGAAACTGCAGCAAATTACATCATAAACAGATGAAAATGTAAAAAAGAATAAAAATTAAATATTAGCAACTTTTCCTCGATTTTAAAAGAGCTTTTGAAACGATAGATAGGGGCACTCTATTGAAAAATTTGATAAGTGCGGTATTCAAGATACAGAATTAGAATGGTTTCGGCCATATTTATCAAATCGTAGAAAATTAACAAATGTTAACAATGAAATATCCACTGCAATAGCTCAATTTCGGGATCTCTTCTCTTTGTTATATGTATATGTATGTTAATTATAAACGATACTTTGATTTTCACAGAAGCAGCAACGGAGAAAATATGCTACGAAAATTTAAAAAATGATTTAGATTATATAAATAGCCACTTATTTGAAAGAATGAATAAATTAAAACTAAACGAAAACAAAACTAAATTAATAGTAATATGGACACAAACATAACATTTAAAATAATTTATGTAATAATAGAAAAAGTAAATAATATAAAATATTTGGGTTTCTAAATTGACAAAGATTAAAACTTTAAAGATCTTGTCGAATACAAACGTAAGGAAATTGGCAAGAAAATCGGGTTTTTTTAAACGTTTAAGTAACAAAGTCACAATATTCTCCGCAATAAATATCTATAACACTATGATAAAACCACATTTTGAGTAATGGCCAACTCTATTATTAAATGCTGTTCAGACCAACAAATAACGAGGCTGCAAAAACTACAAAATAAGGCTATGCGCACAATTTTAAAATGCAATCGGCTTACGTCAATAAGATATATGTTAGACACACTGAAATTGATAACCATCCAGCAAAGGCTTAATACAATATTTTTTATCCAGATTACCTGATCGAACAAATTAGATTTGTTGGAGAGTTCAACCAAATAACTTTAGAAATGCCTTAGACCTTAGACCACAGCGGGCAGATATAACAGCAATATAAAAGTCGTTATTGTCAGAGGATTAAATCCTTAAAATATGATGCCAAGAAAAAAATGAATATAAATCTCTATAGAAAGAAAACTGTAAATCATAAAAAGAATTTTAACTTTTAATCAGATTATATAATATTTTATTAAATTAATATGAAATGTCATTTAAAAGTATTAAAGTACTACTAATAATAAACTAAACTAAACTAATTATTGTATGACTTCTATGGTATCAAAACATTATTATAGAGATCAAGCTTTGGGTGCTAAATGATGACTGCATTAAATAATGAAGTTCATTGGTGCTCTACTTAGGGAACTTAGAGGTTTTCCACTCTGGTAAGAGAAAAATATTCAAAATTTTCAGATATTAAATAATTATTTCTATGGAAGATATGATCATTGTTTTTTAATAAGAAATTACGATAGAAATTGGCCAACTAAAGTTTCAACATCGGCAATATCGAGAGTTTTAAAGTGGTAGCCCTACGTATATGGAGGGTATCAAAAATTCGACACAGACGAATTTAACACTCTTAATTGTTTGATTTATACTTGCTTTTATAATTTTCTTAAAATCGTTGATGTGTATTTTAAGCTTTATGTTTTCGAGTAATAGAAAAAGGTAAATGTTTGTAATATAAGAGAAATGTGGAAAAAAATTATAAACAAAATGCACTTACTTAGAAAAAAGGGCCTGTTTTCAACCATGTTGCACAACGAAGCTTTGTTTTCGAAATATAACAGATTTTCGATCTGGCAGCCTTAATGTAAACCACTTTACTCTACGACGCTTAGTTTTAAAATTTTTTTATGCGTTGGACATTCACTAAATCTGCGATTCAGTAATGAGCATAACTGTATACAATTAAATGTGATTTTTGTTTTATGCTCTCTCTTAAAAAGTGCTGAAAAACAGCTTAAGTAATAATAACTACAGTGCTTAGTTTATTATGTTAAAATATTTGCACAGAATTCAAATATTTTCACTATTATTGGACAATATTAAATTACTTCAGCTTGAAATTGAGTGACCAAGGCAATGACAATGTGTCAATATCATATTTAAATTTTTTATGATTTATTGATATTTTATAAATTTTACGGTAGTTGGTATCAACAGACCAATAAGTATTAATAATGTGAAACATTAATTTTATTTTATGTTGGCACTTATCTCTAGTCGAAAAGCAACAGATGTCGTAAGAACATGTGGCGCTGGGCAATCCTCCTGTGGCTGATCAACCTACAAAATGATAATGTTCTCGTTCATAGATTGTTATACCCTAAACCACTATGTGGTTTGGGTATAATGACTTTGTGCTGCTGTTTGTAACAACCAAAAATATTTGACCTAGACCCATCTTTAATTATACCGATCGAATCAGAATCACTTTCTTAGTTGATTTAACAATGTCCGTCCGTCCGTCCGTCCGTCCGTCTGTGTGTCCATGTAAACCTTTTAATCAAACTGCAGGTCGCAAATATGAATATATTTTGATGAAATTTGGTATCTGCGCTTCTATCGGCCATACAATGAACGCTATTGAAATTGGTGAGAATCAGTCCATGTTCAGACCTAGCCCCCATACAAATTACCCCTATGAAATCGACATAAACTGTCATAAGATCCAAATTGTCATATAGATCTTACTCAAATTGGGTTTATATGCGTTCATTACATCCATTAATGAGTAGTCCAAAAATGATCCCTTTGGCCCCATATAGAGCTGCTTCCCGATCTTCACTTAAATCTATTAAAAAACAAAAATATTGCACTGATTCTTCTCAAATTTTGTTTGTATATATTTTTGCAAAATACAAGAGACTTTACCAAACATGATCAGGATCGGTCCATTTTTGGACCTAGTCCCTATATGGATATAGTATCCGATATGAACTTTTTCATATCTGCAGCCAAAAAAATTAATAAAAATCCGACTCAAAGTTGGTTTTTGCTTATTTTCTAAGTCCAGTTAGTTGGGCCTAAGAGATAGGGTTTCTAAACACATGGTATAGGGTATCGTATAGTCGGTCTAGACCGACTATAATTTTCTTACTTGTTTTTATTTGAGTTGTTGTCTGTTTGGTATGTACTCGGCCTGTGTAAGTATAATAATTACTATGTATATGTAGTTAGTTATGTTTGTGCCACAGGTTACTAATGTAAATATATCTATACAATGTATCACTGGTTTGAGAATCATTGTATCTATGGGTCGTTGTGTCTATCAAGACAACTGTCACGAAGTGTTCCTTGGTTTTGTGTTGTAGTGTTGTTATGCAAATGTGTTTAAAATGTAAAAATAACAGAAGAAAGTAGACGATGTACGAGCAACAGAACTTGGACATGAGTGTGAAAAAGAAAAATCAATAATAAAGGGTGATACATTGTCAAACGTAGGCCAAATTTGACAATTTTTGAAAAGTCCTTGTGAATAATAATAAAACAATGTACTAAAAAGGCGGTTACCCCATCGTTGAGTCTCCATATGGTTATACTGTAGTTCTAATATATAACTATATTTAAAACGGTATTGCATAAAGATGCTGATGCCTGAAATACCGATAATTGTTGACTTAGACCCATTTATGGATTCAGAATTATTTTTAGATGCATTATTATCCATTTGACTTACAAAATCATATTTCCCGTGCACATTTAGTTGTGATTGTGTATTTCAAACCTTAGTTTTAAAAACGTAAATAATCCATTTCAATCTATTTAAAGGTAGCAAATAAGATAAAATCAAGTTAGTAATATACTTGGACTTTAACATATCTCCAAACACTAATTATATAAAAATCATTAACACTTTCATTCCCAATAATTCAATGTTATTTCTATGTCCATTATACCTTTAGCTCGTGCTGAACTTTGCAACTACAAAAAATACTGGACCTACTTTCTATTATTTTGATTGACTAAATATAATTTCTAGAGTTGGTCTAGAGTAGTCCGTCCGTCCGTCTATCTGTCTGTATGCCCATTTAAGCTCTTAATCAAACTACAGATTGTAAACCATCTGTTGCAACATAAGTTTTTTTAAAAATAGTAAAAGTATCACTTTTGACGATATTTCAACACAAAATTTTGATGATGCAATACTCTAGCCTTTCGCAAATGCGATTTGGGTACAAGTCATAGTAAGGAATGTCTTCAAACCTTTGTATTAAGGCAATTACTGTAAACAAAATTATTCATACCATTTCAGTGAGTTTTTTTTTTCTATAAATTTGGCACTTCTTGCGCCGCTATATTTCAGAAGTTGGACCATACATTTTATCGAGAAACCCAAATGAGGAATGTAATTAATAAAAAATATATATTAATAGAAATATTAAAAAATTTACAGAAACTGGAAACCTTAATTGAGTTAATAGAGATGTATTTATATTGTGAAAAGACAACAAGTGTATGAATTTTATTTAAATTAAAACCCTAAAATATTTTTTAAAGGGTTACTAAAATATATCTATTCTTTAGCATTATTTGAAATGTATTGCATAAGATCCTTAAAATCAACTTCTGTCCTATGAAAAGTTCATATTAAATTCATTGGTGACTTTTCGGACCTTTCACCATATCCGGAGCTCAAGGATAACATTTTCACTTTATGGATGCTCTATTTATACCCTATACCACTATGTGGTTTGGGTATAATGACTTTGTGCTGCTGTTTGTAACAACCAAAAATATTTGACTTACATCCATCTTTAATTATACCGATCGAATCAGAATCAGTATCTGATTCGATTTAACGATGTCCGTCCGTCCGTCCGTCCGTCTGTGCGTCCATGTAAAGCTTGTAATCAAACTGCAGGTCGCAACTATGAATATCTTTTGACGAAATTTGGTATTTGATCTTTTGCCGGCCATGGGATGAAAGCTATTGAAATTGGTGAGAATCGGTCCATGTTCAGACCTAGCCCCAATACAAATGACCCCTATGATATCAACATATATTACCATAAGATCCAAATAATAATACAAATCTTAGTCAAATTGGGTCTGTATGTATATATTACATCCATTAATCAGTAGTCCAAAAATGATCCCTAATGGACAGCTCTTAGTGATAGGCCCCATATAGAGCTGCATCCCGATCTTCACTTAAATCTATCAAAAAACAAAAATATTGCACTGATTCTTCTCAAATTTTGTTTGTATATATTTTTGCAAAATACAAGAGACTTTACCAAACATGATCAGGATCGGTCCATTTTTGGACCTAGTCCCCATATAGATGTATCATCCGATATGAACTTTTTCATATCTGCAGCCGAAAAAATTAATAAAAATCCCACTCAAATTTGGTTTATGTTTATTTTCTATATCCAGTTAGGTGGGCCTGAGAGAAAGGGTCTCTAAACGCATGGTATAGGTTATCGTATAGTCGGTCTAGACCGACTATAATTTTCTTACTTGTTTTTTTTTGCTACAGAGTACAGAAAAAAAGAGATTATTCTGTTTCAATCATTCAAGTGTTAAATATTTATTTACAGTTTTAATTAATTGTTTTTGTTACCGCCACTGTATTTGCCTACAATAAAGTGCAACTCTACTTAGTTATCGACATTATAGATATTAAATAGATATTACACTATTATAGATAATATATTCCGCCCATTTTACATTTATTCTAAAGTTTAAAGTTAGTTAAAGCTAAACTCAATAGCAATTATACACTCCAAGTGGTTAACTAATAAATAGAGGAAGCTGGTGCTTTGAAACCAAAAAGTATGTATGGTATTTCATAAGTATTTCATATTATTATTGATAATAAAGAATTAATTGAATTTCACCAAACCTATGTTAATAATGTCATCAGACCATCGCAAACTCTACAGTCAACAAATTTTTAATTCTTTTTGTGGTGATTTTACCTTTGCGGTAATTTTATTTGTATTGAGATTTACTTAGTGGACAAAACAAGCATTGTAATTTACTGATCGCTAACCCGGGACTCGATTGCAAATTTCAACATAACCGCAACCACTGGACTAAACTGGCATTGTAATTTGCTAAACCTGGGCTTGATTGCTAATTTCAACACCTGAATCGCACGTAAATATTGATGTGGGCTCCCCCACACAGCACGGTGAACCACATAAACCAGACGTCGCGACATCTGCATTGCATACTTTGCCAATAACCATGCACAAAATTAGCGAAGAAGTGTTTATGGTTGTGTAAGTCAAATTTTTAATTTGCATTCTGATACATTCCACCTCTTTTGCAATTAATTCAGGTGTCTCTTTTGCAAATATAAACTTAACAGGACGACAATATCGCGTAGAAGAAGGTGCAGGATTTTGATAAAATAACGACCTTTCTTCCATTAGCAATGTAAAACATCTGAATTGGCATAATAGAGATATTAAATAAGTTTTCGTCGCTTATATTTTCTTCCGTTTTCATTTGCTTATATTTATTTTGGGTGGCTCCATCACATCCCCATTTGAATAAAATTTCCATTTTCTAACAACTTACTGAGGTAGATGACAATACTTTTGTTCGCCCTGTACAAAGTCTTCTAATAGTGTGATCAATTAGTGATTGTAAATTGATTTCAGCGCATGATTCCGTAACATGCATGTGTTGCGGATAACATAATTGTTTTGCATTGTGCACAATGTCGTAACAAGAATATAGTTTTGGGTTGATGGGCTTAGTATGCTGTCTAAGCACATTATATTGATGCACAGATAAATCAGTGTCTTTTATCATTGCCAGCGCTTGATCTGGAGAAAGGCTTTTAGATACATCAGCTGGTTTTCGAGAGCTTTCTGGAGATGGATTAAAGCATTTCTGTACTAATTCTGCTGATTTACGTTTGCCTGTTGAGCGAAGTTTTGTTTCAGCTGCCATAAACAGCTGCTTTTCGCATATACTCTCACATAATTTTATCGCCTTCTTTAGTTTTGTCCGCAATGCACAATCAGACAAACTTTTAATAGGTCTCCCAGCCGTGTCTTTTGAGGTTCAAATATTAATAAAAGACGATGTATTAATTTTGCTAGCCATTCACTGTTGTTCAAACAAAATCTTGACTTTGTTCGATATGCCTGCTAGCAAAATTATCGCACAAACGCTTGCAAAATAATTTTAGTTTGTCATAATCTATTATCCATCTTGAACCACTACAAATATTAATTGATATTTCATCAACAAGCTTGGCACATCGATTTTTATTTGGTGTTATCATCCACAAATCGAAAAAACACGATGGATAAGCGTAGAGGTCATTTTCCAAAAACTTCGAAAATTTTCGGGGATGCAAACGGCTGCAAAATTTTTGTATTTAGCGTTATTTTCAGCACTTTCAAGATTATTTTGACGATAATTTCGCCCCCGGACACTCCCGTGCTTAAAAGATACAGTCTAAAACTAATTATAATTTTTTTCAAAATGAATTATCAAAAGCTGATTGACAAGTATGAGAAACACATTTATAACTTACGATTTTTCTTTGATTTATATTTAAATATATGATGGATTTCATGTCAAGTGCACCAACTTTTGAAACCGATGTCTTCCGATCGGGATGAAATTAGCACCAAGGTTAGTTCTATTGGATAGTAGTTTAGACACAATTTTTCAACAAGATCGGTCAAGAGCTCTCTGAGTTAGAGGGGATCAAAATTTGACATTTTGGTTAAACAGGTGTTTTTTCTCATCCATGTAACATATTACCTATTGTTCTTAGAAAATTTTCTCCCAAATAGTTTAGATAGCTATTTCTTCTATATTTCGGAAAAAAGTACTTAAAAAAAATTTTTTGTTTAGACTTTTGTTGTACTAAATTAAAGCATTTTTTGCCTTTATTTTCACAAAGGGCATTTTTTTTTCAAAAGAAAGCTTAGGATTTTTCCTTTAAGAGCTTTTTGGTCGCTTAGTTGGATGGGAGTGGGATATCTATCAAAATAAATGTTTTGTAACTCAAGGAAACGGTTTTTCAATTTTTCACAAATGCACTATTTTGAATTTTTTCCTATTTGTGTGAAAAACCTTACAAACAAAACTTATACTGGGAAACTAGACAAATTAACCTTTCCGAAGGTATGTAGTATGCCTAACTAAAATTTCATACCCTCAATACTGTAATACCCACAATATGTTAACCCCAGGAAAAAAATTACTTTTTTCTATAGAAATGTTGAACAATTATTTTTTAATTTATTTGTAATAATAATTAAATTAATATATTTATAATAATTATAATAAAAATAAATAGATAAATTATTTAATAAAATTTATTCTTATAACATTAGATCCATTCATATCACAACTATTTTATAGTTAATTTAATGTAGCTGATGAAGTATTTAAGTTTTGTCACTTTTTAAAAATCCAATCTTTCATCCAGCTTATTTGTTGAATTTATTTGCTGCTTTTTTAGCCAATCCTTTCATGGCGTTACTAGGTTCAGCTGTTGATTTCGCTGGTGTTTTTTTTTTTTGGCTTTTGAAAGAAATCGCATTGAGTAGAGGCAGAAATCTTTTTTATCTCGAGTCTTCCATCGACAAGCGGTATAAAAGCATGGTATTGAGCTGTGCCATCGATTGTTACCGCAGCATTGAATCTGCTCTTCAGTGTTTTCAATGTTTCCTGATGATCCTTTTTGCTACTAAAAACTATTTTAGTTTCTTTACAATAATTCTTTGCCCAATGGAATAAAGCAGTCGCATCTAAGATGCGATATTGATGAAAGCACTGGAGGCTATACTTCGCTGCATTTCTTTTAAGGTTTGCTCCAGTACCATCACATGCTCCTTTACCATGAGCAGTAGGATGAAAATGCCACTCAGCTGGCATTCCAAAATCTTTTTCATGGGCCATAAGATTTGCGAAGCTACTTTTGTTTTTAAAATGATGACAAGCTCCGTCCGAAACGTAGTATACCTTCTTTACTGTAAATTTAGATTTTAGATATTTTAGTATTATCTTTTTAAATCGTCGGATATGATTGTGTTCCAGTTTTTCATCTTTCATGTAGTAAATAACTACTGTTAATATAGTTGCTTGGTCGTTATTGAAGTGGAATTCTTGTATGGCATCCTGAAGAACATATTTGTAGTTTTCTGCGAAATCATATGAAATAACGAATTCACCAGACTTCAAATGTATCTTAAAATCCTTGAAGAATGACCATTGCTCTTTGACTAAAAAGTCATGGGTTCTCAAGTTTAGCAATCCTGTACACGTTTCTTCCACAAAATCATCCACATTTAAAATGATTGTTTTCAATGTGCATCTGTCAGCTGAATCCAAGAATCAAATTTGACCTCCTCTATATATTCTCGATCTAAAGAGTTGATTAAATTTTCTTTGATGAATGTGGTTTTCGGGTAATTGGTACATTCACCTAAGTGGCAAGAAGTTGTTGCATTAGGACACATAGTCAATTTAAGGCAATCGCGGTAATCGTGTAAATCTTCTGCCGAATCATCTGTTAAATACTTTAAGTTGATTTCCTTCAATATCAGTTTAACATTTTCATGGTAAATGCAAACGCATACTGTGTGAGTTCCGCTGCTTCCTGCCAAAACGCAATGTTTTGGCCTCATTTGGGTAAATTTCGTGAAGTCAATTTTAACATCCTCGTGTTCAGATTGAAATGTTGCAAATAACTCTTTCAGGTTACAGAGAACCATTATCTTCTGTTATGTTATGAAGGTATGTTACATACCTTCGGAAAGGTTAATTTGTCTAGTTTCTCAGTATAAGTTTTATTTGTAAGGTTTTTCACACAAATAGGAAAAAATTCAAAATAGTGCATTTGTGAAAAATTGAAAAACCGTTGTCTTGAGTTACAAAACATTTATTTTGATAGATATCCCACTCCCATTCCACTAAGCGACCAAAAAGCTCTTAAAGGAAAAATCCTAAGCTTTCTTATGAGCAAAAAAAAATGCCCTTTTTGAAAAAAGGGAAAAAATGCTTTGATTTAGCAAAAAAAAAGTCTAAAAAAATTCTTTTTTTGTTATTGCTATCTAAACTATTTGGGAGAAAATTTTCTAAGAACAATAGGTAATAAGTTACATGGATGAGAAAAAACACCTGTTTGATCAAAATGTCAAATTTTGATCCCCTCTAACTCAGAGAAATCTGTTGAAAAATTGTGTCTAAACTACTATCCAACAGGACTAACCTTGGTGAAAATTTCATCCCGATCGGAAGACATCGGTTTCAAAAGTGCACTTGACATGAAATCCCCCATATATGTATGTACTTATTAATAGTTTTTCTTTTAAATAAAAAAACCGCACCTCGAAATATTTATTAATATCAGCACAATAAGAAATTAAGCTTTAGTGAATTTTTGCACATTCATAATCACGTGTTTTCACTTATTTTTATTTGACATTCGCAGTACCGTTATAATCTGCATGTATTATCTATGCCATCAAGTAAATACGTTAATTTCTCTCTTCCAACATGGTTTCCAAAAAAGATGTTCAACCTCTACAAATCTATTACAATTTACTACAATTGTCAACCGTGGTTTTCTTGAACGCAAACAAACAGATGCAATTTATACTGACGTCAGCAAGGCTTTTGATATAGTCAATCATAAGCTTCTTCTTAAGAAATTACATATGATGGGATTTTCAAATCTTTGCGCAAAGTGGATATATTCTTATTTAACCAATAGAACACAAAAAGTATGTTTTAAAAATGTTACCTCAAAGCCGATAGATGTAATGTCGGGAGTACCACAAGGCAGCCATCTTGGACCGCTTCTTTTTTCTTTGTTTATAAACGATCTTCCGAATGTTATTCGTTTTTCAAACATCTTGATGTATGCGGATGATGTCAAAATTTTCTTCTGTTATAATCAACACACTGATCATGTCTTTCTCCAAAATGATTTGAATTCATTTTATTCTTGGTGTAATTTAAATTTAATGGAGCTAAACCTTAAAAAGTGTAAACATATGCGTTTCGTCAGAAAGAGGCCGATATCTGTCAACTATATGCTGGGTGATTATTGTCTCGATAAAGAAGATAACTTTATAGATCTTGGTGTTTTATTTGATCATAAACTGACTTTTGTTCCTCATATAACAATTACTGTCAACAAAGCCAGAGGTGTACTTGGTTTCATAAAACGTTGGGCTAAAGAGTTTAATGATCCCTATGTCACCAAAACTTTATATACGTCACTTGTGAGACCTATACTGGAATATGCTTCTATAATTTGGGACCCAATCTACCAAATTCATGCCGAAAGTCTGGAGTCTGTGCAGAAACAATTCCTTTTGTTTTGTCTTCGGAGTTTAAACTTCAATCCAAGTAATCTTCCATCCTATACCAGCAGACTTGCCCTTATTAAGCTACCAACTTTAAAAAGCCGGAGAACTATGCTAAATGTTTCATTTCTTCTTAATATAATTAATGGTGATGTTTGTTCCGGTTTTTTGATAAACAATATATCATCCAACATTCCTCAACGACCAACACGTTACTTCTCACCTTTATCTGTACAGTTCTATAGAGCTAATTATGCAAATGCAGACCCTCTCAGGAGAATGTGTATTCAATTTAATGAACTTTATAGATTTATTGATTTCTCATTAAATACTAATCTAATTAAAAGTAAAATAATATGCTTTCTAAATTCATGAATATCTATGTACTAAAATTAATTTTAAAATGTTTTTCTTTGTAAATAGTCTGTAAGGATTAATTCCATAGACCAATATACGAATAAAATAAACAAAAAAAAAAAAAATAAATACACCAGTATTTTAATTTTGCATTGTTTATTTTTATAATAATTAGGTTTACCATACTCCGTATTTAGAAAAATGAAATATAACAAAAAATTTTTTGGATTAAGTGTTGCTAACATAACAAACTCTGACACTGTGCGTCGCTTCGACACAAGATCTACGACAAATATGTCAGCTCTGCCACGAACATCTTCGCGGCACCGACATAAACTGCAACACATGCGAAAAACCTTACCATGTAAATTGCACCAAGATCTCAAATCAACAAGAGACCTGGTTGTGCCCGTCGCATGCTACACACACTCCTTCAATTACACATCGTCGATTACATCAAAAGATCCAGTAAGTAGAAAAAAATCCCTTGAAATAAAAAAACTAGAAGAAGAAAGTGAACTGTGGATGCGGCGCGAAAAAGAATATCTATATAAAAATATCAAATCCTCCCACAAGAAGAAGAAGAAGAAAATACAGACATCCAACACTCCACCGCACCGAATCAAATAATGGAAGAAACAAATAATACAGTCACTCTGACTAACTTAACCTCAATGCACGTACCAGCAACGAACAATATTCCCTCCATGTTGACAGCTGCTTATATCCTACGTCTAAACCAAAATTATAATGCAAACCAAACTTTCAAACTGCAAAATTTATTTATCCAAATTTTTCACTGAACTCTAAAATTTACCAAGACCACACTCAAACACGCCTCGGCCAAACATAAAAACTGCACGGCAGTCACAATCATTTACTAGACAGACGGAAACCCACCAGCAATTACCGGAGCAGCCTCTTATTTCAAGAAGCAGACTTACATCTGACCAACTGCATGCTCTTCAAATTGTGCCAAAAGATTTACCATGTTTCTCATGCTGCCCAAAGGGATGGCCACTTTTCAGTTGAACCTACAACTGGTCTACATCTGTTTGTGGATTGACAGACGCAGAAAATTTAATAAGGCTCCAACGCATTCTACATGGTGAAGCTTAAGTGTCTGTTAAACGAATTCTTGTTCGTACGTCATGCGTACCACATGCCATTTCGACGTAAAAATAATTATTTTCTCTCTGAAAAATAAAATATAATCATTGCCACAGATAAAGCCAAACAAAATGGAAACAATTACCAATTTTGCCATTCAAGTTAAAGGTCTGAAGTCAACTATTGAAGCTTGCGATCTTAAGGATGAATTAAATAATTCACCATTGCTTCAGGAACTTGTCTCCAAACTGCCACAATGTTACCAAATAATTTGGGGGACAAATAAATTAAGTCTTCAACAGAATAATAAAAAGGCAAATCTAATTGAATTCGCTAATTAAATTTTTGATATCGGTCTGTCAGCTAGTACAGTAAAATGGTTTTCAATGACTGCTAATGCTATGTTCGCAAGATTCGCGGTTCGCTCTCTCATTCACGGTTCGCGCCCGAATCATTATTGAATCTACATGATTCGCCATACAAAATTTTGAGAGCGAACCTACTTGGTTCATTTTGAACCTAGTTGTGAAACTAGAAAAATTGAGTGTCATCTCCAATTTTGATACAAAATTATCGCTAGTTATCTGAACTTGCTGTCAAAAATATATAAACAAAGAAAAAACAAGAAATTAATGTGTGCAATAAAATAAATAGAAACATTTAACAAATATAAAGTATATATTTACATACATATATTCAAATAAAAATGGAAAAAATGGAATAGTGAAACGTAAAGTGTAGAAGGATGTCTTCAAATATTTGCACAACAAATATAAACGTCGAAATGAAACAAGAACACTCGTCTGAACACCAAGGTTCGCAATCGTGATTCAGAGAGCGGATCAAGTGGTTCATTTTGCCGTCTGAACATGCTATAAGTCTGTTTTCCATCGTAAGCAGAAGAATGTTTTTGTACACACGTATGCAGAAACAAATAAAAATAAATATGTTTGCAGCTGAGATTGTAAGAACGTTTCAAATTGCAAAACGTTTGTGTCTGCTGACCGTAATAAAAGATGGAACTTTTGTAAAAATACATGATCTTTTCAAATATTGTTTAAGAAAACACAATGGTGTATGTTACAACAAAGACAAAATTTGCAACGCAAAAGGCCGTTAGTTAAAACATCATTATCTCCTTCATAAATACGATGATTGCGAAAATAAACAAATCAACTCAGCTAAAGACTTATGGAAATAAACCACAAAGTGGCTCATCAAAAAGTCTAATAGACGAAGAAATTATAAACCAGTTACATTTAAAGGGAGAAGCCGAACAACTCTGCCTGAAGTGGACTGGAAATATATAAAGAATTGAAAGCAATTTACAACATTTGACAGTACAGGTGTCGGGTAATAATAACAAGCAGTTTGGTATAGATGTTCACACAGTAAAAGAACTTATGTTGCCTAAACAGATTACAAATATCTTTGCCGCAAATTTTATTATTAGAAAGGGTTCCCAATCGAAAGCAATACTGCTGCTACACCAAAAATTCTGATAGGTCTTAATAGTATAAATATAACAATTTCGACCAAAATTTAAGATGGAGGAAGAAATGAACCGATTGGTTTAAATACATCAGTAGGCTGGACAGTTTTTGGGCCATGTGGCAGTAATAGACCTACATAATGTAGTATGCATATTTGCGAGTGTATTGAAAGTGATAATAAAATTCAACAACTTGTAACACAATATTTTAAAATTGAGAGCTTAGGCATAAATTGTCAAAATTTGAAAGATGATAAAGAAGACGAAATATCTTTGCAACTTTTAAATGATTTTACCAACAGCGTCATACTACCCAATAATTATCAAATGGCAAAAAATAGACTTTTCTGTCTCGAAAAACAATCACTAGAAAATAGTGACTTTTTTCAGTATATATTAAAACAATTCAAGGCCGTAAAAATAGCGAAAGAAGTAAACTATTTTCAAAAGCAAGTCAGCTTTAATCTCAGGAATTTTATTTCGAATAAAGTTGAAGTAGTTAACAAACTAGAAAAACCAGAGCAGGCTAATAAAAAGGAAATAGACATGGTTTTGGACACAATGCTATAGTGTGAAAATTTTAATGACAATATATGACCCTCTCGGATTAATTGGTAGCTTTGTCGTGTATCTTAAGATTATTCTACAGGAGATCTGGAGAAGTGGTGTCAGCTGGGATGACCCAATTACATATGAATTTTAATGCGCGGAAAGGGAAATCAGAGAAGCCGTAAATGAGATTGACAAAAACGAACTCATACGTAACTTTACTACCCCAACTCCCAAGTAGAACTTTTTTCCCACCGTCGTCACCTCACATGGGAGGGGCCTGGGAGAGGCTGGTAAGATCAATCAAAATAGTTTTATACAACATTTTATCCAGGCGAATACCGAATGAAGAACTTTTTCGTGGAATGTTAGCCGAAGCAGAAAATATATTAAATTCCCGACACTTAATATACGTTCCGGTTGAGCACGAAAACTCCAAAGCTTTAGCACCAAACCATCTACTAGTTTATTCATCTAACGGCATGAAACCTTTAGCTGCATATGACGATAGTGGTGTGGAACTTAAACATAACTGGCTCATTTCTCAACAGTAGGGAGACAAATTTTTCATCTAACGGCATGAAACCTTTAGCTACATACACTTGTCGGCATAATTATTTTGACAAAAACAATATGATGCATTTTCGTGTTCAATTTTTAGTTGTCTTTATAGAATATAATTATTTTTTTTTGTTTTGTTTGCTCATATAAACTAAAAAATAACCCAATAAGTTTCTTTTATAAAAAATTAAACATATATGAATGAAAGTAATTTTGAGGTGTACTATTAAAAAAATAAGCTTAATATTTAATATATGTATAAAAATTTGATTATGAGTTCATAAAATGTGTAGTTCCTTTGGCTTCAATAACTTTTTGAAGGCGTCTTGGAGCTGAGTCCAATAAATTTTGAGGGACCCCTGAGGATATCTCATTCCAAAGAGAAGTGATCTCGGAAATTGTCTCTTTTTTGATTTTGTGTAAATAACCAATTCTTTTACGTTTGATAAGTGAACACACGTTTTTAATGGTATTCAAATCTGGACTTTGGGGTGGCCAGTCCAGAATAGTAGCACCAACATCCTTCAAATATTTTAATATCATCCTGCTTTTGTGACATGGGGCATTGTCCTGTTGTAGGATAAATGATTCTCCGATCAACTTGTCACCGGAAGGGAAAGCGTTATCATTTAGGGTGCTCAAATATTGGCCTTGGTTCATCGAGTCGGCGATCGGAACCAAGTCACCCAAACCATTGTTCGCAATGTAACCCCAGAATGTGACAGGGCCTCCACCATGGCTCACTTTTTGGCTTTCGTACCTGTGGCAGCCTTACACAAATCTTTTGTTTTGATGAGTTGAACTCAAAGGAGCATTGATCTGTCCATAGAACGCTTCTCTAAAACTCTTCTGGGTTCTGAACATGCTCCTTTTGGAAGGCCAATCTTTTCAGCTTGTTCGCATGTGATATGTAGGTATGTTCTGCTTTGTATGTTTTCAAATCTCCGTCTTTTAAACGTCACCGAACACTATACTCACTGGCTAGATTCTAGACCGACTGATTCCATTGATTTGCAGAAGATTGAGGCTTTAGTTGAATATTATTGTGAAATTCCCGGAAAAGGATTCGGTCTTCAATTATCGTTGTTGATCTAGCAAGTTTCTAATGTCCTTATGTTCTTTAATTTGTTAATTTTATAGTGTACTGTTTGGCGCGATAAATTAAATTCAATTACAATATCTTTTACTGTGACGCTAGAATTTAAATTGCCAATATTGAAGCTCTATCAACACAGCATAACTCGGTCGTTTTTCCCATGGTCTCCAATAACTTTTATTCAATATTTAATTTGAATATTATAAAACAATGTCAATAAAATGTAAATACCCAAGTTATTTGATTGTCACTTGTTAAACCATGCGCGAATACTGGCACAAGGTTTTTGTCAAAATACTTATGCCACGAAAAAATTCGCTGTCTGATTGCTTTCTTATCAGCAGAAAGGGAATGCAAAGCGTAAACAACAAAATATTGGGCACGCGTATAGCTATAAATATGGATTTTATTTTAAACATAACCCGTGTACCGTTAGTTCATGCAATCAAACGAACTGGACAAGAAAACATCGCAGTTGCGTATGTCAAAATAATTATGCCGACTAGTGTATGACGATAGTGGTGTGGAACTTAAACATAACTGGCTGATTACTCAACAGAATGCAGACAAATTTTGGCGTAAGTGGCTAAAGGAGTACTTGACTTCGTTAATATTTAGGTCAAAGTGGCATGAAAAAACCAAGCCATTGCAAGTTGGCGACTTAGTTTAAGTGGTTGACCCGTCGAGTCGAAGGAACGAGGAAAAATTATAGAAATAACTGTAGCAAAGGATCGACAAGTACGCAGAGCAAAGATTCTTACTACAAATGGAATAGTTGAGCAACCGGATGCTAGATTGGCGATACTCGATGTCGCTTCTCATTAGGAGTATGACGTCGAAAGCTTCTTGTCATACTGCGCGGAGGTGTTACCGCCACTGTATTTGCCTACAATAAAATGCTACTCTACTTAGTTATCGACGTTATATGTAGATATTATATATATTAAATAAATTTATGTTTATTTAAAAAAAAAAAATTATTTTTTTATTGTTAACTGATAGTTAACAATAGAACCTTTATTTTTAGTTTCACTCAACTGACTGCAAGAATTTACAATTAAAATTTCTAAATATAATAATGAAAATACTGAAACTGCTGATGTTGTGTTTCCCACCATCAGGCCACTTGTTTGCTGCGCGTGTGGCTTAAATTTCGTCTGAGAATTTACTGTTGGGCAATTCGTTATTTGTTGCAGTTGTTGTTGTGTTGAAATATTTGTGTTTGTTGAATTGACAAATTTAGCGTTGGGACGTTTTGTAGTTTGTTATCTGTTGTAGCTGTTGTTGTTGTTTTTTTTTATGATTCTATAATATTTCTGTTGTTAACTCCTCCCCCTTCAAGTTCATGCGTCCCCGCATAAATAGCCATATTTCAAAAAAATGGAAGGTCATGAATCTTCTTGTTTTTGGGACCTCTTGATGGTAATGATAAGGAGGTTTTTGGATTGGTGCTTATTTGAACATTCTCTGCAATTTCTATTCTCTGCTCCGTTTTATTGGACTTTACATTATTTTTGGATGAATTATTTCGATCTTTGTGGTTTTCATTTCTCTTCTTCCTTCTTATAAAGTAGATAATGGTAGCTGATATTATGATGGTCATTACCAGTCCAATGTTGATGGTTAGATTTATTTTATTTTCGATTTGCAGTTTGTCGATTATGTGAGAGTTGTTAACATTAACTGCCTCCATTCTTTCCAATGTTATCACTTGTTCCTGGATACTAGAGCTACTTGGTTGCAGTAGGGCAGGTAAAGGTTTAGTAAGGGAGACTTGGGTTGTTAAGTATGTTTGATTTCCAATTCGTACTGTAGAATTCAGGTGATGAACTATGAATGTGCCAGCTATGTTGATTGTTGAATTGTCTATTTCAATTTGCCCTTTGTATTCGTTTAATAATATCATGCTGTCATCTATTTCTTCCACTGGTGCCACATGCTCGTCGTTGGTTGTTGTGCAGCGGGATGGTTTACTTTTCAGCAGATTTGGGATGCAGTCAGAATTACTGATGTCCAAGATATTATCTATTTCACAAATACTTATCTTATTATAATTCTTGCAGTCATTTTTTATACCAAATATCTTATCGTTACATTTCAAAACATTTTTAAATATTGTCTTAATTATTTTATTATCTTTTCTTACAGGTTTAATTAACAAATTGTCGCAATTTTCATTATTAGTTGTTGGAATATTGACAATGTAAACAATTTCATTATTATTCGAGGCGACTTTAATTTTTGAAAAATTTAGTAACTCGTCCATATTAGCAAATGGAATATTATCATTGTAAAAAATATCTCTCAAAGTATTAACCTCAGTATTAGAAAAAATAAATGAATTAACAATGTTTGACTTAGCCCAATGGATGGCATATTCGATATTAGATAGTTCCTCTTTAATAATTTCAAGTTTATACTTAAAATCTAACAATTTTTCACCTTTATCTTTATTTTCTAATAGTTTAGAAATGTTATTAGTAACCTTTGAGAGTTGATTTACTTTATCTATTGTTAATTGATTAATTACAATTTGATTATTATTGTTAACTAGAACATTATTCATTTTATCTTCTATTATTTCGAAATCATGGTGGTCCGGACTGCCGGCTAATCATTTCCAGGCGGTACCAATGAAGTCAAGAGACCTCTTTGCCATCGTCTTGGATTTTAGTCTGGATAAACAGGATTTAATTTGTGATATGGTATAGGATAAGTAAGGTAATAATGAGTTATCATCGTTGTCGCGTAAGTCAATTCCGTTCTCCAATTTCCCTATCATATCTTCGTATTCCCTCAGGTCAATCGTGTGGACAAGTTTGAACACACCGTTTTGAATTTTCGCCGTTCCTGTATTGATCACGACTAGTCTAGAGTTGGAGTAATCCATTATCTGGAACTCACCTATGGAGTATCCAAGCATCAGGAATAACCTGTAAGAAAATGTAATAAGATTTAGTTCTTTATATGTTTTTTGTGAACGACTCTCCCACTTTCGGTCACTACGGTCGAATGTCTATTTTCCTTCACTAGTTCACGTCTGAATTTTTCGGTTAATTTAGTACCTAATCTTTTATTAATTCTTACGAAAATCTCTTGTCCGGGTATGTATTGCTTAACTTCTTTTTTATCTTTGTTGTGGTAGTTCAAATCCTTTTTGTGTTTCCTTTTCAGCATCGTCATGTTATTTTCCCTGGTTCTTTCATAGCTTCCAGGGTAGAAATCCACAGTCCTCCCAAAAAACATATCGACTGGCTTCCTACCGATTGTGGAATGTATTGAGTGATTATATTCGTTAACAGACCTTTCCAATAGTTCTTCAAAATTCCTGCAAATACCTTCATCTTTGAGACATCTTAAAATTTCGGCTAATGTTGAATGGAATCTTTCAATTTGACCGTTGGCTTCGCTTTTGTATGGTGATGTTGTAAATACCTCTATACCCAATTCATCCTTCATCATGAAAAGTATGGTTGCAGAGTTCAATGAATTTTCGTTGTCCATGACAACCGTTTTGGGAACTCCATAGAAAAACAAAATATCCCTCAAGGGTCTCCTAATATCTTCTATTGATTTTCCCTGAAGAATTTTCGTTTGGGCGTACTTTGGAATTTATCTATGGCTGTCAATACCAATTTCCTATCGGTTGAAAAAATGTCAATATGAGTAACCTGACCTGGGTAGTTTGGTA
The DNA here is from genome assembly GCA_963682025.1 of Cordilura impudica. Taxonomy (NCBI): domain Eukaryota; kingdom Metazoa; phylum Arthropoda; class Insecta; order Diptera; family Scathophagidae; genus Cordilura; species Cordilura impudica. Next base: position 134,092,521 of record OY821521.1, read on the forward strand.
TTTGTGTAGCGTTCAATTTCGGTTGGTTGGGATGTCTATCGTATTTATTTTTCCTGCATGTGGAGCACATTTTCAATATTCTTTTGATTTTAGAAAACATGCTGGGAAAGTACGCTTTTTCCAATATCTGTAACTTATTTTCCACAGCATTTCTGTGCGCGCGGTTATGTGTTTCTATAATTAGAGTTTCCTGATCGGATTCAGACAAAATATCTTCGACAACATTTTGAGTAAACCGAATTTTAAAATTTCCGAAATGATGTGGGTAAATTTCTTGAATTTTTCCCATAATAAATTCTGGCGTTTTAATGCAATTTATAACAGACGGGTTAAGGTATCTCTTCAAGATGGAAATTAGTTTTTCAGTATCATATTCCGGTTCCGTAATCGAATGTCTATGATAACCTGGGAAAATTATTTGGAATTGGTATGCTGGAGTATCGTCCATTTGCAAAAAGATTTGATTTTTGAATGCATTTATGGGCACTTCGACACTAGCTATGAGTTCCTCTGGAGAGCTGTCGCTACTATGCACTGTTCCTGTTAGAGAGTTGATGTTCGTTCCAGGGGGTCTAGAGAGTGCATCGGCCACAACATTACCTTTACCTGGTTTATACTGCATTTCATAGTTGTATTCCTCCAATATCGATTTCCATCTTTTCATCTTCGCATTATTATTCTTATTGCTCAAAGCATAAGTCAGGGGTTGGTGGTCGGTGTAAATTATGACTTTGACTGATCCGTATAGATAGTTTCTTAGATTTGTTAGGGCCCAGATTATAGCCAACATTTCTCTTTCGTTCGCTGCATAATTTTCCTCCGATCCCGTTAATGTTCTCGAAATGAAGGAAATCGGCCTGTCGTCCTGGCTAAGTACTGCTCCGATAGCAACATTGGATGCATCTGTAGTTAACTGGAATTCTTTGTGGAAGTCAGGATAAGATAATGTCACCTCCTGTGATATTAGGGCGTTTTTCAAATTATCAATAGCATGTTTCGCTTCATTATCCAGTTCAATTTTCCTCCCGCTTGATTCTGTTCTGGATATCAAGCCTCCGTCTCCTCGTAAGAGTTTCGTCAGTGGCTTTGCGATGTTCGCATATCCTTTTATGAATCTTCTGTAGTATCCTGAAAGACCAAGGAACGATCGAAGTTCCTTCACATTATTAGGATAGGGGAATTCTACAATTGCCTGAACTTTCCTTGGGTTAGCTTTTATTCCGTTATAAGAAACGATGAACCCGAGGAATTCGACTTCCTCCTTGAAAAACTCCCATTTATCCAACTGTATTTTCATATTAGCCTCATTTAGTGTTTTGAAAATGGCCTCCAGGTCTTTGAAATGTGAATCCTCGTCTTTGCTGAAGATGATAATATCATCAATATAAACATAGCACCTCCTACCAATGTGTTCCCTTAAAATGTCATCCAGCGCACGTTGGAATATCGATGGAGCATTTTTTAATCCAAACGGCAATCGCAAGAATTCATACTTTCCATTGTTGACCGAAAATGCCGTTTTTTCTATATCTTCCATCCTAAGGGGTATTTGGTGGAAACCACTCTTTAAATCGATGACTGTAAAATATTTATTCCCTCCCAAATATGAAAGCACGTCGTTTATCTCGGGGATGGGGTATTTATCCGCGATGGTTACTGTATTAAGTTTCCTAAAGTCTACCACAACTCTATACTTATCCCTTCCGGATGCATCCTGTTTTTTGGGGACTATCCAAATTGGTGAGTTGTAGGGAGAACGCGATGGTCGGATTATTTGGTCCCTTAATAACTTGGATATTTCATCGTCCACAACACTCCTAAGAGCCATTGGATAAGGATAATTTTTAGAATAAACGGGATTTTCAGTTGTTGTTCTTATCTCACCTACCACCCTAGTTGTGTACGTAAGGCTTTCGTCGGGGTCCGCAAATAAATTCCTGTGGCGATCGAAGATGTTTTCCAATAATTTTTTTCGACTCCCTGAAAGATGGTTTGTCCTGATTTCAATATTATTAACATTCTGAGAAATGAATTGTTTAATTGGACTTTTCCTATCCCCACTAATGGTGAAATAGTCCTCCGCTGTATAAATGATAGCTGAACATTCCTTCAGGCTATCATTCCCTAATATTGCATCAAATGTTTCTAATTCTGGTAAAAGGAAAAATTTTATGGGAGTATCATCAAACAATTTCAAAAATTTGTGTTGTGTAATTTTAATGTCTCCCTTAACGGATTTTGCGTTAAAATTTCTTTCGTTTTGCTTTGGGTTTGTTATAAATTTAGGGTTGATGTAATTTTTGTTGCTGCCAGTGTCCAATAAAATTTTTAATTTTTGGTCGTTCCCCATTTTTGCTTCGAAATAAGGTAATGAGGAACAGTTTAGTCTAAAAAATTTACTGCAAGTTGGACATCATCAGTTTCTTCTTCCTGTTTTTCAAGAGTAGCTAATTCCTCAGGAATTTGTTGAAAGTAATCTTGAGCGTACTCTGGTTCCACACTCGCGTGACGATGGTTTACCTCAGCTTCTTCCGGTGGATAGTAGCCACAATAATTTTCTTCCGGCATATAATCTGTATCTATATGAAAATTCCGTTGAAATTTATTCGCTGGAGCCTGAAAGGACGCGGCTGTTGATCTCTTTAGTGCTACATTGTTGTGTGGTCTGTTCATATAATTGACCTGGTGGGTTTGGATTGATTTATCCACATCCATTGGTTCTACTCGTTGATTCTGAGGATTGTTTTGAGTGCCCGCATTCCACCCAGAATTTACATGTAAGTTTCGGTTATGATTATAAGTAAAATTACGATTGAGATTTGGGTTAACATTAGATTGGAAGTTTGGGTTATGACCTAAATTTGGATTGCGATTTTGAGTTGGATAAAAGTTCGAATGGAAGTTTGGATTTCGGTTAAAGTTTGAAACGGGATTATGTCGAGGTGGTATAGGTGGTCTAATGGGTGGTGTTCCACCAACATAAGCGAGTTCGGGATAAAATACTCTGCCAGTTGCGAAAGTTGCCGTACCGATCCTATCCTTCTGTACATTATTCCTGATAGACTGTCCATGTGCGTAATTTCTCCTGAAAGTCATATTGTCCAACTTTAGGCAAATATGTAGTGCCTGTGGCAAAGATGTTGGTTCACGCACACTTAGCAATTTCGGTAAATCTCCATTTAATCCTCTTACGAACGTGTCCAGTGCTTTCTCCCTGTAGGTGTTCGTCATAGCGTGAAGGCTATTTTCCTCCAGGTCCAGGGAAGAGACCTTGTCAAGCAACAGTGAAAGATGTTGGTAAACAACTTGATAGAATTCCGTTATGCTCCTGTTACCTTGGCATAATACCATCATCTGGTATTCCAAGGTCCCGATGTCCCTCTTATCAGAATAATGCATTGCGAGACATTTTCTTATTCGTGGCCAATCCAATGGTGTCCTATATGACTCCAAGGCAGTGTCTGCGTCCCCCACGATTTTTGTGCGAATAGTGTGTAGAATTGCATAATACCTTCCGGTACCTCTCACCGAATCATAGAGCTTCAAAACCCTCTCCACGGACTTTCGCCAAGAGTTAAATTCTCCCGGCCTACCAGAAAACTCCCTCAAAGACCTAACTATGTCGGGAACCTTGTCCAGTTCCTCGAACCTGGTAGTAACTGTACCTATGGGGTGATCGGCCCCCTCATCCGCCAAATGGTCGGACGATGATTCAATAGCCTCCCTTATCATGAGGGCTATCTGTTCCTTCTGTAGTGTAGTAAAACCTACTGATGCCTCGGTCGATTGTGCCATTGTCAGTGTCCTACTTAGTCTCTCAGTCAGCTGGTCGATGGTTTCGTCGGGCATACCGGTTAAATGATTTCGAAATTAAGGGACAAAAAAAAATCGAATGTAAAGTATTTATTTCGCAAATCTCGATCAAGTTCAAGGATAAAAACAAAATTTAAAACCGATTTCAGGAAATAAAATTTATAACAACAAATATTAATGAAAAAATTTCAACTAACTCAAGATAGTAAGGACGAGTTTTGAAAAAAGGAAAAAAATCTTAATGTAATTAAATTAAAATAAGGAAACCAATTGATAATGAACTTAATAATATTCTTACATTAATATCTGGAACATGATGATGGAGAGGATGATGATTGCAGACTTCCCCTGATTTTTGACTCTCGTTGCTTGCTTTTAATTGCCAAAACGTTTCCTCGACAATTAGTTTCATCAACTTATTTATTTTATTTAGTTCTTGTTTTCAATTTTTTATTTAATTTGATTAATTTCAAAAAAATTTTTTATTCAGTTTTTCAATTTAATTCGTATTTTTTAATTTTTAATTTTCAATTTTTTTATTTATTTCAAATTTTTGTTATTTGATTTAATTTTTCAATTTTTTTTCTTGTGTTTTTTCTTTTCTGATTATTTCCAGTTCACTTTATATTTTCTAAATTAGGTTGTTTTTTTATGTTTATCTAATTGTTGTAAAACTTATTTAAAAAAAAATGTTTCTTACTGTTTATATCACGGCCGCTGATCTCCTTTGAGACCTCCGGTTTACCTCTTATTTTCCGGAGAGGTTACTACGGCGCACTATTTCCGCGATCTATTAATTAATCTACCGGGAAAACCCTTTTTCCGAGGGTTTTATTTATACGACAAAGGACCTTTTTTTAAGGGTCCCTGCTCGGGCGCCAATTAAATAAATTTATGTTTATTTAAAAAAAAAAAAATATTTTTTTATTGTTAACTGATAGTTAACAATAGAACCTTTATTTTTAGTTTCACTCAACTGATTGCAAGAATTTACAATTAAAATTTCTAAATATAATAATGAAAATACTGAAACTGCTGATGTTGTGTTTCCCACCATCAGGCCACTTGTTTGCTGCGCGTGTGGCTTAAATTTCGTCTGAGAATTTACTGTTGGGCAATTCGTTATTTGTTGCAGTTGTTGTTGTGTTGAAATATTTGTGTTTGTTGAATTGACATATTTAGCGTTGGCACGTTTTGTAGTTTGTTATCTGTTGTAGCTGTTGTTGTTGTTTTTTTTTATGATTCTATAATATTTCTGTTGTTCACTTATACACATTACACTATTATGGATAATATATTCCGCCATTTTGCATTTATTCCAAAGTTTAATAGCAATTGTGTACTCAACAGGTTAACCAATAAATCGAGGAAGCTGGTGGCTTGAAACCCAGTAGTACGTATAGTATTTCATAAGTAATAATGAATTTAAAAATTAACTAGCTCTTTTTACCCGGTCTTGCCCGGGATCCAATGACGTTTGATTTGAAAAATGGTTCATTATACTTACCAGGCGCTGAGTACTTAGTGCCCAATGAACAAATTCCTCAAAAACTTTCTCCCCAAAAATTTGTATGGGATTGGGGAATTTGTTCATGATGAAAAAAATTCCCCAATGTTTACGTTTTTGGGTAGTAAGTTCACTTTTTATTTCAATTTAAAATTTTTTGATTTTTTAATTTAGAAGTTCTTTTTAAAGACGCTACAGCAAAAATACTCTAAAGCTGCGAAACCGCTCGAAGTTTTTTTTTAAGTTTATTTATTTTGTAAACATCAAATATAAAGAAATCGTTTGAAAATTAAAGGAATCGGAAGTTTTAAAAATTGAATTACTTCATTCAGTAAATGATCACCATGAGCAGTTGCCGAGTACTAAGTCTCCAATGAATAAATTCCCAAAAAAATGAACTTATCCCCCAAAAAATTGGGGAATAACTTCACGATGAACAAATTACCCAAATTTAAAAAATGTCCCCAAAAGAAACTTATTTTAATTGCCAAAATATATTTTTCAGTCCATTTCGATATTTTAGCTGAATTGTGTTCCGCGATCGCGTCGCCACGCTTCCGCGCGTTAGGCAGCCACACCTGTGCTGCCGCGCAGTTGTCGTCAACTTATTTTAATCGCCAAAATATATTTTTCAGATCATTCCGATATTTTAGCTAAGCTGTGTTCCGCGAGCACGTCGCGTCGCGTCCGCGTCCGCGCACCGAATTGATGCTATTGAAAAGAATACAGATATTAAATAAATTTGTTGCAGGACAGATATTGAGAGCAGTATGGAGAATCTGTTCATTTCTTTTGGGGACATTTTTTAAATTTGGGGAATTTGTTCATCGTGGAGTTATTCCCCAATTTTTTGGGGAATAAGTTCATTTTTTTTGGGAATATATTCATTGGACTCTAAGTACTCGGCGCCTGCTTACCATTACAGCTAACTATATTTATGCATGGAGTATTTTGAGTATATAATGTGTAAAAGTTACTAATTTTAGTTATTCTAGATTTTTGTGATATACAACATATCTGGTATTATACTCCGGAGCAGGAGACATAAAATTGTCTATGAGAAAAACAGTCGTTTAAGGAGTTTGTCTTAGCCGCTGGCTTTTTAGACGCACTTGAGTAGATTCAGGCATTTCCGCTTCTCTTAACAAAGTTTGCTGAGCTGCATTCCGCAAGCTTAAACAAATATTTAACAAAATTCATTAAATAAAAATATGTAAAAATTTAAGAACGAATTTGGGGAGTAAGTTAATTTTTTTTATTTTGTTTTTAAAAAAAAGTGGGGAGTTTGTTAATTTCTTTTGGGGACCTTTTTCAAATTTGAGGAATTTGTTCATCGTGAAGCTTTTGCCGTGTGTGCCAAATATCAGAGAAATCCGTTGAAAAACAAGTAAGAGTGTTAAATTCGGCTGTGCCGAATCTTTGATACCCTCCACCTCGGTTTGAGTTTTGATAATAAATGTAAAAGAAAAAGTAAACAATTTGTTGAACTTAATACCAAATTATTTCAGCAAATTCTTTGGGTTGGTTTTCGTCTTTTCTATTATTTCGGATTTATTTCGGTGTTTGCTTTTTTGTCATCGTGGTTGCTGATCGGAATGCATTTAGGTTATATACCTATATGCATGCGTTTCCGGTTATATGACATAACTTCTCGTTTAATTTAGTTTTTGCTAATTAAATAGCTCGCCCTAACCTCCATTGCAAAGGTAATGGTTGTGTAGGGTGGCTATATGCATTAAATCGTGCTAATTGGAGATGGCTGTATAGTTTCTTTTAACTGGACAAATATTTCGTCATTGCGGCCATATAGGTCGGATGGAGTAACAAAATAATAACAAAAAAAAAAAACTCTCGCAATTTTGTTATTAAAATATTGCCATATTTGGAAAACATAGAGAATAAATTTATAATAATAAATATTCAAATTAGGGATGCCAAACGCAAAAAACCAAATGTCCCAAACATTTTAAATAAAATAATTTGTTCTCTTTATTCTCTGAAAAACTTCAAATTTTCATCCAAAAAAAATTGTGAAAATTTATATATAAAAAATAACATTCTCATCAAATTGCGTTTATTTATGTAACAGTTTTTATGTTCGCAATTGTTAAATATCATTTGACGTTTTCTAAAATTCATTGAATTTAAATTAATGTTTTCTGTAGTGTGATTCTGTAAATTTCAACGATCCGAAAATCGCAAAATATATCGACAGCTATTGTTGTTTGCACTAAGGATTAAGTGATTCACTAAGTACATACATCTTAACGACAGTCGGCAAATCTACTTTTCAATTTATTTAAATTGTAAACGACTGGCATCTCTGTTAAAATAAGCGAAAAACACAAAGAAGAATAGAAAAAAACAAATTACTTAGTGTTTGACAGGATAATTTTATGTTTATGTTTAATATCTCAATTTTTTTTTTTTTTTACTAATATTTCTGTTTATTTATTTGAAAATGAATTGAATATGTTATTTAATTTTTTTATTTATATAAAAAAGTTTTTTAATAGAAGCAAAATATTTTCACTATTTTATGATTTTTATTTATGTATGACGACATTTCAACGTAAAAATTTAAGTTTTTATCGATTGAATAAATAACACAAAAATGGTTGTCGTTTAGATAACAACAACAGCTGACTTTAACAATAGCGAATATCGTTTAAAAATTTTACTGATAATTTTGCTTTTCTTTTTTAACGATTCGACAATCGTTAAAAGAGGTTACTGAATCGCGATACTGAAAACCTACTAATTTCTCCTGAATGCCAATATTTTTTTTAATGTAAACATTTTTTAAATGTATACATATTTGGTGTTTGTTTTGGAATTTCAATTTGTGTTTAACGAATAAAATTTATATGTATATTAAAGATGCAATTAATGTCTTCTAAATTTAAAATTATTATTTCCGACGTTTTGATATGATTTTCTGAAATTCAGTTAATATTTTCTAATTTATAATTGGAAATTTTAATTCCAGTTTTTAGAATTGATATTTTCTTAAATTTGAATGGAAAATTTAAAAAGTGCAATTTTGTATTTATGTGTATAATAATGCTTTAGTAATTATAAACAATTTTTAAAAATATGATGTAATCGCAATCAGATACTTTATAGGTAAAGCAGAATAATAATTCTATATAACTATGTAGAACTTTTTTGAAAGCAAAAAACTCATTGATAACTCGGTAAATCAATTTTGTAAAGACAACAAAAAGTTAATATGCCAAACTTATGTTCATATTTGTAAAAGAATAATGAAAAAACGTATGAAATAAAAGACCAGCCCGTGTATACTCTTAACATTGTTATGTATAATATCGATTTGAAAATATTGACATTCATGTTAAAATAGAAATAACTATTGCAAAGCTAATTAGAACAAAAATTGTGGCACCATCTATTGTGGCATAGTCACGCTGAGAAAAATGAAGTGACACTCTGTTAATGCAAAAGAAATGTATTTTCCCCACAACAAAATATTGCAGAATTTTATGTAAATAAAATAATATACCGATTTATTTCTAACATGCAGTTATTATGGATATACATATATAGAATATATGTATATTATTTGTATTATTTAATATGTGTATGTATGTATGTACATATATGTAAATATTGTACACAAAAAATACAACATCAAACGTTATTTTTGTGTTTTTCTCTTTAAATAAATTAATACATAAAATTTTTTTTTGCTAAATTTACATTGTTTTCTTTTTATTAAAAACTAGGTATTTTAGCATTATTTGCTTTAGATGCTGGTGAATTTTTACTCCCTTTATATTAACTCGTAGTGTCTGCTTGTCGAAAAAATTTTGGATCGATTTGAATCCCTTTCCCGTGACCCAATCGATCTGAAACTTTGCAGGCAGGCTCGTGGCAATGACAGAAATGATCCAGTAAATTTTTTTAGTGACGCCAAAACAATGGAAACTTTTAAATTTTTCTACCAGAGTTGATAAAAAATGTACAAAAGGTTAGTTTTTATTATATTATTACCACAACGACCAGAAAAACAACAAGTCCAGCTATGACAACAATATAACATTTAGAATAACAACAAGAATACTAAAGAAACATCATATTTTTCATTATACCCTCCACTCCAGTGTGCAGAGGGTATATATAAGTTTGTCATTCCGTTTGTAATAATTAGAAAAAAAATTTTGGACCCCATAAAATATATATATTTGTGATCCTTATAACAACCGGAGTTGATATAGCGATGTCCGTCTGTCCGTCTGTCCGTCTGTGGAAATCACGATGACGGCAACAATCGGGCAGCTAGGGTGCTCGTTGGCATAAAAAATGATTCATTAGCATCCTGAAAAGTTTGCTATTTAAAATCGTCCAAATCGGTCGATTAGGGCCCGAGATTTGAATGAAGAACTAAAAAAAGTCTTTAAAAAAAAATAATTTTCTATGTTGTTCTTGTCACGATCACGCCCTCAATAGTACAGCTACAGTGATCATTTTTAGTGAGAATGATTCACCAAGTTCATGGAAAGATTTCTACTTCAAAAATCGTTAAAATCGATGGAAAAGGTCCAGGGAAATCGCTGAAAAAGTAAAAAAAAAATGAAAAACATGATATTTCTATATTGTTCTTGTTGTTATTCTAAATGTTGCATTGTTTTCATAGCTGGACTTGTTGTTTTTGTGGTCATTATGGTAATAATATAAAAAAAAAACCCTTTGTACATTTTTTATCAACTCAGGTAGAAAAATTTAAAAGTTTCCATTGTTTTGGCATCACTAAATCATTTCTGTCATTGCCACGAGCCTGCCTGCAAAATTTCAGATCGATTGGGTCACGGGAAAGTGGTTAAAATCGATCCAAAATTTTTCGACAAGCAGACACGTGTTAATATAAAGGGAGTAAAAATTCACCAACATCTAAAGCAAATAATGCTAAAATACCTAGTTGTTAATAAAAAAAAACAATTGGGCAATTCACAATGGGTAATGTATCGTTGTATCTGTTGTATCATGTATCACTTTACAGTAGTGTAAAATTGTTGTTGGTAATTTTCACTGAAAAATCTGATACACGATCCAACTTCATTTGCTATGTTTAGTAAATGTTGTATATTGTATCATAACATATCAGTTCCAAGTGAATGCCAGTTTTTATGAAAAAGAAAAAACAAATACATAGAATTTTATCAGCATAAATAATTATAAAATAAAATATGGCAAATAATGCAAATAACGCAAATACATCGATAAGTTTATTTATATCAAAATTAATGTTTATATTTTTTTAGTATGTATTTTCTCTTTCAGTACCAACCAAAACATTTAACATTTTTTTTTCCATTATAAATTAAAATGCAAGAGGTACGTAACTAAAACTCCAAGGTATATCTCACGACCAAAAAGCAAACACTGACAAGTGTTTTCTCTTATACAAAATAGCAGAAGCAACGAAGCGATCTTTCCTCGTTGGATCGAAAATTACTAAAGAAAGCGTTTTACAATATGAAAATACAACTGAGAGTTCACAACAAATGATTGTATTGTGTATTTCAATACAACATACAATATACAACACCTGTTGTGAATTGCCCAAATGTAAATTTAGCAAAAAAATTTATGTATTAATTTATTTAAAGAGAAAAACACAAAAATAACGTTTGATGTTGTATTTTTTGTGTGTAATATTTAAATATACATACATACACATATTAAATAATACAAATAATATACATATATTATATATATGCATGTATGTATGTATATTCATAGTAACTGCATGTTAGAAATAAATCGGTTATTTTATCTACATAAAATTCTGCAGTATTTTGTTGTGGGGAAAATACATTTCTTTTGCATTAACAGAGTGTCACTTCATTTTGCTCAGCGTGACTATGCCACAGTAGATGGCGCCATAATTTTTGTTTGTTCTAATTAGCTTTGCAATAGTTATTTCTATTTTTACATGAATGTTAATATTTTCAACTAGATATCATACAGAACAATGTTAAGAGTATACACGGGCTGGTCTTTTATTTCATACGTTTTTTCATTATTCTTTTACAAATATGAACATAAGTTTGGCATATTAACTTTTTGTTGTCTTTACAAAATAGAGTTACCGAGTTCGTCAATGAGTTTTTTGCTTACAAAACAGTTCTACATAGTTATATATAATTATTATTCTGCTTTACCTATAAAATATCTGATTGCGATTACATCTAATTTTTAAAAATTGTTTATAATTAATAAAGCATTATTATTCACATAAATACAAAATTTCACATTTTAAATTTTCCATTCAAATTTAGGAAAATATCAATTATAATAAAAACTGGAAATAAAATTCCCAATTATAAATTAAAAAATATTAATTGAATTTCAGAAAATCATATCAAAACGTGGGAAATAATAATTTTAAATTTAGAAATATATTTACACTTAAAAAATGTTTACATTTAAAAAAAATATTGCCATTCAGGAGATATTAATAACTTTTCAGTACCGCGATTCAGTAACTTCTTTTAACGATAGTCGAATCGTAAAAAAAAAGAAAATTGCTAAATTATCAGTAAAATTTTTAAATGATATTCGCTATTGTTAAAGTCAGCTGTTGTTGTTATCTAAACGACAACCATTTTTGTGTTGTTTATTCAATCGATAAAAATTTTTAGGTTGAAATGTCGTCATACATAAATAAAAATCATGAAATAGTGAAAATATTTTGCTTTAATTAAAAAACTTTTTTATATAAATAAAAAAATTAAATAGCATTTCAATTCATTATTTCATTTTCAAATAAATAAACAGAAATATTAGTAAAAAAATAAAGATATTTTTCGGTTATTTTGACAGAGATGCCACTCCTTTACAATTTAAATAAATAGAAAAACAGATTTGTCGATATTAATTTAAATTCAATGAATTTAAGAAAACCTCAAATGATATTTAAGAATTGTTAACATAAAAATTGTTACATAAGTAAACGTAATTTTATGAGAATGTTATTTTTTATATATAAATTTTCACAATTTTTTTTGGATGAAAATTTGAAGTTTTTCAGAAAATAAAGATAACATTAAATTATTTTATTTAAAATGTTTGGGACTTTTCGTTTTTTGCGTTTTTCATCCCTAATTTGATTATTTATTATTATAAATTTATTCTCTATGTTTTCAAAATATGGCAATATTTTAAAAAAAGTTGAGAGAGCTTTTTTTTTTTGGTTATTATTTTGTTACTCCATCCGACCTATATGGCCACAATGAAGAAATATTTGGCCAGTTAAAAGAAACTATACAGCCATCTCTAATTAGCACGATTTAATGCATATAGCCACTCTACACAACCATTACCTTTGCAATGGAGGTTAGGGCGAGCTATTTAATTAGCAAAAACTAAATTAAACGAGAAGTTATGTCATATAACCGGAAACGCATGCATATAGGTATATAACCTAAATGCATGCCGATCAGCAACTACGATGATCAAATAGCAAACACCGAAATAAATCCGAAATAATAGAAAAGACGAAAACCAACCCAAAGAATTTTCTGAAATAATTTGGTATTAAGTTTAACAAATTGCTTACTTTTTCCAATATTTTGTTTACATTTATTATCAATACTCAAACCGAGGTGGAGGGTATCAAAGATTCGGCACAGCCGAATTTAACACTCTTACTTGTTTTTTTTTTTATTTTTGAGAGATTTCCCGGACCTGTTCCACCGATTTTAATGATTTTTGAAATAGAAAACTTATCATGAATTTGGAGAATCATTCTCACTAAAACTGATCACCTTAGCTATCCTATTGAGGGCGTGATCGTAACAAGAACAACATAGAAAATTATATTTTTTCAAGACTTTTTTTAGTTCTTCATTCAAATCTCGGGCCCTAGTCGACCGATTTGAACGATTTTAAACAGCAAGCTTTTCAGGATGTTAGTGAATCATTTTTTATGTCAGCGAGCACCCTACCTGCCCGATTGATGCCGACATCGTGATTTCCACAGACGGACAGATGGACAGACGGACATCGCTATATCAACTCCGGTTGTTATAAGGATCACAAATATATATATTTTATGGGGTCCAAAATTTTTTTTCTAATTACTACAAACGGAATGACAAACTTATATATACCCTCCGCACATTGGAGTGGAGGGTATAATAAAAGCTTGTATAGCAGTCAAACAAAGAAACAAATAAAAGGAAAAAAAAATATAAATTTTATATATATATGAAGCATATCGCGACCTTGCCTGGAGTACAGAGATTGTGCATACCAAATTTCAGAGACATCTGTTGAAAAATAAAAATTTCTATAGCGAGCAAATACACCAAAACATAGAAAATGTATTTTGTATTAAAAGTGGGCGTGAAAGTAGGCATGGCCACTAAAAAGTATATGACGACCTTCCCTGGAGTACAGGTGTCTTGCGTACTAAATTTCAGAGTCCGTTGAAGTACACGTATCGTGGTGTACAGGGATCGTGCGCACTAAAATTCAATGAAATCCGTTGAAAAATAAAAATTTGTATAGCGGTCAAACAAACAAACAGAAAATGAATTTTATATACCAGGGGTGGGCACGTAAATGGCCTGTTGGGCCAAATTTGGAATTTCACCTACTAACGGTGGGCCGCACTAGTTTATTTCTGTACAAATATTCATTTTCAAACAAAAAAGCAAAAAGAAAACAATTTTTAACAAACACAACATTTATTAATTCATTTCATACACTTTACAAATGAATTTTATACTGAAATATTATTAGTATTTATAAACATAATGTTATATTTTAAATTTTTTTCAGATCAAAGAATTTCATTTTAAATAAAATAAAAAAAAGGAATTATATAAAAATAAAATAAAAATATAGGTAACAAAAAATAAAAAAGAAATTAGGAAGAATTTTTGATTATTTCTTTAAAATCAGGTGTGTAGTTTGTCAAAGTTGTCCGAATGAGTTCCGTAAGATGTTGATTTGTTAAACGTGAACGATTTTTGTTTTTAACATTTTTCATGGTGGAGTATAGAGATGCACTTCAATACGTTGTGCCAAACATTGAAAATAGACGAGCAGCACCTTTTTTCAATTGTGGATATTGGGTTTCGTTAGCAAGTTTCCAAAATCCAACTAGAGAAGTTGATTTCTGATGCATTTTCAATATAATATCATCCTTCATTTCTAACAACTCCAATGTTCCAACATCTGGTGTTGAAAGAATTATGTATATCAGATAATAAAAATTCATCATTTAGGACATCACACAAAAATGGGTTAACAAAAACTGAGAATGTTGCTTGAAGTTGTTTGAGATCCTCAAATCTACATTTAAAATTTTCATGAAATTGTTTTAAATTATTTATGTATTCTTCCAGCTTATCGTCTTGTATATTATTTACGTTCAATTTTAAAAGAGGAAAAAATTTAAATTTTTTACATTCGAGGTCTTTTATAAACAAAAGAGGTTTAGCTTCGAAGCCTAACAATGATCGTGACAAATCAGCACTGTTTTGTATTTGCATTGTAAACTCAGATTAAGCGATTTGAGATGGTTCATTGTGTCAGTAAAAAACATTAAATCTGAAATCCAAATTTCATTCTCCAGATCTGGATATATTTTTCATTTTTCTTTTATAAACAACTTTATTGTGGGTAACAGCTCAACAAATCGATCCAAAACATTAGAAACGGATAGCCATCGCACTATGGACCAAACGCTGACATCGCTTGATAACTCATTGTTTTCCTCAACTTCTTGCAACTCCATAATAAAATTTTTAAACTGACGATGAGTTTTAGCGTTTGTTCTGATAAAATTTACAATTTCTAGCACAACTTTCCAAACGTTTTCATATTTAAAAAATTTTGAAACAAGATGCTCCCGATGAATAATACAGTGAATTGGTAGATAATGTGGGATATCTGGATCTTTATTTAATAGACCAATCAAACCTTGATGTTTACCCACCATTGCAGGTGCTCCATCTTTGGCAACACTAATAAGTTTATCTCGTGGCAATTCAAATTTGTTAATTACTTCGAAAAGCGC
Organism: Cordilura impudica; assembly: GCA_963682025.1. NCBI lineage: Eukaryota > Metazoa > Arthropoda > Insecta > Diptera > Scathophagidae > Cordilura > Cordilura impudica. Next base: position 134,107,892 of record OY821521.1, read on the forward strand.
ATTTTTTACATCAATGCCTCGCGTTGTTTCAGAAAGAGCTACAAGGTCTAACATTTCTTCAGTGATATTAAATTCAACTAATACAGACCTAATGAAGATCGCCAATTGAGGAACGTCGCTAACATCTGTGGAATCATCAAGAGCTAAACTAAATGCTGCAGAATTTTTTAGATCTTTTTTTAAACTTGTTTCAATAAAAGTGCTGATATCTCCAATCCGACGCTCGGTTGTGCGCCGTAATAAAGAAAGCTGATCTATCGCTTTATGCAGCTTTTTGTTATCAGGGTCGAGAATGCTCATAACCTTCTTCATAGTGTGTTTTCTTAACTCTGCTTCCCCATAAGGACATTTATCACGGGCAATATCCCAAGCTATTATGTAACTTACTTCAAGTGCTCTGTCATTTCCATGGCTAAAAGACGAAATAATGTTCTGTTCTTTTAAAATATTTGACTGCAATGCCTTCAGTTTAGTATCTCTTAGATTAGTATTAAGGGGATAATCTTTGGCAAATTGTGAATGAAATTTTTCATGGTGTCTACTTAAATTGTAAAGTTATTTATGTATGTGGTACAGTAATTTTGCAAATGAGGCACATAGGTATGTGCCAAATCGGAATTTGTGTGTCCATTCGGACGTTTTTTATTGCTCGCTGATGCCATTTTAATTCCATAAAAGTAAAAAAGCGGGACCGATATATGTTGAGTATTACCAGTTAATTGCAATAAAATGAACATGAGATATAATTAAAAAATCGTCCAATTCGCCAATTTAAATTTTTAAATTTTTTAAACAAAATTTTAAATTTCAATTGCTTTTTAAAATTTTTAACGCGAAAATTTTTCGAGTTAGTGCTTAGTGCTTTTTTTTAACATCAATGACACCAAATCCTTAATTGCTGTTAGCATCACAAGTCGAATCTAATTTTGAAATTTTGTCAACTATTGAAAAAGGATGGCAAATAATCCACCTGATGAATCCACAATTGAATTTTGGAATGAAGTGAAATCACATAAGGATGCCACTGATTTAAATCCATCTGAAGCTGTAGCTAATCTCGATATTCAATTTTTGTCGCTTTCTTATTTAAACGCTAAAGTTGAGAGGGGTTTTCGCGACATGAACCTTTTCTAATCCAAAATAAGAAATCCATTGCCATTACATTCAGTTAGTGCTCTACTTCACATTAAAAATTAATTGAAAGAAGAAAATTTCTGTTCCGATTGTTAAAAAATTTCTAGTTTTTGATATTTTAAAGTTGACAACCCTGAAAATAATGAACTATAAAAAACGAGAGAGAAAAATTATTATGCTCTGTAGTTTGCATTTCAAATCATGAGTGTGTTTTGCAAACATACAATTTTTAAAATGCATTTTCTTTTGTACATGGTACATTGTTTCTAAAAGAAAAAATGAAGCATGCTAACAGACGTTACAGTCAAGTAATTTGTATTATTTTTGCGGCCCTATTGAAAATTTATAGTCGTATTAATGCTATTTTTGAACAATACTTTGAAATTTTGATATTAATGTTTTGATTTTTTTTTTGAATTAAATCTAAATTAAATTTTGCAATTTTTTTTAAATTTATATGGGGCCGCATTTGCCCATGCCTGTTATATACATATATAGATATATTTTATTTAAGGACTTAAAACATATGGTTACGTTTATTATTATTGATAATAAAGGATTAATTCAGTTCCAACAAATTTAACCTGTATTAATAATCTCGTTAGACCATCGCAAACTCTACAGTCAACAGTTTTTATATTAACCAAAATGAGGACGTTTTATGAAGGATTATATTAATCAATTGGTTTCTAAAATAATGATCATTTTGGATATTGCCAGCCCCGCAAGTCCGATTTAAATCTGGCGTTGTTAATTTTTGCGACATTTAGTTATTATGACATCTGCGAAAAGTTCGAAGAATTCTTGTTTCTATATTTAGCGACTAAGATTTTAGAAATATAATTTGGTTGATATAAGTAGATTACTGTTTCTCAAGAGTGCTATAAATTGAGAATACGAATATAATTATAGAAAAATAAAAGTTTGGAAATTTGTTAATCCAAACTTAACTTAAGGAAACATTTGGAGTACATGAGCTACCCCATAACTTGTTTTAAAACAGCATCACTTATAACCTCTTTTCATAATATCAGCATTTTGTGAAGTGTATCCTATAATATTCTTATTTTGCAGAGAATAGAGGAAGAGAGGGTTACAACTGATGATGATAATTCCCAAAATGAAATTTAAGTGTTAATATCAACACTCTATTCGTTTTTTACAACCCATAAAACTAAAATATTATTTACTTGGAATTGAAAAGACATATTTAAGAAATTCAAGAACGTATGACAGTCATCATTGTGACCCCATTTCTGTACATGTGCGTGTTATGCTGTTTTTTCTTTTCTTCTTTCTACGCAATACATACAAAGGTAAGTAGGATGTGCATAGACAACTATTCTTTTTTAAAATAATGAGGGTGGGTTCATTTCTTTTGGTTTATGTCTTCATTAAACAAGTGTCAAAGTATCAATTGCAGTATTTTATAAGTAGCAAATGCAATAAAAGTTGTAAAGTTGTTTTTAATAAACTCAGTTTTTCTTCCTCAAAATATAAATGCTACATGTAAAAGCCAATAAACAATCACTTGGGCATAGCGATCCAAATTAAGCTTTTTTTTCATTATAATGGATTAAAATATACAATATATATGTGAATGTTTCAAAATAACAATGTTCTAATATTGGTTTATAAATATTTCAAAAGATCAGACCATTGGCGGTCAAATTTCTATGTACTGTGTTGGTACAAATATCATCATAGAATTATGTAAGAGTTCGATATTTTGTTACATACATACGCTCTTCATTATGCGCAAATCGAAGTGTCACATCACTTCAACGTTTTATTTATCCGATGATTCGGATGTAAGTAAGTTCTGCATTATCTTCTACTCTTCGCGCTTCACAGTTGCCCACAAGTAGCAAACTTGGAAATGTGATAGAAGAGAACTTAAAAACTAATGGATCACTATTTTTTCTTTTCAGACTAATTTCATAATTTTCATAATTAATAAATTCGTTTTTATGCTTTGGCTTAAAACATTAAAATTGTAGATTTTTTTTTGTATGGGATGGCGTAACAGGTTTGATGGCAAAGTAACATATGTATGTTAATCTCTTATTTATCCTCGCTTATATTTTTGTTATTTGTTTACTATTCCATCAACCTCTGAATCAACCTCTTTTGCAGCATGACGGCAACTCTGCGTACGTGACGTTATCAATATTGATGCAAATGTTTTTGGTTTTATGTTAGTATTTATAACAGTAAAAATCGTTTTCTTAATAAAAACCAATGCACTATTTTTACAATCATGACATGCTGCTTTAAACTGGCTTCCCAACGATATATGATGCTATTAACCAATTATGTTAGTTATGGCAAAATTTGTAGAAAAATATTGTTACACTCATAATTTGCCAGATTCATTTATGTAAGTTTTTCATCCGGTTAAATTAATGTATACTCTATTTTAAAGAGAAAACCTCTGGCTTTTATACTTTTTAACCAAAATTTCATTGAAATATTCATATCGGCACATATGATTGCTAATCGTATTTTTATGTTCCAATCACCTTTTATTAATTCTCTGAATTTCGATAAATGTTTTTTTAGTAAGATTAGTTCTTTTGTCTTTTAAAAATATGATTTGTAACTGTTTTTTTCTTTTTTTTAGCACATTTTTGGCATAAACGAGTACCTCTTTTTATACTAAATGTTTCATATAAAAAATCAATACGTCTCAAACTAAGGTAATATGGTTCTCAAAACATTTAATATTATAAAATTCTTAAATATAAAACTTTTTATTAACTACAATAACTATCTTAATATATTTTTAAAAAAATTTATAGACATTTCTGTATGGAAGTGTGTTTAAATTTAAGTAATAAACAATTTTATTTCCATACCAGTAATATAGTCTTAAAAAGAAAATTTCTTATATACCCTATACCACTCTGGGTTTGTGCTGTTCTTTGCTACTACAAAAATTATCTGGTAAAATAGATGGCTGTTTAGAAACAGTCCCCACAAAAATGACTATCATAAGATCTGATATGACCTTATTGCGGGCAACAATTTCATAACAATGCCACTTAAATTTGGTTTATTTTTTTTTAAATAACCAACACTCAGTGGATGCCCCCTACAAATCCAGTGCATTGTGTTGATTTCAGGAAAAAAGGTTATGGGAAGGAGGAGAGAGGGAGTAGTGTTTGTGGATATTTGACTTAAATTTTATTAGATTATAACTGTCAGGAAAGACCTCCGTGGGGAGTTAATTCCAGATACGGCTAGTTCGACTGATAAACGAATTCTCTCTGTAATGCGTTATGCGGTCAACTGGACAATAGACTACTAACGGATGTGATCTACTAGAGAAGCGGGTAGAGCGAACTGAAACTCGGGCACTTGGAATAACTTCGCTAATCTCAAAAGCACATTTCCATTGTAATATCTATAGAACAGTGCTACACAACCCACATTCCGACGATGTTCCAATGATCAATAGAGTTGGATACCCTACTGTCATTGATGAGCCCCAAAGCCCTCCTTTGCACACGGTCCAGTAGCCCCAAAATAGTCTTTGAAGCTCCTGCCCATATATGGGAGTTGTATTACATTTTCGGTCGGATGTAGGTGGTAAAGATTTTAAGGAGATCAGAAGGAGTGGAGTAATTTTCACACCGTTTTAGAGAACCAAGACACTTGAATGCTTCTTTCGACACTTGAAAAACATGCTCGGTCTAGACCGACTATAATTTTCTTACTTGTTAAATTTGTTAACGAGTTTGTAATAAAAATGGGTTTTTTTTTGTGCTGATTTGTGAATTGGCATACTTTTAGGGTCTTTATTTAATGAAAAAATAAAATTTCCTAGAATATGCGCTCGAATTTCGAGGGCTGGAATATGCTAGTATAGAATTAATATGCTTTAATATGAAATATTTAATATAAACAGTGGGCCCCTGTATTAATTTTCAATAACATATTTTCATACATAATTTGAAATGTAATGTAATGTAATAATTTCGATATTTAATCAATTACAAAAAAAAAAAAAAATTATATAAACTAAGAAAATTAATAAAATATACTTGGAACATAAAATAAAATCAAAAACTAATACATAACTATATGAATATTGTAAAGAAATTTTTGTTAAGAAACATAAAATTCAGAGATTTTCCTTTTAAATTGATTGATTGATTTCATCGGATGAATAGTTCCTGAGAAAACATTTATAAATGTGCCAAACTATGGGTTTAGCAGAAGTTTTCTACAGTTTTTTATGGGATGCACATGAAAAAAAATTTTTTAACCTAAACTAACTGGAATATTAAAACAGCCAAATGAAGGTATTGGCTAGAATATGTATATTAGAGACTAGCATGTGTTATTTTCCCATCAAAGCACCCCATACAAAAGCACGTACAATTTTAATGTTTTATATACTGTGTATGTCTCATATACCGTTTAAGGGGACAATAAAATCCTGCTTGTTTAATATCAATGTGATTCATTTTTTGTCATTACCTACTTTAGATAGTATTTGATATTAATGTGTCTTGTCTCCACCATTTTATTAATGTTTGATATTAGCCTAAGGGTAAATCTACATTTATCCTTTCTTTCGAGCGTTCTTGTTGTTGTCTCAATAGCGGGTCTCTTGCTTCTCTTCTGGCATTATTATGTATTACAATATTTTCTGGTACCATTTGTGACATATATCGGCTCTTTCATTTAGTAGGTAATGAAAGCACTTGTAACAACCGAGTGATATGCTAATGTTCCCTCAAAGTATCTTATTATTCGATGAGACTCTAAAAGTAGCGCAGTTATATAGAATTTTTTGGTGGACATAAAAAAGCTGGCCAAAGCCTGGGATTTTGGTGAATAACAAACCTCATTGATGAGAGGTGGTATTGTCCTTGGAATTAAAAATAAACGTCTACAACAAAAGCTGTTAGAAAAAGATGTTGATTTCGAGAATGCTGTAGAAATGTGTCGAGCGACAGAAATTTCTGAAGGCCAAACTAAGGTCATTCAAACGAAAATTTGTGAGGGTGGGATTGCTGGTGATGGTGCTGTTGTTGGTGGCGAGGTGCATCAAATAAACAAGACATAAAAGGAGGATAGAAAAGCCAATAAGTGGGTTCAAAGTTTAAACATTGAAGATAGTTTTATTGAAGTGGAATTGGACACTGGTAGCGATGTTCATATCTTATCCAACAAAGTTTTAAAAAAATTAAAAACTCAAACAAAAATAAATCCAACTTCTACGGTACTCAAAGCCTATGGCGGTCAAGAAATCAAACCTAAAGGCGAATGTTTTTAAAATGTTACTATAACAACAAAGTGAGTAATGAAAAATTCATAATTCTACACGAAAATTATTGTTCCATATTGGAAGCTGAAGCAATTGAAAATTTGGAGATCGTAAAAAAAGTGCACAAACTGAAAGTATAAAGTGAAGAAAACTTAACAAAGGAAAAATTTATAGAATGTAATTTTGATGTTTTTAATGGAGTAGGAAGTTTTTCTGGAAAATATAAAATGTTAAACCACCTCGTAGAGTTCCATTGAAGGAAATATTATTAGATGTTTTAATTAAAAAAATATAATAATATCAAAAGAAAACGAGCCAAGAGATTGGGTGCATAACTTAGTAGTAATAGAAAAATCTGATGGAACTTTACGCCTATGTCTGGACCCCAGAAATTTGAACAAATATGTCAAAAAAGAACAATATTTAATACCTTCATTATGAACTTTTGCTACCCCGTTTGGTACATTTCATTTTAACTGATTGCCACTCGGGTTAAGCACGGCACCAGAAATTTTTCAAATGAAAAACAAGTAAGAAAATTATGGTCGGTCTAGACCGACTATGCGATACCCTATACCATGCGTTTAGAAACCCTATCTCTTAGGCCCAACTAACTGGACATTGAAAAGAAGCAAAAACCAAATTTGAGTGGGATTTTTATTAATTTTTTTGGCTGCAGATATGAAAAAGTTCATATCAGATGCTATATCTATAAAGGGACTAGGTCCAAAAATGGACCGATCCTGATCATGTTTGGTAAAGTCTCTTGTATTTTGCAAAAATATGTACAAACAAAATTTGAGAAGAATCAGTGCAATATTTTTGTTTTTTAATAGATTTAAGCGGAGATCGGGAAGCAGCTCTATATGGGGTCAAAGGGATCATTTTTGGACTACTCATTAGTGGATGTAATGAACGCATACAAACCCAATTTGAGTAAGATCTATATGACAATTTGGATCTTATGGCAATTTATGTCGATTTCATATGGGTAATTTGTATGAGGGCTAGGTCTGAACATGGACCGATTCTCACCAATTTCAATAGCGTTCATCCCATGGCCGATAAAAGCTTATATACCAAATTTCATCAAAATATATTCATATTTGCGACCTGCAGTTTGATTACAAGCTTTACATGGACACACAGACGGACGGACGGACGGACGGATGGACGGACGGACGGACGGACATTGTTAAATCAACTCAGAAAGTGATTCTGATTCGATCGGTATAATTAAAGATGGGTCTAGGTCAAATATTTTTGGTTGTTACAAACAGCAGCACAAAGTCCATATACCCAAACCCCATAGTGGTATAGGGTATAAATACAGTTGTAACCCTCTTTATGTTATAAGAGTAGCTTCTTTAGAATCCACTAAAAAGACATATATTGAGTTCCACCCAAAAAATTTGTTATTTTTAATGATCACTGAAAAAATTGCAAAAACAACTACTATTGTATACTTATTATTCGCAATTCTTTACAATGAAACAACTGTTTTTAAATTTTATAGTAAATATTAAAAAAAAACCCGTTTTTTGCCTCTACTGAAAATTTGTTAATTTTGAGTTGACTCACTTTAGAGGTAAGGTGCGATATGTAGATGATATTCTAGTTGATGGAGAATTATTAGGCTTTAAAGAATACTAACTATTAAAAGTGCAAGAGATTTAAATATAAAATTTAATCCAAAGAAACTTCAATACAAAGTTGAAGAAATAGATTATCTTGGTCACAAAATTACAAAATATGGAATATTACCAAGCACAGAGGGAATTAATGAAATTAAATATTTAAGAGACCCAACCAACAAAAATTTTTGGGCTTTGTAAATTATGTGAGATCGTTTATTCCTAAGTCAGCAGAAATAACTACACCCCTAAGAGAACTTTTAAAGAGCAATACTCTCTTTGTCTGGCGAAAACCTCATTCAGACACTGTTGCTAAAATTAAAGAAATTCTTATAAGTTCTGGTGTGCTAAAACCTTTTGATGACAACAAACAAATTTTTATTCAGACTGATACTTCACAAAATGGGTTAGGTTGCTGTCTGATACAAAATAATGGACCGCTTGGTTATGCATCGAGAAGTTTATCCGATACAGAACAAGGATATGCTCAAATTGAAAAAAAGCTTTTAGCAATTATTTTCAATTGCGGAAAATTTCATCATTATATATACGGAAAAGAAGTTATTATAAAAACAGACCACAAACCGCTTTTAGTATTGATGGAAAAAGAATTATACAAAATACCACCAGGTAAACTGCAGCGCACAGTGGTCAATTTCGCGAGATAGCGGTCAAAACTCTATAACTTTTGACCCGATTGGTATTTTTTTACGCAATTTATTTTGTTCAATAGGAGGGACTTTAAGCTTCAATTTGCGTGTTCAAACGTAAAAATCGACTGATAGGAACGTAAGTAATTTGGAGTTAAAAATGCATTTTAATTTTTTGTTGAGTTTCCATGTAAAAGTTGAATATTTTGACATTTTAAATAGGTATTTTTTTTATAATTTCTTATTTTCTTCAATCGTATTTTACAACCAATACTTATTTATTATTCCTAAACTTAATTTTGGTCAGAAAATGCCAACATTTGGCCCCTGACATTTTTTTAGTCTCAATATTCACAGGGGCCAAAGGTTGGTTTTTTTGGAAGAAAGCTAATTCTTGTGAGGATTAAACTGAAAAATAACACTGAAATTCCCAACAATATCAATACCATTTGGATATATTATATACAAAACACAACATCGATAAAATTTTAAGTAAACTTTTACTATTGATTTAAATAAAGTGCACATATATTTTATTTAAATGTATTAATAAAAATTTATACTAAAATTAGAAACAAATTATAATCTTTAAACTAGTATTAATTAAACAATATTAGTAAAAATTTCTTCCAAATAGCTTTGATTTTCATTTTGCAGTAGTTGTTTAGCTTCTTCATCTAACTCTAATGAGGTTGATTTCCATTTTTGTCGAATACTGGACATATATGGGTCTGATGTGCACAACAAAATATTAATAAGATCTTCATTAGTACAATATCTGGAAATTTTTCTTGTATTGTGCTCGCGAAAGAATCTGTAGTTTTTGTTCCTTTTTTCTTGGGCTTCTTCTGAGAGATCTCCAATTGGAAGCATATTGTGCTGAATTATTTGTTCCCCATGGAACAAAATTTTGGGAACTGTGGTTGGCATATGTCTCCAAGAATATTTTTGGTTATAAAGGGTTGCTGTCTCATTAGCATACTGACCAAATTTTTTTTGCATCTATCTTTTTGCTACATGCTATAACTTGTAATATGATTTGAAATCGTCGTATTAAATCATAATCTACTCCAGTGATAGAAGCTGCAGTTTCTGGATCGGAAAAAAATCTCCTTGCTGTGTTTCCATCATTAGAATTTCCTTCTCCTTGCTTTGGCTGGTCAATTATAAGGCCTATCTCACGGTATTTTTCTTGAATATCTTTTTTTTTTGCTTTCTTTTTTCTTAATTTTCTTTGTGTTTTCTCACTGTTTCGCCTAACGGACCAAATTCCAAATCATAACCCAATTTAAGAATATGCTCCATAAAACGAATTCTAGCATGAAGAGGTGACATTCCAAATTCATATGCTTCATTAAAACTATCGTCTTGTGTTGGTGGTTGGCTCAATTGACTTGATGTTTTTTGGCATATGGTGCAGCTTGACGATGACTTTGTTTTGGTTAAAGCTTGTGCAACTTTTCCATCAATCATTGTGAGACACATTTTAAAATTTACTTCAATGTCTTGGTCATCAAATTTAAATGTTACTGGTTGAAGTTCTTTAATTTGATCATTTATTTTTCGAACTACTTCATCTATGACATCTTGAGTCTCCTTTTTGTAAGCAAACTTTATTGGTCTACAAAATTTTGTTGACGAGGGAATTTCATTCTTCCATACATCTATCTCTGCAGCTCTACTAGTTGACGGCTCTGAACCAATATAAGTTTTTGTTAAACGTAATGGAACGAAAGAAATCATGAATAAATTGGCATCTGATGAATTTTCCGCATTACATTGTTTGTATTGTTTCTGGCCAGAGGACCCATCACATCCCCATTTAGAAATTAAACTTCTTTAAATAGTCAGCATCAAATGTCTTTAATAATCGTTCTGCAGTGTGTTCAAGAAGATCCTGCAATTTGATTTCTGCTGAACTTGAAGTTACACTAATAGCAGTTGGTGAAGGTAAGCAAATTTTTTTGGCAGAAACTATATCTCGATATGATGGAAAAATTCCACAATTTTTTTCATTGGTTCGCTTCCGCAATTCTGTATATTGGTTTTTAGTCATTTTCAAATCCAAAAATAGTGCAAATGCTTCTTCGGGAGTAAATTTATTTTCTTCAGTTGGTGTCGGCATACTTTCTAAAATCCTCTTTGTGCGTCTGGGGCTTGCTTCCACTATTTTTTCAATGATAGCAATTTTACCCTTTTTAGTTTTCGATGGCTGAATTTGATGCAGAAATGAATCCTTTATGATGCTACAAGAAACTTCTTCATTGATATGTTTAAGCTTGCGTCTTCGTGATCTTTCACTACAATTATCAATTGGCTTTGCTGGTCGACCACCTTTTCCAGTTTCCGTGGTAGTTACTGATGGCTTTTTAAAAATAAGTTTATTTCTTAGCCATTCTTGGTTGCGTGAGTAAAACAATTTCTTGTTTCTGGAACATTGATTGTACCGTTTTCTTAAAGTATTTAAAAAGTTTTTTATTTTTAAGTTATGAATTTTAATTTCTTGTTTGTCGCATATTTTGAAGAATGGATTATTCATTATATGTAAAATAATGTCGTTTTCATCTTTTCGTTCAAAATCAGATAGAACACTATAACTGAATTTAGCCATTGCTTAAACAATAATGAAGAAGAAAAATGAATGCATGGATTAATATACTATTGCTCGAAGTTTCAACATGATCTTTTTTACCTCTTTGAAACATAATATAACAGGTAGTTGGTTTTACCAGTTATTTCCATTTGTTTTAAATTTATTTGCAATTTTCACGTATTTAAGTTGTGTAATATTAGATGGCAATAAAATCTTTTTTACCTTTTCCAAATGAATTGCTAGATACCACATAATTTGAGAGTTAACAGGTACTGGCAATAATATAAAAGGTACTTGGTTTTACCAGTTATTTCCATTGGTTTTAAATTTATTTGCAAATTTCACGTATTTAAGTTGTGTAATATTAGATGGCAATAAAATCTTTTTTACCTTTTCCAAATGAATTGCCAGATACCACATAATTTGAGAGTTCTATTGTCATTTTTGTCAAAATTTTGATACACCCTTCTATGTGGACTAGGTCCAAATATGGGCCAACTTCTCCTAATTTCAACAGAATTATTTTTTAGGTCAATAAGAACTCTTGTACAAAATTTCATCAAAATATATGCATAATAGCCACTTTCACATACAAATAACTTCTCAAAAAATATGACGTGCATTTGTACCGAATATCTTACCTTGGGTCAGAAAAATTGCTGTAGCTCAAAAAGCGCAGTCCCGATGCATGGACATATATATATAGGAATGTAGGCGAGAGTTAGGACTACAATATAGTAAATTTGTGTGTTGACCCAGCTTGACTCACAGGAGTTGTGCTCTATGAAGTAGGAAATTTCCGAGAAATTTGACCTTCTTTAAAAAAAAAATTTAAATTGTTCTGAAAACAGTAGAGCTTTTACCAGTAATAGGAAATAAGTTAAGTTACAACACAAAATTTACTTCGTCTAAAAATCTTCAAAAACAAAAAAGTTATGATCATTTAAACTTTAAAAATTAACTTAAAATATCATAAATTTACTAAATTCTGAAAAAGCCCATTTTGGACCTCCCTGTTCTCGGTGAAATAGTTGAAATAGAGTCCTAATTTTTTGGCTCCCGAGGTTTACTACTGTCTGCTTTCATATGAGTCTAATAACTTTAAAATCGGAGAACAAAAACCAAAAGGAGTTTTGGCCGCTATCTCAAAATATTGACCACAGTGCAGCGTATGCGTTTACGTTTAATAAATTATAATGTTAAACTGGACTATTTGCCAGGAGAGTAGATGTACATTGCGGATTACTTACCAAGAAACCCATTGAGTTTTAAACCTTCAGAAGAGGAGCCAATTTTTTATGTAACAACTTTATCTATAAATGCAAGTGAAAAAATAAAAAATCAGATTAAGGAAGAAACGAAAAAAGATGTAAAATTGAGTAAAATCATGTATTTTTATAAAAACGGATTGCCAAAAAATAAAAGTAAGGTGCCAGAAAATTTACGTTTTTATTTTGAAAATGTTGGCATTCTGTACTTTATTGACAAAATTATGTACTGGTTTCTATGAAAATGGAGATGTTAAATTTGCTGCATGAATATCGCATGGAAGTTGTAAAACTCAGAAAAGAGCAAGATCTATTATGTACTGGAAAAATATGAACAACGAGATAGAAAAAAAAATTTTTCAGTTGTAAAATATGCGATCAGTTTTCGAAAAATAATATCAAAGAACCTATGATACCACATGAAATACCACTAATTCTTTTTCAAAAAGTGGGATGTGACATTGCAACATTTGAAGGCAAAGGATATCTAATAGTCGTTGACTATTTCAGTAATTGGATTGAATTTAAATTATTACGAAACAAAATATTATAATAAATCATTAAACATTGGGTAGACATTTTTCTCAATTTGGTATACACAAAACAATAATAGCAGACAATGTTCCATTTGGTTCATATGAGTGCAAACTATTTGCCACAAAATGGAATATTTAAATTATTACTAGTTCGCCTTTATATCCCAAATCAAACGGGTTAGCTGAGAGATCGGTACAAATTATTAGAAATATTTTTAAACAAGTAGCAAAAATATAGTCGGTCTAGACTATACCATGCGTTTAGAGACCATATCTCTTAGGCCAAACTAACTGATCATAGAAAATAAGCATAAACCAAATTTGGGTGGGACTTTTATTAATTTTTGTGGCTGCAGATATGAAAAAGTTCATGTCGGATGCTTTATGGGGCTAGGCCCAAAATTGGACCGATCCTGACCATGTTTGATAAAGTCTCTTGTATTTTGCAAAAATATATACAAACAAAATTTGAGAAGAATCGGTGCAATATTTTTGTTTATTGATAGATTTAAGTGAAGATCGGGAAGCAGCTCTATATGGGGCCTATGAGTAGGAGTTGTCCCATGGGGATCATTTTCGAACAACTCATTAATGGATGTAATAAACGCATACAAACCCAATTTGAGTAAGATCTATATGACAATTTGGATCTTATACCAATTTATTTCGATTTCATAGGGATCATGTGTATGGGGGCTAGGTCTGAACATGGACCGATTCTCACCACTTTCAATAGCGTTCATCCTATGGCCGATAGAAGCTTAAATACCAAATTTCATTGAAATATATTCATATTTGCGACCTGCAGTTTGATTATAAGGTTTACATGGACACACAGATGGTCGTACGGATGGATGGACATCGTTAAATCGAATCAGATAGTGATTCCGATTCGATCGGTACAATAAAAGATGGGTCTAGGTCAAATATTTTTGATAGTTACAAACAGCAGCACAAAGTCATTATACCCAAACCACATAGTGGTATAATGTATAAAAATCAACAACAAACGCAGAAATACTCCCATTCAAGATATGAAATGAAATTGTCTCCACCACAAATGATGTTCAACCGTTTATTGAGAATATAGCTACCAGTTTCCGAAAAATTACTATCTCCAAACAGTAAAACAAATTGTAAAACAAGAGTTAGTCAACTAAGTGACGTTAAGTTAATAACAACACAATCTAGGCTATCAGTATATCCGAAATAACGCTAAAACCTAGACTATCATGGTTAACTTGATCAAGTTTAGTTTTTAATTGTTAACTGCATTTATAAAATACCTTAAAAAGAGAAGACCTGTATGACCATTTTCAAAATCCACATATAATTCTATCAAAAACCAAAAATATTCAATTAATTAGTTTGCATTTTTAAGAAACATATTTGTCTTTACTAAACATGGACATGATGAAAATAGTTTTTTATAAAAATAATATAGGATGTTTTTCATGTCTGAAGGTATCAAATTTAATATAGTGACAATCATATTAGTTTAGCGATTATTATGTTTTGCCTATTTATGTTCTCTGTACAGTTAGACCTTACACTCATTCTCAAAGCTCATGATATAGGGTAGCGTAAAGTTAGTCTACACTGATTATTTTCTTGTTAAAGATTTCAATACTTCATACAGTAAAAAAATCACAAAACAAATACAGCTTTAAGAACTCAAAAAGTCTTAAAACTTGGTTAGATTGTGTCGTTTATTTCGTTCAATTCAAAAAGTAACAACAAATGATGGTTTGCAACATTAAATCTAATTAAACAATCTCCTAGCAAAACTCCGTTTTCATAGATATATATCCAGCTCTTTTATATACAAACTATGGTTATCACTACTCAGCGATGCCTGAGAAGAAAACGAAAAACAAAGGTAGAATATAAAATAAACAATATGCTTTGGAGCTTTTGGTTTCCTTGAATAATACTGGAATCAAATCAACATTGAAATTGAAATGAGATACCTTTGTACAAGAACACCCGTAACATTACTATCAATATTCTCATATAACTGGACTATGGAGCTGGGCCAAAAACAACAAAATAACAAAAAATAATAATAAAAAATCTCTAAAGAGTTCGAAAGTTTTCCAATTAAGTGAAATTGCTCTAGAGACGTAATTAGAAATAATGTTCATTAAACGCCACATTCTACTGCTTACCCACTTGCAAAAGATATTTTCGGGGGGTCAACCGCTTTTTTGGTATTAGCAAGAAAAGCAACAATTAAAATGTTTAAAACCTAACAACCGTTGCAACTATGAAAAACAGAAGAGAATAAAAAAATGAATTAGAACAAAGTCTATTGTTTTATTAATTTGAATAAGGCACATACCATGGAGGTAAATGAATGTAGGGTAGGGGAAGCCATTCAGTGAATTCAGTTTGTAGGCATTAAATATTGTGCGTAAGTTTTGGACGCATGATGTATGTACGAGTATATATTTATGTATATGAAAAACTAAACATTTTTTGAATAACAATTATTCTGGGAAGTACTAATGTAAAATATGTTTCAGTCTAACGAAATTCTTAGAATTTGAATAAAGGAAAACAATCATCAAGAAATATTTATACATATATTAAAAATTAAATTTGGCATAAAAAATCATTCTTCCACTGGTATTTAAAATATATGGATATAATTGGGTTCTACATTTTGTAGAAACAATAACAAATTCAACAAGTGAGTAAAAGAAAGAAATCAAATAATTTCGAGTGTTGCATTAATGGAATAGTATTGGATACCGTTCAAACATTTCTGGATCTTTGAGTTTATTAGTATGATTGTTAATAACGCAAGATCTGCTATTTGTTTCGTTAAAAGATGGGCTAAGGGGTTTTCAGATCCATGTGTCACTAAACAGCTTTATACAGCACTTGCAAGACCAATTTTGTAATATGCATCAATAATATGGAATCCATATGATCAGGTTTACGCCAATGCAATTGAGTCTGTACAGAAAACGTTTTTGCTATTCTGTCTACGTGGTTTAGGTTGGAGTTATGATGACTTACCATCATATACTAATAGACTAAAACTTATCAAACTACCAACCCTGTAGAGAAAGAGGAACTTGTTGGGTGTCACCTTTGTTTTCAACCATGCGAATGGTGATGTTGACTCGGAGTTTCTTTTATCAAATTTAAATTTGAACATACTTTGTTGATTCACAAGACATTTTAATCCGCTTCATATGGACTATTTTAGGAGTAATTATGCTAATTCTTATCCTTTCCGCAGAATTTGTCATGATTATAGTGTGTTACACAATTTCGTTGATTTTAATTGTAATGTAGTGAAAGTAAAGCGCGATATAATTGAATATCTCAATTAACTATTTTTTGTTTTTTATGTTTTATAAGTTCGTCTATTCCTAATATCAGCTGATGACATAGTCTGTCAATCTTGCCAGCTCTTGGATCCGCCAGGATTCGGACCATGGTGTGTACGCCGTCCCCACGTTAAGGGGGTGTGCCCCTGGGTCGGGTGGGGTCTGTAAGTGTGGGGCGGGGCTTGGTCGTCAAAAATACATTTAAGGGCCGGCAAAATTAATTTAAATATCAAGAAACTAGTTTAGTATACCCTGTACCACGATGTGGACAAGGTATAATGTGCTGATATTTGTAACTACCAAAAATATCTTTTATTATACCGGTCGAGTCAGAATAATTTTCGTCTCTCTGTCTGCCTGACTGTCGGTGTGTTCATGTACACCTTGTTAACATTAAAATCGATTTCAATTGCTCCAAAATTCTAAATTTTCATTCAGATCTCAGTCAAATTCTGTGTATGTGTTTTTATTGGTACTCCAAGAATAAACCATGTAGGACCATTTTTACATTTTTCTAAATATGGAGTTTCAAGGAAACCACTATTTATTTATTTTTATTTATTTATTTAAATTTGGTGTCCTGTTCAACTAGACATGAAATCTTCAAAACAGAACAGGTTTAAATATGATAGTTTGATTTACAATACAACTTAAAATTACTGTGAAAATATTATATCTATACTAATATTATAAAGAGGTAATGTGTGTTTGTTTGTTTGTTTGTTTGTTTGTTTGTTTGTTTGTTTGTAAGAGGTAATCTCCGTAACTACCCATCTGATATTCCTGAAATTTTCACAGAGTCTTACTGCGGATATGGGAAGTGCTATAGGCTATAATTTTTTAAATATTTTTAGTGGGCGTGGCACCTCCCACACAAAGTAAATTTTTAATATCATATACATATATTGAGTATTATGATAGGCAGAGCTTTGCAAATTTGTGTGACGTCACCTATTGTTAATATTAGTAGCTACGCCGGAAATGGGCGGGATCGGACTGGTGGGCGTGGTACCTCCCATACAAGTAATAATTCAATATTATATATATCGAGTACTGTGATAGAGAGAGCTTTTCAAGTTTGTCTGATGTCACGTATTATAAATGTGAGTAGCCGGACAAAAAATGGGCAGTATCGGACCAATAGGCGTGGCACCTGCCACACTGCGCTCTTCTAGTCCTCAACGTGGTGAGAAAATGAGAAAGGGCAACCATCCAAAAAACAAGCAGAGAGCCCGAAAGCAACATCGACCTAACGCTAAAACATCGCAGCAAAACCAACAACTACAGCCTTGTAATGACAGCCAGTGCTGTAACAATCAGCGCACCGCTCCCCGCCCATCAGGGCAGCTCACTGGACAGCAGGCGACCATTGTGATTTATGTTCACTCTGGCAACTTGTTTAGTGGTGGTCTTTCTTTTTTTTATTTTTTTTCCTTTTCCCATAATGAATTGTTAGCTAGTTTTCTCTATTTTTTTGCACATATTTTTATATTAATTTTTTTTTTGTTTTTCTATAATGAATTGTTAATTAATTTTAAGAATTTTAATTGATAATGGATTAGATTTTTCCTCAGAAGCCCGCGAGGACTTCTTGTCCCCACTTGTTGCACCCGTGCAAGGGGTCGAGATGTTTACGCGTACACTGCGTGAACAAGCCGATTGTTGGCTTAACGAAATACTCCATTTAGCTCAAAAAGGTTTATCGTAGCCTTTTAAGATATTTTTGAGAGGGTGTTTTGTTAAGCCATATCCCGTTCGAGAATTATTTTCGTTGCAATAAGAGTTGCATGAATCTCCGCCTGAAAAACGCTACATTTGTCAGGGATTCTCCAAGTTACCTGAATGTCAAGTTGCTTGGAGTAGACCCCTGAACCTGTATCCTCTTCCTTCTTCGACCCGTCGGCATACACTGAGATCGCAGCCTTGTCTATGAAGAGTTTGCGGCTCACTCTTTCCTAGTCGGTATTTGGATCGTAAAATTACCCCCAAAGTTCATCACCGGTGACATATAATCGGTTTCCCGATCAATTTGTGTCCCGCAGACTGTCTGCAGTATTGTGCTTATATGACTCCCCTAAACGGAGAGCCACTTTCGCTGCCGTGCTCTTGATGTAAATATCAATAGGCATGATGTTCAGCATTACCTCCAGTCCCACCTGTGGTATCCATCTAATGGCTCCGGTGGTGCCCAGACAGTCCAATCCCTGTACCTTCACGAGTCCAGAAAGTTTGGCCACTACGTTCACAGCTCCCCACCACACCAGATTACCATAGGTCAAAATAGGTCTAATTATCGCACAATACATCCAGTGAATGATCTGAGGTTTGAGACTCATCTTCTGCCAAACGTCCTTCTACAGGCGTAGAAGCCACATAACGCCTTCTTAGTCCTTTCCTCTACGTTCCTCGACCGAGTGAGTTTAGAGTCCAGACTAAGACCCAAATACTTCGTCTCTTTTGACAGTAGCAGTGTCCTCCCTCCAGTCTTGGAGGATTTAACTCAGGTACTTTTGTCCTTCTAGTAAAGAGAACCAACTCGGTTTAAGAAGGGTCGACCCCAAGACCGTTTTCCCTTGCCCATTTCACGAGTTTACCTAATGCCGACTCCATGAGGTCACCGATCGTTGGCAGAAATCTACCTCTGACTCGAAGCACAACATCATCAGCATAGGCGACCACTTTGGTGCCCGCTCTGTCGAAAGATTGTAAGATTTTATTGATCATCCTCACTGTGTTTTAATGCGTCAATGACCTCGGAATCCTTTCCTCCAGCATTAACCATATAAGAACACTTCTTCTATAGCCGACAGTTGACCATAAGAGCACTATCCGAAGCCACGTCCATATTCATCTGTCTGAAAAATGGTGACTTGTGCACCGAAGTATCTTGTCCACTATTCAGGCCTGAGGTCACCTCAGTAGTGGTACCAGCAGTAATATGACCGCTAACCAAGCCTTGGTAATCACCTGGGTAGTCAGGTTCGATGAGTTTGGTATCTGCAAATATTCTGTCCTGGCCATACTGGGTGGACTTGTGGACTGAGTCTGACTACCACTTGCAGAGTTAATATTTAAATTTGTACTCATCATGTTTTTAATTTTATCTAAATTAGCTATTAATTTTTAATTTATATTTTTAGATTTCAATTTTTAATTTTTATTTTTAATTTTTCATTTTTATTTTTTAATCTTTAATTTTTCATTCTCCATTTTCCATCTTTCATTTTTCAATTATAATTTTTAATTTTCCATTTTCCATTTTCAATTTTTTTAATTTCAAATTTCCTTTTTAATATTTAATTTTCCCTTTTTTATTTTCCATTTTTCAAATTTCATTTTCCAAATTCCATTTATCATTTTTCATTTTTACTTCTTATTTTACAATTTTCCATTTTTCATTCTTCGTTTTTCATTTTTCAATTTTCATTTTTCATTTTTATTTTCCATTTTCCGTTATACATTTTTCATTTTTCGTTTTTCATTTTTCATTTTTCACACCCCATTTTTCATTTTTTATTCTTCGTTTTTCTTTTTTCATTTTCCAAAATCCATCTTTCATTTTTATTTTTCATTTTCCATTTTCATTTTTAATTTTTAATTTATCATTTTTAAATTTTCATTTTTCATTTTTCAATTTTCAATTTTCAATTTTCATTTTCCATTTTTGACTTTTCATTTTTCGTTTTTAATTTTTAGTTTTTCGTTTTTCAATTTTCATTTTTCATTTTTCAGTTAAAAGTTAAAAATGGAAAATCATTTTTAACTTTTCATTTTCCATTTTTCATTTCCATTTTCCATTTTTCATTTTCCATTGGCCATTTTTGATTTTCTATTTGCCATATTTTGTTTTCCATTTTCCGTTTTCCATTTTCCGTTTTTCATTTTTCATTTTCCATTTTTCATTTTCCAATCTCCACTTTTCATTTACTATTTTCCATTTTTCATTCTTCATGTTTCTTTTTCAATTTTTCACTATTCATTTTCCTTTTTTGATTTTCGATCTTTCATTTTTCATTTTACATTTTCTATTTTCCATTTTTCACTTTCCATTTTTCATTTCTCATTTTCCGTTCTCCATTTTTTATTTTCTATTTTCTATTTTTCATTTTCCGTTTTTCATTTTCCATTTTCCATTTTTCATTTTACATTTTCCATTTTTCATTTTCCATTTTTCGTTTTCATTTTTCTTTCATATTGGCAATTTTTTTTTATTATAACGTGATAACGAAAAAAAATATGTGGCAATACTACTAACATAGCTCATGGTAGTTGTGTTTGTTGGTATGATTGCATAATTTTTTTGTGGATTTTTTGAAATGTGAATGTTGTTGTACAACTATTATGTCCAACCACTAAATTATTACAACAAACACACTGGGTTTTATGTTTTTTTTAGAGGTATCTACATATTTTTGCTCGTATCTAAGCACAATGATCTCCGATTTGACCCATTTTCAATACGAACGTGCTGGGAATTATGACAGCTGATACTGTTGTAACCTTATCCAGCAAATTGGTTTTTTTTGAATGAGCGTGATATCAACTGACAGACAGACAGACGGACGTCGCTATATCGACTCGAGCTGTGATAACGATCAGGAATATATATACCTTATGGGGTCGGAAATTAATTTTTCGGTGCGTACAAACGGAATGACAAACCTATATATACCCTCTGCCACTGAGGTGTGGAGGGTATAAAAAGTGCAAATATATGCGTTTTGGTCGAAAAAGACCAATATCTGTAAATTATGTGTTCGGTGGCTTTCAACTGGAAAAAGTTGATAACTTCTTAGATCTTGGTGTTTTACTAGATTCAAAGCTTAGTTTCGTTCCTCATATTTCAATTATGGTAAACAAAGCCAGAGGAGTACTTGGTTGGTCTAAAGAGTTTAATGATCCGTATTTGACAAAAACGCTATACACGTCAATTGTAGACCGATTTTGGAATATGCCTCTACCATATGAGACCCTATCTTTCAAGCTCATATTGATAGCATTGAATAAGCGCAAAAACAATTCCTACTATTCTGTGTTCGCAGCTTAAATTTTAACCAATTAAATCCTCCATCATATCACTGCAGACTCGCCCTTGTTAAGCTGCCAACCTTAAAAAGACGCAGATCTATGCTAAACGCTTCGTTTCTTTTGAACATAATTAATGGGGATGTTCATTCATTTCATTCTTTGTTATATTTTCCGGGATCATTCCCATAGAGCTTTTAACCTTGCCGTCAGTATTTACGTATATCGTCCGTATCTAACCTGGGAAACAGACTCCGACCAGCTAGCTGTCTAACATGGTTCAGACGCTTCTGTGTTTAAGTTGACTGGAGGGTCTACGAAAGCATCACTCTCCGAATTGCACCTCCAGGCCGTCCAGCTCTCCGCCACTTTCTGACTCCATAGTATCCTGAGAACAGCCTTATGAAGGTCCGGGGACTGCAAGGTCTGGTAGAGTAGCTACTCTTTCACAATTTTAGATGCATGCCTTAAATCGTTGTCCTGTTGGAAGATTTAGTTTCCAGCCTTGCATTATTTCTCGAGGTTATGGCCAATATTGTCCTTCAAAATTTCTAAGTAACCCATTTCATTCATAGTGGAGTAAATAAAAACAAGATTATCAACACCTGTTTCCGCCATAGCACCAAACCATAACTGAACATCAACCCTGTTTGACTGTGTTAGTAACACACTTTTCTTTGAAGGTTTCATTCTTAGCACGCCATATTTTTGAGGGTGTTTTCACACCGAAACTTTTGGATTTGCTATAACATGATTTCCCAAAAAGGTAGAGCCTCATTTCTGTACTTTTTATTGAAATTCGTTAGCTTGCCCTGATTAGCATTGGCTTCTGGCATGGTCTCCTTATACATATGTAGGCCATTTTTGTGAAGGGATTTCCTTACTGAACTCGAACTTACTGGTTTGCCTGATGTCTGCGTTATATTTTATGCTGATTAAGCTGCACTTTAGGCTGGATATATATTTACAGCTCTACAGCTCTAACTTCTATACCATAAAGCCATCCAGATCTCGGTAAATATTCGACCTGATAATGTCTGACGTGTGGTTAACTATTTTTTTTTATGTGCAGTGGTTCCTACCCGAAAATTTGCCGATTCATATTCCGAAATAATTTTCCGAGTATCAGACGATGTTGGATTTCCCATAGTGAGATTATTTACTTTTAATTCTTTTTAATTATTATTAATTACTACAAATCAACTTAAAATGATTTTTAGTATTGTTATTTTAAATATTGTTAGCATTTTTGCAATTCAATAGTTTTTTTCCTCAACTTAATTCAACTAGATCTGAGTATGCTGGTACAACGACAAATGATATCAAATCTCCGAGAATTTTGGAGAATTTTGCAACTACACCTTGTCAAACTTATCGCTCATGATAAAATAATCAAGTTTAGCTATTTTGCAATTGAATACTTCAAGCGTACTTTTGAGTCTTTTGAGTACGATGATCTACGGATAAAATAACAATTTGTTATTAATTGAAATTCCTGTGGACATGTTTCTGGTTGGATTACAAGATTTCTAATTTAGTTTAAAAGATCATATATCATGTATCATACATATATGGGACCTAGTCGAAAAATGGACCGATCCGAACCGTATTTGGTAAGGTCACTTATTTTGTGCAAAAACATATACAAGCCAAATTTGAGAAAAATATGTGCATCTAATTCGACGAAGCTTCATTAGATGTGCACTAAATGTCATAATGACATTAAAATTTGACTTCATAGCATGATGTACAGTAGAGAGTAGCCATGAGAAGTATGGAATATGCAAAAGTTTTGCTTCATCGCTCCCCTTTCATTATAGATTTCATTGAGGGTAAAGATAGGATCTGTAAAAAAAACTTATTATCGCTAGCAAATATAATACATGGACAAGTATTCTGAAAACTACTACTCGATATGATGTTTAGTTTGCCAAAAATGGCTTTGTACCGAGCAAAAATTAAAAGTTTTATTTTTTTTCGAGTAAATATAAATAACAAGCATAGACAAAACTGTGCCCACTCTTTAATGCCCTCCACATTTGTCTTAAACTCAATATTATGGCGACTGTTAGGTACGGTTACCATTTCAACATAGTTACCGATACTTAACCTTTAAATAGGAGTACCATTTGAATTTAAAGTTAATTATTTTTCTTTTTCACCAGTATTTATTATAAATTCTTATATATTGTTTTTTTTATATAAAAACAAGTAAGAGTGTTAAATTCGGCTGTGCCGAATCTTTGATACCCTCCACCTCGGTTTGAGTATTGATAATAAATGTAAACAAAATATTGGAAAAAGTAAGCAATTTGTTAAACTTAATACCAAATTATTTCAGAAAATTCTTTGGGTTGGTTTTCGTCTTTTCTATTATTTCGGATTTATTTCGGTGTTTGCTATTTGATCATCGTAGTTGCTGATCGGCATGCATTTAGGTTATATACCTATATGCATGCGTTTCCGGTTATATGACATAACTTCTCGTTTAATTTAGTTTTTGCTAATTAAATAGCTCGCCCTAACCTCCATTGCAAAGGTAATGGTTGTGTAGAGTGGCTATATGCATTAAATCGTGCTAATTGGAGATGGCTGTATAGTTTCTTTTAACTGGCCAAATATTTCTTCATTGTGGCCATATAGGTCGGATGGAGTAACAAAATAATAACCAAAAAAAAAAGCTCTCTCAACTTTTTTTTAAAATATTGCCATATTTTGAAAACATAGAGAATAACTTTATAATAATAAATAATCAAATTAGGGATGAAAAACGCAAAAAACGAAAAGTCCCAAACATTTTAAATAAAATAATTTAATGTTATCTTTATTTTCTGAAAAACTTCAAATTTTCATCCAAAAAAAATTGTGAAAATTTATATATAAAAAATTACATTCTCATAAAATTACGTTTACTTATGTAACAATTTTTATGTTAACAATTCTTAAATATCATTTGAGGTTTTCTTAAATTCATTGAATTTAAATTAATATCGACAAATCTGTTTTTCTATTTATTTAAATTGTAAAGGAGTGGCATCTCTGTCAAAATAAGCGAAAAACACAAAGAATAGAAAAAAAGAAATTACTTCGTGTTTGACAGGATGATTTTATGTTTATGTTAATATCTTTATTTTTTTTACTAATATTTCTGTTTATTTATTTGAAAATGAAATAATGAATTGAATATGCTATTTAATTTTTTTATTTATATAAAAAAGTTTTTTAATTAAAGCAAAATATTTTCACTATTTCATGATTTTTATTTATGTATGACGACATTTCAACCTAAAAATTTAAGTTTTTATCGATTGAATAAATAACACAAAAATGGTTGTCGTTTAGATAACAACAACAGCTGACTTTAACAATAGCGAATATCATTTAAAAATTTTACTGATAATTTTGCAATTTTCTTTTTTTTTACGATTCGACTATCGTTAAAAGAAGTTACTGAATCGCGGTACTGAAAAGTTATTAATATCTCCTGAATGGCAATATTTTTTTTAAATGTAAACATTTTTTAAGTGTAAATATATTTCTAAATTTAAAATTATTATTTCCCACGTTTTGATATGATTTTCTGAAATTCAATTAATATTTTTTAATTTGTAATTGGGAATTTTATTTCCAGTTTTTATTATAATTGATATTTTCTTAAATTTGAATGGAAAATTTAAAATGTGAAATTTTGTATTTATGTGAATAATAATGCTTTATTAATTATAAACAATTTTTAAAAAATAGATGTAATCTCAATCAGATATTTTATAGGTAAAGCAGAATAATAATTATATATAACTATATAGAACTGTTTTGTAAGCAAAAAACTCATTGACGAACTCGGTAACTCTATTTTGTAAAGACAACAAAAAGTTAATATGCCAAACTTATGTTCATATTTGTAAAAGAATAATGAAAAAACGTATGAAATAAAAGACCAGCCCGTGTATACTCTTAACATTGTTCTGTATGATATCTAGTTGAAAATATTAACATTCATGTAAAAATAGAAATAACTATTGCAAAGCTAATTAGAACAAACAAAAATTATGGCGCCATCTACTGTGGCATAGTCACGCTGAGCAAAATGAAGTGACACTCTGTTAATGCAAAAGAAATGTATTTTCCCCACAACAAAATACTGCAGAATTTTATGTAGATAAAATAACCGATTTATTTCTAACATGCAGTTACTATGAATATACATACATACATGCATATATATAATATATGTATATTATTTGTATTATTTAATATGTGTATGTATGTATATTTAAATATTACACACAAAAAATACAACATCAAACGTTATTTTTGTGTTTTTCTCTTTAAATAAATTAATACATAAATTTTTTTGCTAAATTTACATTTGGGCAATTCACAACAGGTGTTGTATATTGTATGTTGTATTGAAATACACAATACAATCATTTGTTGTGAACTCTCAGTTGTATTTTCATATTGTAAAACGCTTTCTTTAGTAATTTTCGATCCAACGAGGAAAGATCGCTTCGTTGCTTCTGCTATTTTGTATAAGAGAAAACACTTGTCAGTGTTTGCTTTTTGGTCGTGAGATATACCTTGGAGTTTTAGTTACGTACCTCTTGCATTTTAATTTATAATGGAAAAAAAATGTTAAATGTTTTGGTTGGTACTGAAAGAGAAAATACATACTAAAAAAATATAAACATTAATTTTGATATAAATAAACTTATCGATGTATTTGCGTTATTTGCATTATTTGCCATATTTTATTTTATAATTATTTATGCTGATAAAATTCTATGTATTTGTTTTTTCTTTTTCATAAAAACTGGCATTCACTTGGAACTGATATGTTATGATACAATATACAACATTTACTAAACATAGCAAATGAAGTTGGATCGTGTATCAGATTTTTCAGTGAAAATTACCAACAACAATTTTACACTACTGTAAAGTGATACATGATACAACAGATACAACGATACATTACCCATTGTGAATTGCCCAATTGTTTTTTTTTATTAACAACTAGGTATTTTAGCATTATTTGCTTTAGATGTTGGTGAATTTTTACTCCCTTTATATTAACTCGTGTCTGCTTGTCGAAAAATTTTGGATCGATTTTAACCACTTTCCCGTGACCCAATCGATCCGAAATTTTGCAGGCAGGCTCGTGGCAATGACAGAAATGATCTAACATATTTTTTTTAGTGATGCCAAAACAATGGAAACTTTTAAATTTTTCTACCTGAGTTGATAAAAAATGTACAAAGGGTTTTTTTTTTGTTATATTATTACCATAACGACCACAAAAACAACAAGTCCAGCTATGAAAACAATGCAACATTTAGAATAACAACAAGAACAATATAGAAATATCATGTTTTTCATTTTTTTTTTACTTTTTCAGAGATTTCCCTGGACCTTTTCCACCGATTTTAACGATTTTTGAAGTAGAAATCTTTCCATGAATTTGGTGAATCATTCTCACTAAAAATGATCACTGTAGCTGTACTATTGAGGGCGTGATCGTGACAAGAACAACATAGAAAATTATTTTTTTTTTAAGACTTTTTTTAGTTCTTCATTCAAATCTCGGGCCCTAATCGACCGATTTGGACGATTTTAAATAGCAAACTTTTCAGGATGTTAATGAATCATTTTTTATGCCAACGAGCACCCTAGCTGCCCGATTGTTGCCGTCATCGTGATTTCCACAGACGGACAGACGGACAGACGGACATCGCTATATCAACTCCGGTTGTTATAAGGATCACAAATATATATATTTTATGGGGTCCAAAATTTTTTTTCTAATTATTACAAACGGAATGACAAACTTATATATACCCTCTGCACACTGGAGTGGAGGGTATAGCAATGATGGTTTTTTTATATAAAGACAATGATGGCTTTTTTTATAGAACTAAAATTAACTTTTATCCAAAAAAGTGGTTTGGGTATAATGACTTTGTGCTCGTTTAGCTGAACTCTGTCTCAGATTAAATTTCAATAGAAACTTCTTTTGAATGAAAGTCAATGAAATATAATCTAAGGAGAAACAACATAAGCCAAGCAATTATTTCTTTTAAGATTTTCCACTATATTTCAATACCGAGTACAGACCACAGCATCAGAGTTAATGGATGACAATTCATCATCTGTCCTTCTAGAAGAAAAGAATTATGATATTCACGATTAAAACAATTAAAATTTATACAATTTACGATCTCGATTCTTAGAATGAAATAACTTAATTCTTTAACTGAATGCAGAATACTTTTCATATTAAAATTATTACGCCTTTTGTTTTTAATGAACAAGCACGCAAGGCGCGACAATTAAATTAAAAATAATTAAAATTAAAATCATGAAAATGGACAGCACGGAGACCATTGACCCATAACTCAAATAATGCATGCTTCTTTCATAAGCTCCCATAAGGCTATAAAAAAGTTCAAGTATAAATTGTTTGGTTATCTGCATGCAGACAAACCAAGTCGTACATCCATGGACTGTGTGCTAATGTACTGGCATACATATGTACATACATATTCCGGTAAATGAATTAATTAAAATTTATTTATTGAATGTTATATGCACACATACTTGCATATGGTTGTATGTATACATAGTATGGCATTTTTTAGAGCAATTAATTTTTAAGTTTTAATTTCAACTCTCGCATATTATACCACTTAAACTATGCATTGCTTGAATAAGGCATTTAATAATTTTCATATTTGGTGAAATTAAAGAATTTTCAATTCATAAGGTAAACTATAATGATTTGCAACAGAATACCATAAGATTTGTAGTAACAGTATTTTGATAAATGCTAATGTTTAAATTATCTTCAATTATATTTCTGTACCATTTACAAGCCAAAAAAATATTAACAATATTTTCGTATTAATGATAAAAATATTTAATGCATGAAGTGTAAAAAGTAAGAAACAAAAAATTTATTTCTAGACTATTTAGATATAATTTTTTGGAAAATGACTCTTAAGTATCAATGTTCACTTTACAATAGAGTCATAAGTTATGGTTTGTTTATTTTAGAAACGCAAAGTGTACACCAGTCCCTAATTTATTTATTTATATATTTATTTATTTGTATCTTGGTCTATTGAATTAATCCTTACAGACTATTTACAAAGAAAAACATTTTTAAATTAATTTTAGTACATAGCTATTAATGAATTTAGAAGGCATATTATTTTACTTTTAATTAGATTAGTATTTAATGAGAAATCAATAATCTATAAAGTTCATTAAATTAAGTACACATTCTCCTGAGAGGCTCTGCATTTGCATAATTAGCTCTATAGAACTGTGCAGATAAAGGTGAGAAGTAACATGTTGATCGTTGAGTAATGTTAAATGATATACTGTTAATCAGGAAACCGGAACAAACATCACCATTAATTACATTAAGAAGAAATGAAACATTTAGCATAGTTCTCCGGCTTTTTAAAGTTGGTAGCTTAATAAGGGCAAGTCTGCTGGTATAGGATGGAAGATTACTTGGATTGATGTTTAAACTCCGAAGACAAAACAAAAGGAATTGTTTCTGCACAGACCCAAATAATAGAAGCATATTCCAGGATAGGTGTCACAAGTGTCGTATATAAAGTTTTGGTGACATAGGGATCATTAAACTCTTTTGCCCAAAGTTTTATGAAACCAAGTACATCTCTGGCTTTGTTGACAGTAATTATTATATGAGGAATAAAGCTCAGTTTATCATCCACTAAAACACCAAGATCTATAAAGTTATCTACTTTATCGAGACAATTATCATCTAGTACATAGTTAACAGATATCAGCCTCTTTCTGACGAAAAGCATGTTTTTACACTTTTTTAGGTTCAGCTCCATTAAATTTAAATTACACAAAGATGAAATGAATTCAAATCATTTTGGAGAAAACCATGATCAGAGTGTTGATTTTAACATTGATTATAAAATTTTGACATCTCCGCATACATCAAGATGTTTGTAAAACGAATAACATTCGGAAGATCGTTTATGAACAAAGAAAAAAGAAGCGGTCCAAGATGGCTGCCTTGTGTTAAGGCCTAGTTGGCCACCCGTAACCGTAACCAAATGTGTCAGCTGTTTTTTTCTGTTATATGAAAAGTAATTAGAGCAGTTACCGAACTCAACTATCACGTAACCGGAACGTCCCAATCTTTTGAAAATAGATTTTTTCTACGTTTGTACGTGACATTTATGAACAGCTGATAAAGTTTGGTTAATTTTAGACAGCAACATGCTGGTTCGTTTTTTACGTTCTATAACTGCACTAAATGCCAACGTTACATTTACAGTACAGATACATTTTAACAACGTGTGGCTAACTAGGCCTTTACTTCCGACATTACATCTATAGGCTTTGAAGTAACATTTTGCTTAAATAAGAATATATCTACTTTGCGCTAAGACTTAAAAATCCCATCATATGTAATTTCTTAAGAAGAAGTTTATGATTGACTTTATCAAAAGCCTTGCTGAAGTCAGTATAAATTGTGTCTGTTTGTTTGCGTTCAAGAAAACCACAATTGACAATTGTAGTAAATTGTAATAGATTTGTAGAGGTTGAACGTCTTTTTTGGAAACCATGTTGGAAGGAAAAAATTAACGTATTTACTTGATGGCATAGGTATATATATATATATAGTCCCGTTGTTCCTTTTAGGAGCATAGGGCCTCATAGATAATCCGTTATAATTTTTCAAAAATTTTATGTATAATACTTAATTTAACAATTCCAGGACAATTAGTAATATCAGCCTTGTTACCAGACTTGAATAGTGGAATAATGAATGAATCCTTCCACATTTTATTAAAATATAGGACGGAATTTTATCTGGACCACTGTTGCAGGAAGATTAAAGTTTTTTTCAATTCATTAGAAACCACAGTCGTAACAAGAGAAGGAATGGATATAATTTGAGTAGCAGTCAGTGTATATGAGCAGATATTAGAATAATCAAAAGTTGCATCGGAGTAAGTAGTAGAGAAGAAGTCAGCAAATAAATTGCATACAATAGTATCATCACAGGATTCATTATGCAGAAATTTCATAACAGCAGGATAGCCCTTAGTTTTTCTCTTAGAGTTAAAAAATTTATAGAATGACTTCGGATTACGTTTAAAATTATTTTTCATTTTGTTCAAACAGTTTAAATAACATGAATTATTCAGAGTATTATATTCGGCACGACAAATGGAGTATTTTCCATGATCAGCAAGTGATCCAGTTTTCTTATATTTTTTGTAATATTTTTTTTTTTATAGTATTCTAAGGAGGTCCAGAAAGGTTTTAAAAATTTTTTTTAGGAACTCATGACTCAATAAAAGAGTTCATCTTGTGATAGAAAGCTTCAATCATTTGATCAATAGCACGAGTTGCACCAGTAGATAACGATAATAAATGATGCCATGTTTTTTTTAAGTTCATTAATCATAGTGTAATTCGATTGAGCGAAACAAAAAACTTTAACACATTTTTTATGTGTGTCTACAGGTCCAGATAGAATGGATATATTTCCTTCAATAGTAGGGTGATTTCCATCTTCAGGAATATAAATATGGTTTGAGCGCTTCGTATAACATTCAGAAACTTCATTAACAAATATTAAATCCAATAATTTTGAATGATCATTAAGAATTCCAATTAATTGAAAACGACGTAAATGGAAAAAAAATATGAAAATCAAAAAAAATATTAAAAAGCTCATCACATTTATCATTTGATTTAGTCGGAACAAAGTATTTTTTTTCCAGGTAAGAACTTCCACGAAATTGAAGGCAAATTGATATCTCCATGAACAATAACGGAGTCATCAGTAAGTAGAACAAATTTAATAGCTTCTCCATGTTTAACATATAAAGACTGTGGAGATGATGGAGGGATGTATGAGCAAGTAACAAATATTTTTTATGATTGTATTTAATTAAAACTGCAACGAATTCGATGTTTAATTAATAAAACCTCAGATAATAAGATATTTGAGACAACAATAAGAAGACCACCGCCATTCATCATATTGCCACGGTCACGTCTAAAAATATTATATTTATTGCAAAATATTTCAGTATATAAAAAGGTATGATTAAGCCAAGTTTCAGTAAATACGATAATATGATGACTTATGTTGAAACATTCTATATATAAAGTTGACATTTTAGTTTGCAGTCCATGAACCTTTTGGTAAACTAATGAAATATTTTCACCACTTGAATCAGTTTGAGGACGGCAGCCAATATTGTTCGAATTTTATCTAAATATATATTCATGAAGCAATGTATTTTCAGGCCAAAAGTTAGGATCAATAATACGGTCAAAAAGATCATAAGAAACGGTAATTTTAAAGGATGTGATAGATTTAGATTGAGAAAAAACGAACTTATACGTCCAAATTTCTGCGTTTGGGCCCAGGTTAGATCCAGCAAAGGCATCAACATTTTCAGCAGTAGTTTCAATAGCTAAACGCGAGATAAAAACAGTTTTTTTTTTTTGGAGGAACAGCTCTCAGCAAAACGGTTTGACCAGAATTTATAACAGGACAAGTATTTATAGAAGGAACAGGTTGATTTAATGGCACTTCAGCAAAGCCCAACAGCAAATCAGCATTACAATTAATTACTGAGGCATCAGATATTAGTTTTGCTGAACTCGGAGTAACAGCAGGAAGATTATCAGATATATCTTTATTTGTATTTCGTGATGATTTATGACGTTTTGGAGAAGATTGAGGAAGAGATTTTAAATTATCTAATGATTTATAATCACCAAATTATTTGCCATAACTAGAGATAGACATCGACACTTTTATGCTTCATTTTATATAAACACATCTGTACAATAATATTTTATTTATTTCTTATTTATCAGCACAAGAAATGCAAGTTAATTAATATATGAGTATAAGACCACTATGATGATCATATTTTGTATGAACGGTACGAGGGAATGCATTGCATTGAATTAAAAGCGCCGTCTTTATCTCTATTTGATGATGTCTTCGACAGATAAATTAGAATACTCTTTACACAATGAATGCCCTCACATGGGCTTAAGTGTATTTTGAACAAATTCTACTTAATCGTGCGTATCATTTTCTTTTTCATTTGTATTGATGGCGTGTGCTTCAATTCAACATAATGAATAATCTTAAGGCTCGGTTGGTATTAATGGTATTGTATAAAAATTTTATAAGTATGGTATACAGTTATAAGAACATACTACAATTTGAATTATTTTTGTTGCACATGACAATATCTGAAATAAATACTTAAAACTAGAGATGCTGTCTAGTAAAACGGCATACCTATTCAGATTTTTCCTTTCCAAGGAGACAAGCTTTCATAAATTTTGTTTTACTGCTCGCACTTAATCTATAGCATTTTACGATTGCTGTCTGATAATTAGCTGCCTTGGACAGCAAACGAATGTAATTAATGGAAAAAAATTATCTTATTTCTTAACATCGATTTTTCGAACAGCAAGTTCGAAATTTTGCATCCGAGAAATTGGTCTTTAACGTTTTAAAAGAATTATCAGCAATCGCGACAACTATCTTCGGAGTGTCTTCTTATGATGATTTTAATTCAATTCAAATGCCAATAGCCTCTCAAATCTCAATCCGATCATTCAAAATCAAATTGAGACTTTCTTCGATCAGTTCTGGCGTTATCAAAAACAAATTTAGCTGTCTAATACAATTAATTACCTTTGGTCATAGTCAGTTACCTTCGTATATATTTATGTTATTGGAAATGAACAGTTTTATTACCAAGATGTACTTTAAACATACGTGTTATCTTGATAATTTGGAAAACATTTTTTTCTAAAATTGATTCTGATGATTATAAAAGTAAAACCATATCTGTAAGAGTAACGATTTAATATTTTGCTTCTACTTTGTAACAAACTTGTATTAATATTTAAAATCAAACACATACAATTTCATGGCCTCAGGGGGTGGTGTCAGTACCACCAGAATATTTTTAAATAAACTTTTTCGTTCAACTTATTTTTTGTAATTTCTGTTACAAGATACTACTCAAAAGTCCTCAGTGATGAAGATGTTGAATTTTGAACACAAATTGTAGCAGTATTTTTCTTACATTTTTTGTTTTATAGATATCAGCGCGGAGGGTTGGTTTGGTAGTAAATAAAAAATAAATAAAAAATACTGAATGTTAAGTACCATTTAAATCAATAAACATTTAACTTTAAGACATGAACTCATAAAATAATAAACTTTCAAGATGTTTAAACGAATCATAAACAGCGAATGAAGTGGCACTGGCAGTGGTAGTGTATCAAGTAGCAGCTGTCGTTATTATTTATTGTAATTTTCATAATAAAAAAAGGTAAGTATAAACGTAAGTTCATTCATGTGCATTCATAGACTATACTCTAAATTCAAATAAAAAATGTGTAAACTTTAATTACCCAATATCAAGCACTTGCACTCTCTTACATGGATATTCACATTCAATCTGAAGTACATATGTAAATGAAATACATCATCTGCACAATTAAAAACTCAACTATGCATTGATTACTATATGTTCTATAATCATTCAATAAATTTTTTTATTTTATGCTTCTTTCACAAAACTATGTATGTACGTATGATTCGAGCATTTAGTAAAGTATCAGGCTTCCGAAAGAATGCAGTCAAATATTTAATTTTAAATCGAAACTTTATCTAATAAAATAAATATCATTACAAGAACTAAAGTATCCAGTATAAAATATTCAAGTGAAAATCTTAATTCAATACACATAAGAAATAGCTAATATAAATTGCAATTTAATTTCCCAGTTTTTGAGAATTCAGAGAATCTTAATTCTAAAGTCCATAATTAACAGTTCGTTTCAATTAGGGTTTTTGAAAATTCGTGGTATTTTTTTTTCATTGATATTTTATTGCTAGATGCACGTATAAACTTTTTGTGGCAGCTCAATATTAACTTAAAACACCCTGTATAGCAAAATCTTTGATTTACGTAGTCAAAATCAAACACTGATTTTTAAGGATTTTGTTTCCAAGAAGATTTTTTTTTTAAATTCTGTTATGTTGCCAAGTATATTTTTTTATACTCTACTCCACTTTGTGGTGAGAGTATAACGATTTTGTTTTTATTTGTTTCTAAATAAACCTTATATCGCTGCTGTTAGGTATGAAGGTAGCAATAGCAATTTCTGTACTAGCAACAACAAGTACAACATCACCAATAGTAGTAGTTTTTAATAAGCTGTAAAGTGTTTTGCGATTGTAAAATAATTGATTTTGAAGAAGCCTTAATCGGATTATAGCTGTTTTTCAATTGATTATTATGTTCTAGATTTTTGTTATTTCTTTCCCTACTTCATTTGTTTCCCACTGAGTAGTTAGTTGCCCTTTTATTAGAGACTACACAAAAAAAGGAAAAAAAATAAACAAACAAAAAAAAAAACCGTCTCAGTAGATATAGGAATTTATTCGTTCAGAGGTAACTATAAATTGTTTATACAAGTGGTTGGGGGAAATACTCGAATTAATACGGGCATGAATACATAAGTTCAAAGAACAAGTAGAGAAAAGCTAAGGATTTATTATTGAATCTATGGGTGAATTTTATTCTCGCTTCCTTTCATTTTTGAATGTAGATTATAAGCTTCTACTTCAACAGCTGTTCGTACTTGATGAAAAAGGTGAAAGAGGTAGAATATTGGAAGTAGTATAGTAGTAGTAGTAGTATAAAATATTTAAAATAAATAATATTTTGTTATGGTGTTTAAAGCGCTATCAAAGACGGCAATAAAAACGTTTGAAATTAAATCTTAGTATTTTGTGTATACTAAACGTGTTCGTTATGGCAATATTCTTATGTATAACAAATTATGTTTTTAAAAAAGCCAGCAATTAAAACATTCAGTCGTAAAATATTAATACCATCCACAAGAAATAATAAATACAAAAGCATCCCATCACAATAGTGAATAAAAAGAAGTAGATAATAGATATATACAATTACTAAACTCGATCTGATTCTTTTGACATCATAATTAATTAATATAATAATATAAAAATCTATTTAAAAATATAAAAATCTATTTAAAATATATAGTACGTCTCATAATTATAAGGACACATCACTGTGCAGAGGGTATATATTTCAGTTTGTTAATTCATTTGTGACTCATCAAATAAAATTCCGGAGACCCCTTAAGCTATGTATGTATATTCATAATCTGTTGAAAACATTCTCCTGTCCGCAAATGGTCGAGTGGATAGCACTACTTAGACTAGAATGTTCATCATAATCTGCAGAAGTGTGATATGTAAAGAGGAATGTAAAGATATTTTGATAAAATTATAAAATATAAAAAACTTAAAATATTGCAAAATGTTTCAACGTAACAGAACGTGTGCATTTAGGTATGTACGAGTATCATCGATGCATACATTTTGTTTGCTTAGTGTGTTTGAACGTTAACATATAAAAACAAGTAAGATAATTATAGCCAGCCTAGACCGACTATACGATACCCTATACCATGGTTTAGAGAGCCTATCTCTTCGGTCCAACTAATTGGATATAGGAAATAAGCATAAACCAAATTTGAGTGGCATTGTTATTAATTTTTTCGGCTGCAGATATGAAGAACTTCATATCGGGTGCAATTTTTATATATTGACTTGGTCAAAAATGGACCGATCCTGACCCCATTTGGTAAAGTCCCTTATATTTTGAAAAAATATATATTTACAAACCAAATTTGGAAAAATCTGTGCAATATTTATACCTTATACCACTATGTGGTTTGGGTATAATGACTTTGTGCTGCTGTTTGTAACTACCAAAAATATTTGACTTAGACCCATCTTTTATTACACCGATCGAATCAGAATCACTATCTGATTCGATTTAACGATGTCCGTCCGTTTGTGTGTCCATGTAAACCTTGTAATCAAACTGCAGGTCGCAAATATGAATATGTTTTGATGAAATTTGGTATTTAAGCTTTTATCGGCCATAGAATGAAAGCTGTAGAAATTGGTGAGAATCGGTTCATGTTCAGACGTAGCCCCCATACAAATGACCCCTATGAAATCGACATAAATTGACATAAGATCCAAATTGTCGTATAGATCTTAGTCAAATTGGGTTTGTATGCGTTTATTACATCCATCAATGAGTAGTCCAAAAACGGTACCTATGGGAAAACTCTTAGTCATAGGCCCCATATAGAGCTGCTTCCCGATCTTCGCTTAAATCTGTCAAAAAACAAAAATATTGTACTGATTCATCTCAAATTTTGTTTTTATATATTTTCGCAAAATGCAAGAGACTTTACCACCATGGTCAGGATCGTCAGGATGGTCAGGATCGGTCCATTTTTGGACCAAGTGCCCATATAGACAAAGCATCCGATATGTACTTTTTCATATCTGCAGCCAAAAAAATTAATAAAAATTTCACTCAAATTTGGTTTATGCTTATTTTCTATATCCAATTAGTTGGGCTTAAGAGATAGGGTCTATAAACGCATGGTATAGGGTATCGTATAGTCGATCTAGACCGACTATAATTTTCCTACTTGTTTTTTATGGTTTATAAAATTTGAAATTGTAAGAAATAATACTAATGTGGCAAGCATAGCGTGCATATAGGGTAAATTGATCAGTTTATATCAAGTGGTTATATTAAAAGTATTTAAAATATTTAAGTTGAATTAAAACACTAATAAAAGTGGAATATTTTGCAATTTTGCCAATAATATTAAGTAATTTGTTTAATCGAATAAAAACGTAAGTAAGCACTTCTTCGTTCTAACAAAATATGTAAACAAACAAGCAGTTCTAATTACGTCTAAATACTTTTTGAGATGATGGGAATGATCGAGAACTATCGATTTTTATAAAAAAAAAAAAAAAAAAAAAACGATTGTCATGGCGCTTACGTCTTTTTGGCGGATATGGCTCGATATAAAACTGAAAATATTCTTAATACTGATTACACTAACATAACACCATTTATTATTTGCACAATATTTAATAGTTTTTAACATAATTACAATAGAATTTGTTAATATATGTGTAAAAATTATTAATTTAAAGTAGCATGATGTTTTAATTTAAATAGTAGATTGAAAAACATTAATTTACCGACATTATAAAATTATAATGGTTCCACATAACTATACATGAACAACAGCAAACGTATATTTAATACAATAAAAATTAATTAGGGTTTCATAAACAAATGTTTTGTAAAATTTTAATAAGAAAGAGCATATTATGAATGTAATGACTCCCTCTTCTCTCTCTGTTTTTCCTTTCAAAGTGTCTCTATATACTTATGATTAATTTAGAAAATTGGAATATAGTTATCAATTTTCGCACGATGTTTTTGGGTGAAAAATTCAGCAATCAAAAAAAAAACACCGATACAACGATAACAACGATACTTTTAATAACTCTTTCATATTAGAATTAAAAAACATGATAATTAATCTAAATAACCAAATAGTCAGCCTACATAAACAATTAAATGTAAATACAAGCCTCTCGTATAGATGCTATTTTTTCTATGGCAGGAGTGTAAAAATGGCAGATAAACCCCACAATTCCATATCAAAAAATTAAAAATTATTCATATTAATAATAATTCTTTAATATTAATAACTATAAGGTACGACCTTCAACTATTTCTTAATAAACATAATCCTGATATTGTAATGACATATGAAACAAAACTTAATCCTAAATATAAACTTCAGTTTAATAAGTACATCATGGTTAGAAAAGATAGAAATGAAGATACGAGGAGGTGGAATAGCTGTATTAAACAAAACTTAATCCTAAACATAAACTTCAGTTTAATAATTACACCATGGTTAGAAAAGATAGAAGTGGTGCAATACGAGGAGGTGGAATAGCTATATTAATTGAAAATAATTTTAAATATCACATATATTCAAATAATATGATAAATTCCTTTAAGTTTTTAGAAACTTGCATACTTCGTAAACCAATGGTTGGAAATAAAATACTGTATATTAAATCTGGGAATAATGATTATAGTTCTAAATCAGAAATACATAATTTTTTAATTCTTTAGACTTACAAAATATGAACAACTATTACATATTAGCAGGAGATCTAAATGGAAGACATACAGATTGGGCCAACCCATCTGATAATTCAAAAGGAACTAAATTTTGAGACAGATAATGAAATAAATTTTAGAAGTAAACTTTATGCCTCTAGCTTACCTTCTTATCCTAAAATAGGGTCGTATCTAGGCGTATGTATTGCTGATTGTTGACTTCATATCACTACAGAGAACAACACTCTAAAGTGCCTCAAAACCTTAGATTAAGATAGTGATAATCAGGCTAGACAAATAGATGCTTATATTAGGGGTGAACAACAACTTTTTACTTTCATGGAAGAAGAGTAAACTTTTAAATACAACTTTAATAAAACAAATTGGAAAAGGTTTAAAAATAAAATAGTACAAAAACTTAACAATAATATACAAATCCCAAAAAATTGAAATCTGTCAAATTCTAACATAAATAGATTCTCATATTAATGATTACAATGAAATAATTATAGAAACTTTAGAAAAATTAACACCTAAATATAAAAATCTACACCCTTTTTATAAAGTAAACAATACAATTAACAGAACACGCACTGAATACACTTAAAGCTAAACTAAAACTAATTAAAAACCTTTTAAACGAAAATATCACAAACTTTTTAAACAAATACGTTCAAGAAAAATTAAAAAAAATAAACGGTAAATATTCGAATAAAAATTTTAAAGAAATTAAAAATCTAATGATTGAGTTTGAAATTGTTCAGGCTCAAGATCAAATGTTTCTACTTTAAATAAAGTAAAAGCATGTGCACATTTGTTTCAAAAATTGATCTATATCAGGGATGCAAAAGTTGTTACAATTGTACTTTTTTTATTACTATTTTAAAATCAAAAGTAGAATAGCACCCAATGACTAATTGAGTACTATTTAAAATTTTTCTTAATTTTAATACACGGCACGATTATACTTTAAAGAATTCTGTTTCATCATTATCCCATTTTTTGTGATCGATAAAATTTTTATGGCAACACTTCGTTGTGCATTGTTTTGCACATTTTAGAGTTGGGCTTAATCGTTCATTTGGTTGACTCGGAATTGGACAAAAACAAAATTCCCATAAACAATAAGATTGGCGTAACCAGAGATAATTGTGCTGTTATGATGGGTGCAAACAATGGAGTTCAATCAAAATTAAAAGCTCTAGTTCCAACTTTATTTACTAATGGAATTTTGGAACAGTGGGAGCCACTTCAACTCAACGATTTTGAAGCTGATTCCCAAAATGTAAGAATCAATTCAATTTTATCATGATTTTCAAATCCACTTTATAAAATGATATTTTTATTTCTACAATATGTCTTAAAAAATATAAATACTATAAATTTAGAAATGCAATCCGAGGATGCCAGAATGCATATTTTTTTAGATCGCTAAATATTTTTATTTAAACATATAGCTCGTAATTATATACATAAGGATATTTTAGATGAAAGTGATATATTAAAAATCAATATCAATGAAAACCACATTCCTATGGACGAAATATATTATGGAACAGAAATTGATGTATACATATCCTTAAATAATATTCAAAATAGTATGGTCATGGAGTTTAAAGAAATTGCAAAAAAATTTTACTTCAAATTCTGCGAAGTCTTGAAAGCAAAAGTTGATTTCAATAATGAAATGTTATTATGGTTTAACAAGTTTACGCCAGAAAATATTAAAAATGTTTCCTAATGAGAAAAAAAATATTGAATCTATAAACAACCAATATCAAGCGCTGGCGGATGTAGAAATTATTAGGTCTTTAAAAAACGACAACATATGTACTTTTTGGTCGAAGGTATCAGAAAAAAAAATTAACTAAATGATCCGATGTTTACTGATATTTCGAAATTGCTAGAGGAATATTATCCATTCTACATTCATCTTCAAATGTGGAAAAGAATTTTCGTATCAAAATATAATAAAAACGAAAGAGATGAACAGACTGGTCGTTTCGACTGTCTCCAATCTAATCGAAACAAAGGATTTGCTTTAGTCATCTAATTCGTGCTGCTACAATTTAGAAATGACTAAGAATATATTAGCAAGAAGTATATCCTAAATAATCCTTTTTGTGTATTCAGCTAGTTTTTTGAACTTGTGTACCTTTTGAAATTAAATAATTATATTAATTGTCAGGTTTATATACATGTAAGTACTTAGAACAAATGAACTTCAATATGGCTTTTTGTTAATTGTTAAGATTTTTACACAAATGAATTTTTATGTACCTGTTTAGTTAACTTTTAATAAAACTGTTATAAAACAATAAAAAAAAAATTTTAGTACAATCGGACTGAAAAAAGTACAATTTTTCTTGAAAGTTAATACAATTTGTAACATCTCATTATGCATCCCTGATCTATATTCTGCATGACAGGTTATACAGCTGTTTCGGGAAGATTTACTAACCCATCAGTAACCAAAAGCAGTAGATAGTTTGTTTGGTAAAAAGTTAAATTCATATACATTTGCTGAAAACAACTAAATGAGAACAACAAATGAGAAGTCATGTGTACTCATATATGTACAAACATATTTGTTTCATAGTTGTTTTATATTTTAGTTTGTTATATTGAAGGAGGTTTATGGTATAGTATAGTATAACTCTTTGCTTGGATTCTCATTTAGTTGTTTTCAGCAAATGTATATGAATTATATGTTCTATGTTAATTGGTAATTGATGTTTTTGATTAATATTGGTAATTGGTGTTGGATGTGAGAGGGTGCCACATAGATATGGAAAAAGCCTTTGACAGCATATGGATACCAGTTTCAATTTGCAGTACATAAAATAATACTCACATATATTGTGATTAGCGAAAAATCTTTTAGAGTATTTCACCAGAACTATAAAAGTTATAGAACCTTCAAAATCATTAGTAGTATACAACATGGTACTGTAAACTCTCCCATTTTATTTAATGTTGTTATTATGGATCTGCTTAGCAAAACATAAAACATCATTGGTTTTGCAGATGATATTGTCATATACGACGCCGATAGCACAATTCAAAAAGTAAATACAAACTTGCAAGAATCTTTTAATATAGTAGAACAATTTCCAGAAGACTGGAACATGAAAATAAATGCACAAAAAAGTGAAACGATGTGATAATATAACAATAATATAAAAGGAAACTGGAAATATTTTGGAATTAAATCGAGTTTAAATAACACCAACATAGCCATAATCAAGTGGTCAAATACTTAGCCATTCACTTAGATAAGTTTTTATACTTCAATACTCATGTTAACGAAATAACTATAAAAGCTCGTGTGAAGATCAAAGTCGGATCCCTAGCTCAGACTACAATAATTATCTTAGTTCCTTTTTTGTACTATTCATAATCTTATAACCGTATAATACTTATCAACATATCATTATATTTTGCCACGTATGAATTAGTTTAGATCACCACCCCACCATATTATAATACCTAATGAACTACCATACGTATACCCTAGACCGAAACCTTAATTGTTATACCCTTGTTATATCGGTGTTATACTTTATATTCTGATTGGTCAAAGAGTTCGCGGTATATGAGTATGATTATGTGTACATCTCACAATGTAGATCAAAAACGTATAAAAGGGCAAACAACATTAAATTGTGGATAAGTTGTGTGACAACTATCAAGGTAAGCTGGTAGTTTGACTGCTCACCAAAGAATTTAAAACAGAATGAATCACTGGAGTTGGGTTATTTCATATCTACGATAGGTTGTATACGATATGAAATAATTTAATTAAATAATAAAATAACTGATGGCTGTTAGTTATTTTACT
Source organism: Cordilura impudica (assembly GCA_963682025.1). Classification (NCBI taxonomy): domain Eukaryota; kingdom Metazoa; phylum Arthropoda; class Insecta; order Diptera; family Scathophagidae; genus Cordilura; species Cordilura impudica. The sequence continues at coordinate 134,150,300 of OY821521.1, forward strand.
TTTCCATAATCTCATTTTGTAAATATTTTGTACGATAACGTTGTTCGGACTATTAAATGGTTTAATTGTCAGCGTGAATCAACCAAATAAACCTAGTACTGCGAGTTATCACGTTTTGGAAAATATTGTTTCTTATTGGTCAACATGCTTTATAAATTTCCTGTTAACGACCCTTGGGTAGGATTGAGCTTGCCCAGGCATAACCGATATCGAGTCGTTACAGTGGCGCCCGAGCAGGACTCTTTCGAAAATTTTGGATTTAACAAAAATAAAACTAATATATTTAGGAAAAAATTTTAATAAAAAAAATTGGTTTACTTGACTGTGCTAAAGTGGGAAAAAAAATCATAATAACCCTATCAAAGGTGATGTGGCAAAACGAGTGTGAACAGAAACAAAATCGAAAAAAAAACTAAAAGAACAATCGGCAAAAAACAGTGACTAAAACGGTGGATAAAATTATATATATTAATTCTGTCGAAGAAAACGTGACCGGAAAAGAAAATCGTGATATAAAAGTCGTAAACCCCCAAATGAAACCGAGGAAGACCCGCATAACCGAGCATAAAAAAAATTTAAGCTATTAAAACAGTAAAATTTAAAATTTTTGTTGGAAAAGAAACTCAAATAAACCTAAAACTAAAAAAAAAGAAAAATTTTATTATTAATTTGTAAAATTAAATCAAAAATTAGATTTTGTGGAAAAAACGGGAAAAGAACAACGTGGTGGAAGAAAAACCGTGAATTAAAGCGTCGAATAAAGAAATAAAGGAATTATTTTTTTTTTATGATAAAACTATAAAACATCGTTTTTTGTAAATTTAATAAATCTCTCCTAACTATAAAGCCTCCATTCCAGCCAATTAACCACCATGTCAAGAATCTCGTGGGCCTGCTCTTTACGGAAAGATGATCTGCTGACCTACCTGCACGAATTCGACATCAAGCCAGCAGGCTGCGTAGAGAAAATGAGGAAACAGTTGGTTCAGTTCGTGGGAGGCGAACATTCACCCGCACGAATGAAACGATTATTGGAGCTACAGGAGAAATACACCACCGGAGACAATAGTCCAACGAAATCCGACCATGGTCAATCCAAACCTGAAATCAACATAACCAAGCCCTACCGAACATAATAATCATCAGATGGTAACCGTGATTGATTGCGTACGTAAGTGGTAAAGGACCATTGCTTTTTATTAAAAGGGTCGAGGAGATGGCTGAAATGTATGCTGTCAAAAAGTCGTTGCTGCCAAGCACAATCCCAGAATTCTTTAAAGGCCGCGCATTAATTTCGTTCCGGAGCAATAATAAACATTGGGGCTCCTGCGGAACTTTCAAATCATATTTTTTAAACTTCTTTCATCCAGTTGGTTATTTTGAAAATTTGGAAGATGATATCCGACGAAGATATGAACGGCCTCGAGAACCATTCAAGGATTACGCACTATCCCTACAAAACTTGATGAACGAATCACAGCAATTGGAGCGAATTTTTCGGAACTCACATCCGAAATATTTGTGGTGCATCCGCCGGCGGGATTTTTACGACCTAAGGGAACTACTGGCACTTGCTGATGACTTCGAAAGCATTCCAGGTGGTAACAACTCACACGGCGGACGCAATGAACAACACCGAATGATGTTGAGCCCGCCCCCAAATTTAAATAATAATGAGAATAACACCACCGCTAGAAATAAGCTTACCAAATCATATTTAAGAATACTTAACCTGAGGTGTGACGATAATCGACTCAGCGCGGAAGTTCAATTCGGGACTGCCGTCATTATGACCACTATAGACACTGGAGCAACCAGCAATTATATAAGCGAAGAACTCGCCGACCATCCCAGATAGCTATAAACAACGCTATTCAGCACGTCGCGTTTCTATCCTGAAAATTAGGACAACCACCCCTAGCGGCACACCAACCACTACCGCGGTAGCTCCAGATCAGGTAAGTGTATCCAATATCTACCCCCTTAGTTGTAAACCTACTGATCCTGGCTCGCGAGAGCAATTTAAAGTTGATAGGATCCTGGAGGGAGAACTCGTGCCTTTAAAGAAGTGAAAGGCCCTACCAAACTCAATGAACATCGCATCTATATGAAAGATGGCCGGCTGGTAAAAAGTCGATATACCAATCGGAACCCGGCAATAAAAACCGTAACCGACACCGATATTAATAACCTATTGACCAAAGGGTGCACCGAGCCATTTACCAGCCCCTACAGTTTCCCTATTACATTAGCAAAGCATAGGAGCGGGTCATGGAGGCTTTATATGGACTTCCGGCAGCTGAATGCTCGCTCTGTTCCAGAAGCATACCCTCTGTCCCGTATAAACCATATCACTATCCAAACTTTGGACGAACACATTAAGCCCTTGAAGGAGGTGTTCCAATGGTTAAGGAGGGCCAAATTAAAAATCAACGCCGACAGATGTGACTTCTTTAAGCGGGAGATTAAGTACTTGGACAATGTCGTTTGTGGGGATGGTGTCCGAACCGACCCCGATAAAGTTTCCGCCATCAAAGAAATGCTACCTCCAAAAAACGTCCGCAACGTACGAAGGTTCCTGGGTGTCGCATCTTGAAACCGGAGTTTTTGCCCGATTTTGCAAACATCTCACGATCACTGACCTCTCTATCAAAGAAGCGGAAACATTTCAAGTGGCTCGACAGAAGGCATCCGAAACGCTAAAGACAAAACTTACCGAAGCTCCGGCGTTGGCCTGACCAGATTTCACCCAACCTTTTACTTTGCAGACAGATGCTAGCGATTTCGGACTCAGCGCGGTCCTAACACTACACTTAGAGGGAGTAGAACGGGTCATAGCGTACGCGAGTCGACATCTCAACCAAGCTGACAAAAATTACACCACCACAGAAACCGAATACTTGGAGCGGTACCAATTTGATGTTATAAATGACCATATATCTCTAAAATTGTTAAATTCAAACGAGACACCAACGGGTCGACTGGCACGATGGGCCTTGGAATTACAATACATCTTAACCACTCAATACCGGAAAGGCGCAAAATACCGTAGCAGACGCCCTCTTCCGACAGCCACTGGAAGTTGTACAACGAATGGTCACAGGTAACAAGATATTAAGTTGTGCGTGGTTTGAGCAAAAAATAAACGTGGTAAAAGATAACCCTCAAAAATATTCCGATTCCTCACTAATTAACAACCAACTATATAGACATTTTCCTAGAAACCACAATGATGAAGACTGCCACCCTTGGAAGCTTTGTGTCGGCATCCCCCAACGAGAACGTGTGTTACGGGAAAGCCAGACGACCCAACGGAGGGCCATCTAGGAATCCGGAAAACTATTAGTCGGATATGTAACCGTTATTATTGGCCGGGATTATTCCGTGACGTTAGCCGCTATGTGCGGAGTTGTAAATGCTGTCGAGCGAACCCTGGGCCACGGGTTAATTTCAGAAAATAAGACCAGAATATTATTTTTTAGAATTATTAAAATATTATCAACAACTTTTATCGAAATCCTTCCACTTATTCGATATTTTATTTCGATATTTTGTTTTAAAAAAGATTTACAAAATTTCCTTAAAAATATCATTTGACCTTAAAGGGGACAATTTATAGAATTTCAATTTAACCCTAATTTCCAGGATTGAGAACTTATATCAAGTGCTATAATATTTTGACAAAAGATATTAGAAATATGAGTACACGAAAAAAATGTAGCCTAACAGTTGAAAAAGTATGAACAAACACAATTTTCTTCAAATCCGCTGAAATAAAAACGCAGCCCTCGCCAAAGTAAGAACTGAATACCTACAATGTTTGGCACATATATTTTGTTAATAAGACTTAAAGTCTAAACGTTGATTTCGGAAAAGTTCTTGAACAAAATTTTTGAAAAAATAAAATTGGAGATTTTGAAATAGTGCTAAAAAATACGTACCGTTTTCACATTAATTTAGAATGGCATAAAAATAGACGAGATGCAAAATACTTTACATAAGAAAATTTTTGGATCAGGAGAATGCAAAAATATTCTTGTTGTAAATTATTTCAATGTCTTTAAAAATGTGAGCTCGATTTTCTTAATCAAGTGGTCTGCGTCGCATTTATTGCCTGGGGAACTTGATATAAATTGGATGTTTTTCAACCGATAATAGATTTTGTTTTATTAGAAAGATAATTTACTCTAGATTATGGTTTATTATTTTAATTGAAACGCAATTATTAATATCAATATTTTTGTGAAAATAATTTTTTTGATAATATATTTGAACTTTGAACTCAATGCGCGTCCAGAAAGCATTGTCCGATTTGGCTCAAAATTTGTGCACTTAAGCTTTAGATCCAGTGTCATAATAATCCGATCCGCACACCTCAAAATTCGACCAATTTTTTTGCATACAAACCGCTGTCACCTGTATACTCATAATATTTTGAAGTTGAATCGAAGAATTCTTAGAATATTTTATTTAAATATTAAAAATAAAAACATCAACTCTAAAAAATCTTCGGAACCTAATCCTATCTTAAGGAGAATTAAACTACGAATGCTTGCGTTCACACTTATCAAGTACAACGAACGATAGCGAACATACACAAATGCAAATAAAATCACCACCATTAACTGTTAAAATGAACTTCTGTTATTGACAGACCTAAAGGCTGCTAAATAAAAATGTTCGTGATGAGTTGGATATGGCAATTGTTGCATTATAAATTAAACAATAACGAATTTTGATGCCAAATTCGGTACAGAATTTGAGCAATTACACCAAACGTACTAAATATTTATTAGTATAAAAAGTATTCCTTTACAAGGAGAATAGGGCCTCAATATTTATAGATAGCGTGCTGAATATATTTATAGATAGTGTGGTGGATTTCTTCTTAAATAATAATAAGTAAAACAGCACCTCAGAATAATGCATTCTTGGCACTTTTAAAGTTCATTATGAAATATTATAAATATATTGAATTTAGAAATTATAATAAGTACCTTTTCCAAAAAAGTATTTCTTATAAAAAAAAATACCTCTGATTAAAAATTTAACTTTTATTAAATATGTAAATTTTATTAAAAAATAACTTTTTATTAAACAAATAGCTTTTCTAAAAAAGAATCTATTCTTAAACAGCTACCTTTTATTAACATTTGTTAAAAAAATTTCCTATCATTTCAGTTTCCAACATCTGGAATTTTCTTATCTAATTTTTTTTTTTTTATAATTTATAATTTTTGATTAAAAGGAGTACATAGCTTAAACATTGTTTGATATATAAACTTTTTTGACGGGTAGATTTGAATCGGATTTAATATCTGCATCTTTTACTGACATAAGGCAAAACTAAAATTAGTCAAGACTCATTTGAAACTTTTTTGAATTATCACGTGACATCTAAGCCCTCAAAGCATTTCTACATGTTTCAGACTTCACTTTGGGTATTCAACGCCGGCTGCGTTAGTAAGAGAGAAATAATGCAATTTTAAAGTTATGAATTTATTTTTTCTATACAAAACACTATCATGGTTTTTATCACAAGAAGTTACGATAGAAACTGGTCAAAAAGCAATTAATTTAAATTTTAAGTGGTATTCGAATGTTTAAGGTTATCAAAGGCTCGGCAACCTTTATGAGTAAAGAGAGTATCAGAGGCGGCCCAGAAACAAAAATCGAATAAAAATGGCTGTGCCAAATCTTTGATACCCTCCACTTTATAGTGGTACTTAAAAATGAAAATGCGATTTTGGGTAGAGACGGGATTCAGTTTGTTTCCTTTCTATATAAAACTAATAAATGTGAATTTTTGGAACAATCCGATAAAGAAAAAATTGAAAATTTCAAGTGTGTTTATATGGGGAAAATATGACTTATTTTCAGATTTCGTTCTATAGTTTAACTTTTCCAATAAGTTGTTACATAAGTCGAGATCGATTAAATTATCTTTTCAAAAACTTATAAAACTTCAAAATCGAATAAAAACTCGCCAAGAAATAGCAAATTCCCCAGACCACTTTTGCGCCATAAAAAACTTTTCCATGAGATTTAATAGAATTTTATTAAAGCCAAAAATTTTTTTTGGTCTCTATACTTATAAGTACTCAGTTATGAAGTATTGTTTTATTACCACGTTGTTAACCTGTTGCGCATTGAAACCGAAAATGGAAAATTTTTTTTAATAAAAGTTTTAAAAAATTTTCTTGAACAAAATTCAAAAAATGGATCTGGAGCTTTAAGGTTTTGTTAAATACATCTTATAGATTTACAGTGTGTATTTTTATGTAAATTCCTAAGCCAGAATTTTTTTGACAAGGATTTTAATATTGTGGACTTCGAGAAAAATGGGATTTGTGTGAAATATTCAGTATATGTAATCATTCTAAATTCTTTATATAAAAAATTATTCAGTTCTCTACTTTTAAATACTACATTTTATCTTGATAGCATAAGATTTCGGAAAAAAAACAATGTGACCCCATTAACCCTTTTGGAATTGGGGTTACATATGACCACATCTAATAAAAGACAATTTATTAAAAAAAATTCAAATATTTTGCAAATACTATTGAATTTTTAAAAGCGTTCCTAAAAATATAATAACCAAATGTGTACACATACACAGTTAGCCATTGTAAAAATTCTCGTTACAACTTTTCAAATTCTATCCATAAAAATTATAACCATCGCGAAAAATCGTATTAAGTATATTTTTAACGACAGTCATTATCATTTATTACATTGGTAATTACCAATTTAGTTAAAGGATACAACTATATGACCTAATATGTAAACAAGTGGGTAAAACTTTATTATAATTATTACAGAATTGAATTTTATGAAAACGAATTATTTATTTATTCAAAGTCAATTTTAGGGTATAACAACTTTGAAACAAATATGTTTGTATATGAGAACACATGAATTCTCATTAGTTGTTCTCATTTAGTTGTTTTCAGCAAATGAATATGAATTTAACTTTTTACCAAACAAACTATCTACTGCTTTTGGTTACTGTATGAGGGTTGGTGACTCTTCCCAAAATAGCTGTCATGCAGAATATAGATCAATTTTTTGAAACAAATGTGCCAATTTTTTTGCTTTATTTAAAGTAAAAACATTTGGTCTTGAGCCTGACTAATTTCAAACTCAATCATTAAAGTGATGAAGATCAAAAATAAGATTTTTTATTTTTATAAAAAATAATAAAATTAAGTCAATTTATTTTCAAGATAAAAAAGATTACATAAAGCAATTTGGAGAAAAGATAATTATGAGTTGAAAAAGTGGCCGAAGCCCACTCAAATCCTTAATTTACATTAGTAATATTCTTTTTTTTCGAAATTTTGGGGAAAGGTATTTGTAAATCATTTTGGATACAATTTTTTAATTTCAGAATAATATACGTAAAAAAAATGTATCTATGCACATTACGCATGTAATGAAATCGGCCCAAGCATCACCACGTGACGGCCAATACTGAATTATAATAAAGAAAACATTCAAGAAATTTGTATTTTGCCATCAGCTCTTATTTTTTTATATAAAAAAAATGCCTCAATTTTAATTGTACTAAATTAATTTACAGGTGGTGAAGCCAAATTTTTTATTTTTTTGTTGCTTTTATGTGTTTTTGTCTTCTATTTTTAAATAGCTTTTCTTTCAAAACTTTATCATTCATGTTTTCCAAGGCTTCAATTAATTTTGGTATTGAAGTGTGCAATATTTGTACACAGTTGTCTTATTATAGCTTGACCGCCATTATGCCGTACAAATATGTTTGCGGCACCGTCATACCGTTGTCCTACCAACATATTTAAATAAAGGCTTTGGTTTTTGACAATCCCAAATAAAGTTTGTGAAATTTCTCTTCCTGTTTTTCCATTTATGTTGACAAAATTAAAAAAATATTCATAAATTTGAATTTAACTTTTATAAAAAAATCTAACTGTCTTTTTCCATTGATGTCAGTTGTTTCATCAGCTAATAAAAAAAAACCAGCATCGTCGATTTCTTTGTCAGTATTTTTTTGAAGTTATTTTCCAATTATATATATTAGTTCATTTAGTATAAACGGACTAACATAAAACGCCTTTTTTAGTACATTTTCTAAACTATCTCAAAAAACTCCATTTTTCAGCAGTTAACTGCTTCACTTACAATATATATAAATAATATAAGTATGTTTATAATTTTTTTTTAGTCTTGTACTATCCTATTCTATAAAAACTAATGAAGGTTTTTCGATCATAATTCATTATTAATTATATGTGTATTAAAAATTCAAATGACTGTTATAGATGTAAGGTAGCTTTAACCAACTCTCTCTAAGAAATTTTATTGTTTTTTATAAAGTATGATTTTGAAATAATAAAATAAAAAAAACAAAAATCTCAAAAAACTCTTTCCATATTAATATTTTCAATAATATCAGGAAATAAAACAACGAGTAACAATTATCCAAAAATTATTTTATGACCTTATGGTCTAACTTCTAACATTACATTGCCGACGGTAGGCGAAATATTGAAAATAAAATAAAATAAAAATATAGTTAGGGTGTTCACAAGGGTGTCCTAAGTGTTGTATGTGTTGTATGTGCTAAAATAATACAACAGTTGTATAATTGTTGTTGATATTTTCCATACAAAAAAATTTTAAGACAATACAACGTTTGCAGGTATGTTTTTGCGGTGTACTGTGTGATCAGCTGTTCCTTGTTTACAATTTAATCAGCTTTTGTAATTTAATTTTCGTTAAAGTATTGTGGCAAAATAAAAATAAATAATAGAAAATGGAAGGAAATACTGATATTGAGGTAAGTTTTTGAGTAAAAGAACAAATATTAAGCTTATATTTGAATTTTTGTTTGTTTTCCAGTCCAAGCAGAAGCGCACGCGTACCAATCCTACCAGAAAATGGACTGTGGTCGACGAAAAGGCGTTAATTGAGTTCATGTTGGAACATCCGGAAATCGAGGTTCGTGTTTGTTCATTCATGTAATACAAAATATTTAAATGCTTTTTATGTGTATTACAGAAACCAACAGCCCAAGCATACTACAGACGGTACAGTGTAGATAAAAATGTCCCTGTAGAATGGAAGCTGGCACGTGCGAAGGTGCGAAATATGCGTGTTAGCTACAACAAGGCTAAAGATTGGGAAGGTTCAACAGGCGCTGGCAGCATGGATGGTGAAACCGTAAAAAGTAAGTACATATACAAATATTCTTGGTTTTATATTTTGACATCTTTTAACCATTAACTTTGTTTCCAGGCACTTTACTTAAAATGTGCAATTATTATTTTGAATTTGACAACATTTTTGGACATAAAGTTGTAGACACGTCGATTATTGAAGAGAGCTTGGAATTAGATTTTGACGAAAGTACACAGGAGAGTTCGTCGATAGAAATCGAAGTTGTACCTTCGACAAGCCGAAAGGGCATTTATTCCCGAACTGCTGTGTCCGACATCATGCAGTTCCAAGCAGAGATGGTCCAGTTAAAGAGACAGAGAATGAACCAAGATTTAGAAATAAAGGAAAGAGAGCTAAATTTAAAAGAAAGAGAATTGATGAATAAAGAAAAAGAAATTGCAATTAAAGAAAAGGAAATTGAATTTAAAGAAAAAGAGATGTACAGTCAGGAAAAAATAAAAATTCTCGAACTGGAAATGAAAGAGCGATTGGCTATGGAGGAGCTGAAATACAAATACAAATAACGTGTATTATATATTTATTATTTATTATTGTAGTGTTATGTATTATATTATATACTTTAAATTTTTTTTTTTTATTATTTGTGTTGAATTATTATTACTTTTTATTTTTATATTATATAAATTTATTTTTATTTATTATTAATTTTTATTTTTATATTATATAAATTTATTTTTTATTTTAAGTTGTCTTATGAATAACGGACAGTTCCTTTTTTTAATTAAATTACAAATATACATATGTACCTGCATATACCAATATTCAATGAAAAACTTTTAACTTTTTTAGTTATGAAACGATTTAATTAATTTTTAAACTTTTTGATATCTAAAAATTTGTTTGATTTTGTATAAAACTTAGTAAGCTATTTCTCATGTTAGTAGAGGGTGGTAAATTAAAGTTGGGTTGCAATAGTTGAGTGCTGGCTTCATCATCTTCTATATTCAAACCTATAATAATGTTATGGAGAATACAACAAATCATAATCCAGTCACTACACTCCTTGTTATTTTCATCACTTGAAATTCTAAATTTTAACTCCTTTAAGCTACCAAATTTTTCTTTAAGACTGCCAAAGCAATTTTCGATCCGTACACGATATTTTGAGAAGTATTTGTTAAACTTTTCTCTTGTGTGCTCCGAACTGTTTTGCCTGAATGGCGTTATTAAAAACGATTTTAAAGGATATGCGCTATCACCAGCAACCCACTCGCAATTAGATAAAAAGTTTTGTGGATGTTTAGCGATTGGGCAATTTATGAAAATTTTTGCATCATGGACACTACCAGGGTATCCAATTGTGACTTGCCTTATTCGCAATTTATGGTCACACACAGCTTGCATTTTGATAGCATATTGCCGTTTACGGGAAAAGTAAAGTTCATGGTTTTTGTTTAGGTGCTTCAGCTAACTTTATTTCAATTCCGTCAATATAACCAACACATCCAGGCATCTCATGGCTTGTTTCAGAAGCTAGTTTTATTCTTTCGGTTTCGCTAGGCCAATACAGAAATCGGTGCTTTAAGTTTAAAATGGCTTTAAAAATACGTCTGGTCACATTTTGAATAGTGCCACCATCACCTATACCAAAAAGAGATGCACATTTACGTATGGTTAGCCCATCGCCTGATGATCCCAATCGGAAAAGCACTATTTTCAACTGCATCTCTATTGGAAGTTGTGCATTGGAGTTTTTTGTTTTAAAGACGCCACTATCTTTTATTAAATCCAGGATATATGCAAATTCAGCTGGACGTACGCGAACCATTTGGTTAAACCTGTTGTTGTCGAAGTTTCCCAATACTTTGTGCTGCCAATGTGTTGATTTTGGTAGTCCTAGATGAACGCTTCTGCGATTTTTCAGCAAGCAAATCATGTTCATCCTGAAAATTTCATTAATATCATCCTCCTCTTCTTCATCATCTAAAAATATATTTTTTTAAATATAGCAAAACAAATTTTCTACCACTTACCTGAATCAACCATAAGTATTTCAAATGCATAATTTTCGCATAAAGCTTTTATAATTTTACTTTTTTCGCTTTCAAAAGGCATTTTTACTTTATGTATTTTTGTGATATTTTGTGTTTATGTTAATGACATCTTGAATTTGACGTTTTACACATTTTAGTATATGAATATACAACAGGTTGTTCACATATGTACTATTTAACGTCTTGTATTTCTTTACAACTTACAACGTTAGTACACCTTATGAATTCCCTAAGTATTATAAACACAGACCTCGAGCCTGCTCACTTATTTAATTTACTTAAAAGTTATCTCTAGTTTAGGATATTATTGTTATCAATTTTCGAAAATAAACTATTTATTTGGTGCCAAGTGGCACCAAATGATATTTAATGGCATCTTCTCCATGATAAAGGATTTTGTGAACTGTTGCATACATATTTCGCAATGGATGGTTGGTTGTATATATTTTTGCAGTTTCCTTAGCATAATCTCCAAATTTTCTATAGTCAATTCCTTCATTGCACGCAAGTACTTCTAGGGATATTCTAAATCTGAAAATAAGGTTTAAATCCACTCCTGTTATTTCATATGCTGTTTCTGGATCTGAAAGGAATCTTCTTGCGATATTGCCATCATTTGTATTGCCTGACCCTTGTTTTGGTTGATCTATAATCAATCCAAATTTGCGATATTCGTCTTGAACATGTTTCTTTTTTGAACTTCTTAACTCTTTGTTGGTTTCGTTGTTTCTTATTGATCCTGATGACCCGAGATCAAAATCATAACTGATTTTTAGTATGTGTTCCATATTCTTGCATGTAGTGGTGATAATCCAAATTCATATGCATCGGTATTATCTAATGATTTTGTCGGGACTTGGTTTAATTGGCTTGATGTTGCTTGGCATACAATACAGCTGGATGCAGCCTTCGTGTTAGTCAAAGCCTGACCTACTTTTCCATCTATCATTGTCAGCACTAATTGGTAGCTTACTTCAATTTGCTGCCCATCTAACTGTAATTGTTATAGCTGTAGTGTTGCAATTTGGGTTTTGATATCACTAACTTCTTTGTTAATGGTAAAATAAAAAGGTATAAAAAGGTATGGTAATAAAAAAAAAACAGGTTACTAATGAATTACATCCTTTGTGTATTGACATTCTTACTTACAAATATATTATGTTAATAGAACAAATAATGACTATTATAAGCTATAAAATACCTAAAGCACAAATTTAATACACCATTGTATACGAGTACTTATTGGGCTGTTTATATTATCGTAATTTGAATTTTTTTAGAGTAATTTCATTAAAATGAAAAATGTGTTCTACCCACGGGTCGTTACGGGTGCAAAAGTATATATAGGGTTAAAGAGAACACTTTCGCCATTCTCCGGATTGGATACGTTTCTCGTTCCCTTTTGGTCCCTGGAAGTTCTATTCCACTAAAGTTTAAATTTGGGAAAAATATACTAGTTTCATAAATATTTCAGAACGCCCCTAATCTTAACGGTAGAGCTGTGACCACTTACAACAACTAAAGCCTATAATATTACTAACATTATAAAAAGACCGCAGGTCCTTATCGATGATAGCTTGCGAGTAGTAACCATTTATTTTTGATAAAAAACAAAAAAAAAATCACCTTTTTCTGAAATTAAAAAAACTAATTTTTTCACTACCTTAATCTGGATATATTAGCTACAAAAAGGCATTAAAATTTTAAAAATCGGTGATAAAAAAATTAGACTTTTGGCCATTAAAATCAAAATTTCAGTCACAGTGCGGCATAGTTTTTTGTATTTCACTCCATGCGGCGGCAGCAAAAATCATACGTTGCTCTATCTGGCGGATGTTACACAAAAAATATTGTTTAGCAAAACAAAATAAAAAATAGAGAAAACAACAAAGCCGATGTGGGCCACCGGTGGTACATTCCGCCAGATATTACATTTGGGAGTGAGCCACTGGTAGCTCACATTGAATCGATTTGAATTTGTATAGAAAAATGCACTTCAAAGCCTTTGATACAAATTGCAAGCGAATCGATAAAATCTATAAAATATACACATTAATTAAAAAAAAATTTTGCTTCAGGAAAAAACGAATAAGGATTACAGATTTTATAGAGATCACAATATTAGAAAAATTTCACGAAATTCCACAAATGAAGATATATTTAATATATTATTGGCAACGACAGATCCGTTCATCTCCAGTATTCGAAACCAGTGAAAAGTGGAACATCGGGATTGAGATGAAGAAGTCAAGAAACTACTAAAGAACAGAAATAACACAATGATTAATAATTATAATTGCCTTTCATTGTTTTTTAAATACGAAAAACATAGTATTAGTAAAAACTAATAATAAACAGAACCTACCATTGTTTCAAATGCAATTAAAATCTATTGCAGTTTTTAATATTAAAATGTTTTTTAAAATTATCAAATTTGACAGCAAAAAATAATAAATTTTTCTGTAGTAATAAATAAGATTTTTAGATAATATTATTAACGTTTTTTTAAGTGTAAATAATAATGTAGCAACACTTCTGGTACCCTTAAACGCATGACAAGGTCCGTAGGGACCTATTTTTGTTGATATGATATTTTCTATGAAAAAGACATTTTAAAATTTTTGTTTTGTTATTTTATTATTGTTTATTAATTAAAGTGTTAATAAATAAATTAAAATATTTTTTTTTTTATACTAACATAATTATTTTTTTTAAAACAGCTGCTTACGAAACTATAACCGCATTTATACCCTTTTCGTTGCCTACTTGTGTTCTAGCTTGAACATCCGCGTATATCTACAAATAGAGATTAGTATTAGAAGGTAATAAAACAAATGTTAAATTCGAAGAACTCGTTTAAAATGGGTTCAAAACAATAAAAACAGCTAAAAAGAAGCCAAAATAAAGTTTATGTCTAAATGATTTCTTGTAATTTCAGTACAAGGTCCCTACGGACCTTGTCATGCGTTCCCGTACTACTCACCTTTAAACCTCAGTAGAAACAAAACTATTGGACGTATCACCTTGAATTTTCTTTTAAACGATTTTTGACAAAATTCTCTTGGAAAACACGGGTACCTTGCCCTGGCCGAAATAGGAGTAATTTCAGTTTGAAAATGAAAAAGGTCCCCAGGGACCTTCTCGCTAACCGAAGGGTTAAAAAGTCTCATTATTACAAAAAATGTTTATTATTATTATTAAAATACAAATATTAATTTTTTTAATAAATAAAAAAATAATAAACACATATTTCACTCTAAAAGTTAAAAAAAATCAAAAGTTAGACTTTGACCTAGAATTCCTTAAAAAGTACTCAATCAATTTTAATGTAATTAAAGCTGAGTCAAGCTGAACTAAATATCTATCCACTAAAAATTACTTAAATATTTTGATCGGTTCAAAAGTTACAGAATTTTGGCCAATGAAAAACGATTTTCAACCACTGTGCGCCGTCCTCAACGTCTTTGATTTTATATTATAAAAATCAAAAGTCAATTGAAGTTTTTAAAATTCACAAGTTGTCCGTAAAATAATTGAATATATCATTAACAATTACATGAGAGTGCATGGAAATAGTGTTGGCAATTGGAACCGAAAAATAAGTGCAAACTTTTTAATTTCGATTCACAAGCGTCACAAAAAATTAAAGAAAAGAAAAAGTATTTCTAACAGAAATTCTAACCACATCAGAAGGTAGATAGTATCAGCTATATCAAAATAACAGTAAGCTATTATTAAAACAAAAAAAACTACAGTTTAACATTCTTTACTTTCAGTTCTGATTAATAATATTTCCGTTTTCCATAGCTTGAAGAATAAATCCTCTTAGTAATGATGTAATTAAAATCTAATCATGTATCATTTAAACAGACTTAACACATTGTTAATTGATAACACACAAGATTTGTTAAAAAAAAAAAAAAACATAGATATTCAAAAAATTTATATTTATATAAACACACTTCTTACTATTTCTCTATATTTAATTCAAAAAAATGCCTTCTAGGTATTATAAAATGTGAACTGATATACATAGATGAAATCACAGTTAGTATGCAGATTGTTATATATTGGGCGATTCCGTACTTGCGGGTGCAACATTTAGACTCACTCAAGGATTCTTACTAAGAAAATAAAAACTTTTTTTAAAGAAATGACTGGTACAAATAGACATAGGAGAGGTTCATTCGGCCCACCATTAAAGGTCATGAAGCTAGAATGAAAAAGTCTGTTAGTTATGGAATATTTATTAAATTATTTTTAAATTATTTAAAAGAATACATAATAAACTAATTGTTAACTTAAATAAAATTATTAAAATAAATAAATATTATAAATTATTCACTTTTTAACCAGTCGCGGGTGCAACGTAAAATTATCGCGGGTGCAAAACGTCTCACTGTAGTGAATATAAACATTTCCATGTAACTTTAAATTAAAGATATGAGATCATAGATGCTGTATCACTAATTAGCACTTTCCTATGTAACTTAAATAAATTATTTGTTTGGAATAGTCGGCGACTTATCAGCCTTAAGGTTCATCTTCAGAATCGCTGTAAGCATCAGAAACGCGTAACTTTTTTTGTAACTTTCCTACCTTTTTTTTTTTATTAGAGGTTGTCAAAACTAATTTGCTTTTCAAATTATATTTCGACGTTCGTGCAACACAAATACTCTTACCCTCCTCAAATTGAAAAAAATGTTTTGATTGAATGGCTGCTATCTTTTTTAGTTCTTTCCACCTATCATCTAACATGGTTTTTCCTTCTTCAATTTCTTTTGGATTTAGCATCTTTTATTGCAGGCATTTGTCTGCTAATATCATCCCTTTCATAAAAGTTACGAATTTTTTCTTTGACTTCATCTATCGATTTAGAAGGCATCGTTTTAGGAGGATCGATGACAGCAATTTGAAATTCCGCAGCAATTTTTTTGACAACTTCAACTGCTTTAGTAGGGCTATCGGGTAAATTTCGCTTCACTTTTGCTATTGATTTTCCCAACGCACGAGAATTCTTATATGAATCACTTGTGCTTCCAAATTTTGCTTCTTTACGACGTTCTCTTGTCGCCCGTATTCTTTCTTTTGAACGCATTGTAGCCAACATTTTTAACTCTTCAATTTCTTCCATATTATTTTTTCATAACTTCTCTATGTTTCAAATCACGAGCCCTTTCTCGACGGAGATGGTTTGCAAGAAGTTTAGGATTTTCCTTTAGTTCCTTTTGTTCTGCCATTTCATTTGATCTATTTACACAAAAAGGGTAAAAAAAATAACAATAAACTCTTACTAAATAGGAATCAGTAATTATAAATAAGATACGAAGTTATCAAAAACTTGATAAATGAAAAATGTATGCCAAATAACAATGTAATCGTAAGAGTCATAACTGTTGCACCCGCGATTCTATTATTTTGATCGCGGGTGCAACTCATTTTAATCAACGTTAATTTTAATTTAAATGACAACATACCGTCTATTGCGACTGAATTTGTTCTTACTTCTACAAAGTTTCAAAAAATTACCAATTTATTTCGTCAAGAAAACCAAACTTTCATTTCTTTAATATCGCGGGTGCAACTGACCAACAATGGTTTCTATTTAATCAATATTGTTATAAAAATAATAACAAATATTTAATTTTTTTATATAACGCAATAAACAAATGTTATGACCTCAATATTCATCAGTGAAATATAACCTCGAACCACCGGTAATAGCGATTTCGTGGAAAAATTATCAAGTGTCGATGAATGGTTTGCATCAAGTCTTCAGGCGCCACCATTTCTGAGCGCGCCAAAAAATTCAAATAATAACTTAAGTTCTTAAATTTTTTATTAATAATTTTATATCTTTCTCTTTGTATTGGTATAAAAAAAAAGTAACAAATACTGTGATTTAAAAATTTATGTCAAAAATTGTCTCCCGCGGAATCGCCCTATTGCCTTAAAGTAAGGGTTACCAAGCTTAGTAAATTATTTTGTTGAAGTCTACGGGACTTCCGAATGGCAGCTACGAAAATTCAATTCGTCTTTGGTACTCGGTGTTTTAAAACATATAGCTCATAAACAATACAGTGCATTTTAAAAAGAACCTTGAAATTTTTTTATTTAATCTTTTATTTATTTATTTTTTAATTTTTAGTTTATACCTTTTAAATATTTAATTTTAATTTATAATTTTTAACTTTTAATTAATTTATTTTAATTTTTAGTTACTAATTTTTAATTTTTATTTTTTATAAAAATCAAAAATCTTATTTGCGATTTTTAATGATTGAGTTAGAAATTAATCAGGCTCAAGATCACATGTTTTTACTTTAAATAAAGCAAAAAAAAAAAAAACATATTTGTTTCAAAGTTCTTTTACATTTTAGTACCCTTTCTTAAATGTGGCTAATTTTTTATAACAAGGATACTTTTTTGGAAAAAAAATGCATTTATTGCAAGAGAGGGTGATTTTTTTTTTTAAAGGTTGCAATACTGCTAACATAGCTCATGGTAGTTGTGTTCAACCACCAAAATTTTACAAGAAACACACTTTTTAGCATTTTTTAGACTCCCGATTTATTTTGCGAATGACCGTGATTTCAACAGACAGACGGACATCGCTACATAGCCTGGAGCTATTATAAGGATCCAGAATATATATACTTTATGCGGTTGGAAATTAATTTTTCGATGCGTTACAAACGGAACGACAAACGTATATATACCCTCTGCACAGTGGTGTGGATGGTATAAAAAAAAGTCAGTGAATCCGATCACAGGGGAGATGTGTCAACATTTCGTAATTGAAGATTTTTTTATGTCACTTTTTTAAAATCAAACAGAAAGCGTCATCTATTTATCACTTATAGCAAACAACTGCAGGGTTATAGTTGTGCGGTTGTTGAATTATGTATATGGTATATGTTTATATTGTGAAATTTTTGTCGTTTTACAGCATACGGTTGTTGAATTAGCTGAAACAATTTAATATCATAATTTTTTCACTAATACAATCATAAGTCCCACCGATTTGTCTTATGGCTCACAGCGTAACATGTGAGCTCCCATGTTACGCTGTTTTTGTGATTGTATTGTGAAATAGAAATTTACCCCCTGTGCGTATAAATGTTTACACATCAAAAACATTATTTGTTTTAAGAAATCTGCTCTTTTTCCATATATTTTTTATATATATATATTTACATCTGTTATCTTATTTAAATTTTTTTAAATAGAGTAAATAACGGTAAAGAATTCTACTTTCCAACATCAAGACTTTATAAACAAATTATTTGATCTCAGCTTTGGAATATATAAAGTCAAAAAAATGAGTTGAATATTATAGAAATTGGAAGAAATTTGTTGTACTCATCTCCAAATATTACAAGTGTAACAACAGTAGCATGGCTGATTCATTACACCGGTCAACAAAAAAAATCTTGGGTTTCTGTTCTAATGCTCAAATTCTGATGTTAGATACGGAAAAACACCTAAATGCCAATGCCTACCTTTAAAATTTGTTTTTGTCTGTTTTACGTCGAAAAGTAAGTTTTGAAAATTTTTTTAGAATTTACGATCAGCAGTTGGCAGCACTTAGATATAAAGTGTTGAAAGTGCGTATTTCTTTCATAAAGCATAGTAGTGGGTGTTTACTAATTTATTGTAGCAGTTAAAAACTTTATTGTGCTTTACTGAATTACAATATGGCGTCAAGACGGTGTAAAAATGACGTTGATTCATTTTGTTTTGTTCGTGGTGAATTTATAAAAAAAAAATGAAGCAAAAAATTTTTTTTAGCATAAAATTTAGTGCTTTGTAAAGCTTATGAAGCATATTTTAAACTTGAGTTTCGAAATCAAGAAAAAAATGGGTACCTCAGTTTGCATATGCTAGCTCCAAAAATATTTTAGAAGGTAAGAAACTAAAAATAAATATCCAAAAAACTTTCGAATATATTAATATATTAATATGATTGTAACTTGAATACTTACTTTTGCACAAAGCTTAAATTTCATTAGTTGCTTTCGTAACTTCCAGCCTGGTATCGAGGAGAAAAACGAGACATGAAGTTTGGAGTGCCAAGACTATGGAGGTAACCTCGCGATCATTTGTAGGAATTGTTGATTCATTTGTAGGATTTGTATTTTGGTCATCTGGACCAATTTAAGGATAATATGGGTGCTTACTCAGAAGAGTTAGGAGATTATTTTCACCATGATGTTGTGAACTCTGAACGACGCACAGTGGACCATTTGACGAGAAGGCGGTCAAAAATCTATAACTTTTGATTGGATTGGAATTTTGATTGGTTTTTTTTTTGTTTGGTAGGTGAGACTTTAGCCTTTAAGTTTTGCTATAAAACGAAATTCTCGACCGAAAATAAAAAAAGTTACGGAGGGTTTAAAATACATTTTCATTTGTAGTTGAATTTTAGTACAAAAGTGAAGTGTTAAAAGGTAAAAAAAGTTTTTTTTTTAATATAATGTCTTATTTTTTCAGTTAATTTTACAACTAATACTTTTTAACAATTTTTTAAGTTAATTTTTTCAGAAAATGCCAAACTTTGGCCCCCGTAAACTTTTTAGTCCTAATGTGCACAAGGGCCATATGTTGTTTTTTTTTAAGATCCCGAGTTAAAATACAATTTACTAAGCAGCGAACGTAAAAGTTACCTTTTTAAATATTTCTATATCAATTTTTATGGTAAATTTATAAAATATAAAAAATTTTAATTGTAAATTTACAAAATATATAAATTTTTAAATCAAGAAAATTTTTTAACTATATAAAAAAAAGTGTAACTTATTGTTAGTGTAATGAAAAAGTACTTTAAATCAACCAATTTTAGTAAAAATTTTTTCTAAATAGCCTTGATTTTCATCTTCTAGAAGTTGTTAACTTCTTCTTCTAATTCAATAGAGGTAGTTTTCCATTTTTGACGAATGTTGGACATATATGGATCTGAAGTGCACAACAAAATAGTGGTAAGGTCTTCATTAGTACAACATCTGGACATTTTCCTTGTGTTGTGCTCGCGAAAGAATCTGTAGTCTTTGTTCCTTTTTTCTTGCGCTTATTCAGATAGATCTCCTATTGGTAGCATATTGTTTTGAATTATTTGTTCCCCATGGTACAAAATTTTATGAAGTGTGGATGGCATATATCTCCAAGAGTATTTTTCATTATAAAGTATAGCTGTTTTATTGGCGTACTCTCCAAATTTTTTTGCATTTATCTTTCTGCTGCATGCTAGAACTTGTAATATGATTTTGAATCATCTTATTAATTCATGATCTACACCTGTGATAAATGCTGCAGTTTCCGGATCAGAAAAAAATCTCCTTGCAGTATTTCCATCATTTGTGTTTCCTTCCCCTTGTTTTGGTTGGTCGATTACGAGGCCTAGCTGTATATATTTTTGTTGAATTTGTTTTTTTTTTGCTTTCTTTTTTCTTCATTTTTTTGTTTTTTCTCAAAACGGACCAAATTCCGAATCATAACCCAATCTAAGAATATGCTCCATGAAACGTATTCTAGCATGAAGAGGGGACATTCCAAACTCGTAGGCTTCCTTAAAACTATCGGCTTCTGGTGGGGGTTGGCTTAATTGACTTGATGTCTTTTGGCATATAATGCAGCTTGACGTTGACTTTGTTCCAGTTAAAGCTTGTGCAACTTTTCCATCAATCATTGTGAGACACATTTTAAAATGTACTTCAATGTCTTGGTCATCAAATTTAAATATTACTGGTTGAAGTTCCTTAATTTGATCTTTTATTTTTTGAACTTCTTCAGTTATGACATCTTTGGTTTCCTTTTTGAATGCCAATTTTATTGGTCTGCAATACTTTGTTGAATAAGGAATTTCATTTTTCCATATATCAATTTCTGTTGCTCTACTAGTTGACGGCTCTAAGACGCTATACCTTTTAGTTAAGCGCAATGGAACGAAAGATACCATAAATAAATTAGCATCTGATGAATTTTCGGCATTAAATTGCTTGTATTGTTTCTGACCAGAGGATCCATCACATACCCATTTAGAAATTAAAGTAATGCTGCCATTACCATTTTTTTTTAAATGATCAGTATCAAGCGTATTTAGCAATCGTTCTGCAGTATGTTCAAGGAGATCTCGCAATTTTATTTCTGCTGATGTTGAAGTGACACTAATAGCCGATTGTGAAGGTAAGCATTCTTTTTTGGCAGAAACTAAATCTCGATACTCTGGAAAAATCCCACAATTCTTTTCATTGGTTCGCTTCCGCAATTCCTTATATTGATTTTTGGTCAATTTCAAATCCAAAAATAGGGCTAACGCTTTGTGCGCCTTGGGCTCGCTTCTACTATTTTTTCAATTATTTCAATTTTACTTTTTTTATTTTGGGTTGGTTGAATTTGGTGCAAAAATTAATCCTTAATAATTCTTTGAGAAATTTCTTTATTGATTTCTCTTTGAGAAATTTCTTTATTGATATTCTCCAGCTTGCGCCTTCGAGATCTTTCACTACATCCGTTAATTGGTTTTGCTGGTCGATCCTTTTTTCCACTTTCGTTGGCAGTTGTAGATGCACTCTCAAAAATAAGTTCCTTTATTAGCCACTCTTGGTAACGTTTGTACATCTTTGCCTTGCTATGAGAGCATTCAATGTACCGTCTTTTCAAATTCGATGCAAAATTAGTAATTTTTCCTTTATGCATTTCAATGTCTTCTAGGTTACAATTCTTAAAGAAGTCGTTGCTTAGATCATTTCGTTGGAAATAAATATCTGCCAGATCTCTGTAACAGTACTTAGCCATTGCACAAATTGTAATGAATAATAATTGTGGAAACATTATTATAAATACTCTTTCTTGCAATTATGTAAAATAAAGATTTTTATCTTTTATTACCACTTTTAGAAGCATAAAAAACACACACCCTAACCCCTTTTAAAAGGTGAAGCATACCTGCTCATATCTTAAAGTGCTATGTCGCAATAGTTTTTTTTACCATTTACAAATTTTTATCTTCTATTACCACTTTTAGAAGCATAAAAAACCCACACCCTAACCCTTTTTAAAAGGTGAAGCATACCTGTTCATATCTTTAAGGGCTATGTCGCAATAGTTGTTTTTTACTATTTACCTGTTATTTAAATTGTTTCCCATTTTGTCAGGTATTTAAACTATATAACTCTAATTCAGACTATTAATGTTTTTGAAAGATACCTATGTAAATGTACCTATAACAATTAAGCGCATTATATCTCAGCACTTTTTTATAAGTATATAACAACTCCTGACAACTCTACCGACACGCAAAAAAATACACCGCGGTGCACCGGTGCGACCAACTTTTGTATTCATAACACTCAGACGGACGGACGGACACCGTTTAATCGACTCAGAAAGTGTTTTTGAGTCGATCCGTATAATAAAAGATGGACAAAGGTCCAATATTTTTGGCAGTTACAAACATCACCTCAAACTTAATATATCCTAACCACATAGTGGACAACTTTTCTATTCATAAGTTTTGCAGAAAATATCTAACCTTGGTTCAGATAAATTGTTCTGGTGCACACAGGCGGAAACTGGTGGGTGTATAATGGGGTTTAGGAGTATAGGGCAGTGTTCGGACTATAGAAGAGTTTAAGATTTTTTCTAACCGCTTTTGACTGGCAGGAGTTATGCTCTATTAAGTAGGAGATTTTCGGAAAATTTAGACCTTTTTAAAAATCTTTTTTTTAAATTTGATACTACGTTTTTAATGTTAATAGCATGGAAGACACAAAATTATAGAAAATTTATTTCACTTCAAAATCTTTTAAATCGAAAAAGTTACAGTCATTCAAAAATAAAAATTTACAAAAAAATTTTTAATTTTAGCAAAATACTGAGAAAGCCCATTTTCGAAGACCCTGTTCGCTGTGTTATAGTTGAGATAGAGTCGCAATTTTTTGGCTCCCGAGGTCTACTGGTATTTACTTTCAAATGAATAACATAACTTTAAAATCGGTAGCAAAAAAAAAATGATTTTTGGCCGCCTTCTCAAAATATGGTCCACTGTGCGACGTTACTTAAGGCAGTATGTCGAAAATATGACGGGAGACAACATTTGGGGCTTAATACGAGAAAGTCCATACAAACATAGGAAAATAACTAAATATATTCATTTTCGAACTTGATTTTATTTTAATTTCTATTTTTAAACTATTATTTATCATTATTCTTGAATTAAAAATATTATTAAGCTCATTAGAATTTTTTTTCGTTGTAATGTATAATAAATTTTTGAGAAAATCAGTCATTATTCTTAAAAATCGAAAAGTTGCTCTAATTTCGAGAAAAAGAAACTTTATAACATAAAAGAAACTAAAAAATGGCATCTAGAAGTCAGACCCAAAAATCGTGTCGACCGGTGTTATTAATCATTTTATCCTAAAAGTTAAACGTTTTCACCGTTAAATAGTTTAATATACCTTCAACTTACTTGTAATGAAACACTTACAATTTTTTTAATAATCAAAATTAAATAGCTTTATTAATAATTCGAAAATATTTCGTAGCCTCTCATGCAATCTATATTTAATCAAATATATACTTGTCGTATTTTATGTGTGTACGTGTGGTACGACTGCTATGCACTTCAAATCCTCCAGTTTATATCGTGAATACTATGCATTTTACCATAGAGCAATACACGTAGGCGATGACGGCATTTGACGTTTTTACTATTATATCCTTCTTTAGATTTTAGGTTTGCGATACGACAGTGACTTTTATGGATGCTGCTGATTATCACCGCTGTATGTGCGCTCCAATGATTTCTTTGTCGTAAGGTATACAACGGCGCAGCAGGTACGCAACACTGACAGTGATAACGACAATGGCCGCAAACGTCATTGACTTTGTCATAATCTCGAGTGGCCTTTGTATCCACCATAATCTTCATCTTCATCGTCGTCGTCTTTTCTTTCTTTTCCTCTCTCTAAGGGGCATTTTTATATGTATATAGAATCCTAGTACAATGTTAATTTATTTTTTTTCAACTCGAACTCAGAGTATGTTTGTATTACTGTTAAACGAGTATTAACAAAATGCTACTTCTGCTGATTGTAAAGATGATTCTGCATTTACTTTGTTATACGTTTCGATGCAGTAGAATCTACTTGATTTGGCTTTTTGTCTGTTTCGATTTTTCTGTTCTTAAATGGTCATATCATCGAGGGTTGTCTAACGTACGTGTGAGTTTTTGACTTTGGTTAATTAACGCTTCAATTCAATGTTGTTGTTTGTTTTTTTGTTTTTTAATATAGTATATATGTTAAGAATTTTGGAATTTGCCAATCATCATGTTCTCTTGACGTCAAAAGGAATGTCACATGTGTCGCATCACGTTCATCTCTTCTTCTGTCTTCCAGTCCATCTGTCTGTATGCATAATATTTGTAATATTTATTTTTTATGTGTTGTCGTCACTTATAACAGTGGTACTAAATCGGTGGAAGACATTATTAAAACATAATTTAAATTTCTATAATAATTTTAACTTAAGGAGATTGCACTACATGCAACATTACTTGTAATTGGGAGCTTTTTCTGGAAACAAAACATTCTTTTGGTACATTGCATTAAAATCTAACAACTGATGAGCAAGTAAATGGAAAGATATTTGAATTGAATTTTGTATACTATAAGTTTTGTTCGGCCGAATGAAGAACACTAATGAAATCGGTATGAGTCGTTGAATGTAAACTAACTGCCATATGTTATCAGTCTTTAAATAGACTATGTAGTGCCATTTTTAGTTATAGTCCAAAGATAAAACAGCTTTGTAACGGATCGTATGGGCCCTACTTTCTCGGATATGATACTACCTGTTCGCCTCTCCTTTAAGATAGGCCAAGCACATTACTATAAAATAAAAATTAGGTAGCTAAGAAAATATTTACCCTATCAATATAGCACTAAATAAAAGAATAAGAAAAAGAAGACGGAAAAAATAGTATAATATTTCAATTTAAGGAACATGAATTCAATTTACATAAGTATTTTGTTGATAGCACCTTATTAATTTCCTAACTGAGATTAATTAAATCTTTCGTGATAATAAATTTAAATTACTATTCCGTATTTAAAATTCTGAATTTTAATGTGAAAAATGATATCATTTAATTATTATTATTAGACTAGCTGTTGTGCAAAAGTTGACCACTTGAATTTCATGACCATGTGACATATAGTTGTCCATGCGAAAAGCATGATGTCTCCAAATTCAAACCCGCGATTTTTAGTGCTTACCCTTGGGACTTTACTTATTTACTTGAATTGAAATTTTAAATCTGCTGGTAGGAGCATTCGTGGAATGAAGACAACTTCTCCTTTAGCTGAGCCTGTTAATAAAGTCGCTCCGAAGAGATGCCGCAATCCCTGAAGAAACTACTGCAACGGCAATGTTAGAGTCATTTTAGATGTGTGAGAATAAAAGATTTAGTAGAAATGTTTTGCCTGTGCCTACCGTTCTGGACTATTATATTTTTGAAAACAATTCTCTTGACAACTCATTGGCCACATTTTGTAATCTTACTGGCCGCGGAATACCAAACTGTCCTATATCATTCTCCACCATCGATATCAACTTGTACTCAATAATAATCAAAGCCTCGCTTTAGGTGTCATCGTCAAATGTAGCATCAGAATTAATGACTTGCCTTCCAGCGGCGGCCTTAACCATTGCGAGGCTCCGGGCAGCAGATCTTTTAGAGGCCCCTGTCCTTTGTGCAAAGTATGAAAATTGAAAGTAGGAATTTCTGATAATTGACGAGAAATGAAAAAGTTATAAATAAATAAATTTAGAGTTTTAAAATATTATGTTAGAAGATTTATTAAAGTTAACAAACATAAAGATTACAATTTATTAATGACGATAAACTAAGATACATAAATGCCTTAAAAAGATAGGATTTAAAAATGATGTTTGCGGCTTTTTCTAAGACTAAAGTCTTTAATTAAAGCACAATAATCTAAGGAATGAGCTACGTCATTTTCAATTGAAAGAATAGCAAGGGCTGAAAGCCGATCTTGTGTCATCGAATTCCTCAAATATGTTTTAATAATTTTTAACCTTGAAAAGCTTCTTTCTGCAGACGCAACTGTCACAGGTGTGGTGGCAATAATTCTGAGGATAACTTCGATATTGGGATAGACTTCACTTAAATTTTTTTCTATTATATATTTAAGAACCGAGATAATGTCGTCGTTTCCTTCATATACACGGATAAACATATTTAGTTCTTCATACAATTCATGTCCATCAATATCGGATGTTTCTCCTACTGTTAAAGATATTTGCAAGTCGCTGCATTGCTTTAAAATTTCACTATCACTAAATTCCTTTAATCTTTTTATATTATACAGGAAACCAAATATGCTCTCATGACGTTTTAGTGCCTCAAATCTTGGTTGGCAGCTTGCGCGCACATTGTCGACAATGACATAAAAATAGTTTATTTTAAAAATCTCTTCCGCAGGCAATTCAAGAACTTCATCTTCCCCTTCATAATCAAAATTCGTTCTTTTACGTCTCTTTCTCGCGGTTCTAAACTTTCTGTCAATATCATTTTCCTCAGCTATTTCTCTCGCTGCTACCAAGGATGATTGGAAACCATTTTCCCGATAATTATCAAGCCAAAGTGTGAATGCGTCTAGGTGTTGTATAGCCACATCTAGGTGCATCTTTTCGCTCTGCTACATTTTACTTATAATATTTATCTTTGTAAGAATGTCATACCATACGACGAGAGAAACTACAAATTCGTAGGTAGTTATTTCCTTTTCTATGGAATGGCATTCACTAACCAACTGACAATCTGTTGTATTTTCTGCTAACTCATTTAAAGCATCACATAAATCGCTTAGTTGGTACTTAACAGCCTTCACTGATTCTACCCTGCATTCCCATCTAGTTTCGGAAAGTGGTTTTAGCGATAAGGATTTTACATGTGATTTTAAAACAGCCCACCTCTGACTCGAGCCGGCAAACAAAGTGTACAGCCTTTGTAGCAAACCAAAAAAAGATTTAGCTTGAACACAAGACGATGCTGCATCTCCTAGGATGAGATTCCAGCTGTGACTTCCACAAGGTAAAAAATAAGCAAGTGGATTAATTTCAAGTATACGTTTCTGGACACCACTTTTTTCTCCCCGCATATTAGCACCATTGTCATACCCTTGGCCTCTGCAGTTTTGCAATGATATACCCAGTTGCTCTAGCTCTGTGATTATATAATTAGTCAAACTCTCAGCTGTAGTTTTTTCGACGGCTAAGAAGCCAATAAAATGTTCTTCAATGTCAGCTGTATTTGTATTAACAAATCTTATAATAATTGACAGCTGCTCAACACGAGAAACGTCACGAGTACAATCAAGAATAATCGAGTAATATTTATTCTTTATTATTTTGTCAACAATTCTAGTCTTCACGTGACTTGCCATTAGTTGTATAAGCTCATTTTGAATATTTTTCCCGAGATAGTGGTCATTAATCGTCTTGTCTGTTACTTGTTTTAAATGAAGTCGCAACATTGGATCAAATCGGGCTATTAACTTTACTAAATCTATAAAGTTGCCACTAGTCTCACTTGAATCTGAGTCAGTTATTAATTTCTCTCTATGACCTCTGAAGGCCAAATTGTGAGATGCTAAAAAATTTACAATTGCAAGCAGTCTTTCTAAAATGTCTCTTCAACGCTGCCTTTCTTGTTCAATTTGAGTCTGGGCTAAAGAGTCAATAGTGGCACAACTTTTTAACCCGTGTTCTAAATTTAACAATTTCAACATACAATCTTTGTGCAGTCGGCTTGATTCGTGAGACTTAAGGTAATCACCCAAGTGTTTCCAATCACGCACTCCTTCACTGGATCCAATTTTTGTATTTTCTGGTCCGAACATCCGACATGGAAAGCAGTAAATGGCATCCTTTGTTTGTGAATAAATCATCCAGCGCCTGTCAAGTTTTTCACCATTAGCTAATATTTTACTGTAATGATATTCGCTAAACCGTCGTCCATTATCATTTACGGGGAAAATATCAACTTTAGCCCGGATTGGACCTTTTAATACAATCTCAGTTCGGTCTACATCAGTAATTGTTAATGGCCACAAACCTGGGTCATTTTGAGGATTCAAATTTTCAACTCTGCCAGCAATGGATGACGACATAGACTTAGACACGTATTCTTCGCTGGATATTGTTGACGGCGGCAACTGTAGTGTAGGAGACAATAATGCTATTGAATTATTATTCTCGCTGCTGTTACTAGGTGGCAGTGGCACCCATGACGATGTTGAAGAAATAGTTTCACCTGGGTTAGGGTTAGCGTGCAATAATATGTCATTTTCAGTCAATGAGGTTTCTTGATCACCACTTTTTATATATTTATATAAAGACCCACGTAGATTTTCTTCTACCTGCATTCTTTTGATAGCTCGTTTCCTCCTGGAACTACCCGACTCAAATTTTCTACCGGCATCACGAGAACTCATTTTACAAATCTTGTTTTGCACATAAAACTAATTCAGAAATAATATGTTAGTAACGTTAGATTCACTTAAACTTAATATCATTTAATTTGTATTTACTTACTGAAAGATACGAGTATGTACCATGCAAACGATTATGTAACACATAGAACTATTAACAAAATAAGTGTAAGATGACAAGAGTTGAGGAACGGAATGAAACACGGGAATTCCCCAAATTAAAATAAACAAAATGAAGGTAATAACGAATGCGTTCGAAAATAGTGTAGCCATGAACCTACGCACAAGTAGAGTTGACATAAGTTGTTAAAATAATGTTTAAGTTTCCACGTTCCAAATAAATAAATAAACAATACTTACTTAGTAGCATGTAACAGTATTCCACTTATTAATATTTTTAATTCAAAATGTTTTTAGCAATATTTCTGAAGAAATAAGGAAATTGTTTTAATTTTAAACAAGGCAAGTTTACAAATTAATTACTGATAAATTAATTACTTTTGATATCGTTAATCTTACTTTTTATACGAATGTGAGACTGAATAAATCTTAATGAGAAGATATAATTAAGGCACTTATTAATATTAAAAAATACTTTACTATGGATTAACAAAATAAATTTCATTATTATAACTAAAAGCTAAGGATAAAATAAAGTTTATATATAAATTTTTTTTCTACTCGGGTTGTTGTGCGAGGCCCTTGCAAGAGCGAGGCCCCGGGCGATTGCCCTGCTCGCCACCCCCTAAGGCCGCCGCTGTTGCCTTCTACGAAGAATGCCTCCAGACAAATCATTTCTGTAATCCTGCCAGAATTCCAAAGGTTTCGATAACCCACAGATACCAATTTAAATTCCAAAATGTTCCCTTAGTTTCCATGGGGAAGAACATAACACGGCCTCCTGCATGGCTAGGTCCCAGTATGTGCCATTTTCCATCAACCCTAATATTTCACAATATTTACGAAACGTTTCGCATTCCCGGCTATTGATTTCCAAATCTGTAAAACACATTTGGCCTTTTACAATGTTTCGAGTTGAAGTAAATTCTATTAGTATTTCTTAGTATTGAATATAGTGAACAAAGTCAAATATAAATGCTTTCACTGAAGTAGGTATGACAAAAAAGTCAAGTGAATGCATTTACGGAAGCATTGAGATCATGTACACCAAGTAAACTCTGGTATCCAAAGATATAAATAGTGAAATTGATGTGTGCAAGCAACAGATCTTATAATATTAGTAGTGGTAGCAAAATAATACCTTTGCAAAAAATGGATTTTAAGTGGGGGTGTGACATCCTTTCAAGACCCTGTGTGGTTAGATTCAGTTTTCTTACCATACAGCTTTACTTTGTATTAATTTCAGAAGATACAACTCTGTCCAAAAAAACAATCGTTATTTTTGAATTTTGAATATTTTTTGCATTTATGCTTCTAATTTCCACTATTCTCAGTTTTCGTAAGAGTTGTCATATGTGATGTACGGTTTTGGATATACCTACATATGCACTTTACATATATTTGAGATGAAGCTTTGAAGCGAAGAAATTTTTTGTTTGTTAGATTTATAGTCATTTTTCAGACATATTGCAATTACTACTGTAATTAATATGCAAATTTTAATTTTGTTTAAATGGTGCGCGGTAAAGAAGAAGAAAGCATATATTTCAAAAATTCATAACTGCACTGCATTCTTAATTGTTTGCTTAGACAGAGTTGTATCTTCTGAAATTAATACAAAGTAAAGCTGTATGGTACGAAAACTGAATCTAACCACACTGCTCGTAGGCCTGACTTTAGGTGAGTGTGTTAAAGTGCTGACCGAAAAGTGCAAGTACGAGTGTATGTAAAGGTTCATGGTTCAAACCTCACGGCCGCCCTAAGTAGAAAAATTTCCATATAGAAACAATCTATTCAATTAAAACATAACAATTATCACAATGTTCAATAAATCGGTAATGAAAGCTGAAATGCCAGAAACCGGTCCGATTAAGAATACAGTGCAGTTATGAATTTTTTAAATATATGCTTTCTTCTTCTTTACCACGCACCATTTAGACAAAATTAAAATTTGCATATTAATTACAGTAGTAATTGCAATATGTCGGAAAAATGACTATAAATCTAACAAAACTCATTATACCATTATCACTTAGTGGTATAAGGTATAAAAAATAGATGGTATAAGAGCTTGGCTTTTAACCACTGTATTAAAAGATACAAATATGAGAGAAAAGTATAACAAATTGAAAAAAAAAATTAAGTTAGAAAGTTATGGTCGGGTTAATCCAACTATATAATACCCTATACCAGGAGTTTTGAAAATGATCTTCAGTCTATTTTTTCTTAGGACATAATTGATTGTAACAGTTTAAAATAAGCATTGACCAAATTCTATTATTGTTATGAATTTGTGGCCTCCAGAAATGAAAGGACGGATCATGACCATATTTAGTAAATATATTCGTTTCACAAATATATATAAATGTTATTTGATAAATATCTATGCAGTATATTTGTCTTTCGTTAGATTTAAGTGAAGTTCGAGAAGAAGATATTTATGAGGACTCTAACTACAAATGGTCCTACGGAGTTTGTTTTTGATTGATGCATTAATTAGTGTAAGAAATGTATTTACACTAAATTTGGCTTTTATCAATCCGAGAATCTGCTTCTAACGGAGAGTTTTGGTTACTTTATTTATCGTATGTAACAATGATGTAAATAAGTGTGATTGAAGTTTGCTTAACTTAAATTATACCGTGTTCCTCTTGTGATCTGAGTTGGTATTAACGATTGTAACTTTTACTATACCGATTAACTCAGAATAATTTTCCGAGTCGTTTTAGCGATGTTCATCCGTCTCTATGTCTGTGTTTCCATGTTAACCTTATAACTAAAATGCATATATTTTGCTTATACGCATTTGTCAGCTATCGGACGATCGCTATGGTGATATGTGAAAAGCGGTGCATGTTCAGACTAAATTCGCGTACAAATTACTCCTATGAGATAAACTTACATTACCCTCAGATTCGAATTATCATTTAAATCGCGGTAAAATTTGTGTACATATACAGATATTAATCAGTAGTCCAAATATAAATAATATAGGACCATTTTTAGTCACAGCCCCCAAATAAACGATGTTCACTTAAATCTTTCAAAAAAAAAATTTTTTTTTAAAACTTTTTAATTTCTGTTTGCAACAAATTTATTACAATGTCACTCCAATTTGTATGATTGTTATTTCGTACATGCAATTATGACTTCGAGAAAGTTGGATCTAGTTCCCTTTTTCGATATTCTTGATATAAGCTATCCTATGTATGTGGACTTTATCAGGAAGTTTGTTACAAAAACCGGTTTTAAAAATATATAAAAAATCTTCCTACATAATAATTAAGTCATGGAAAAAAAATTTATTTTCCGAAGAAAACTATAGAATAGCATCAAACGTACCTCTATTTTCAATTTTTAAAATAAGTTATTGTAGCATTCGCAGTAAAAACAAGTAAGAGTGTTAAATTTGGCTGTGCCAAATCTTTTATATCCTCAACCCATGTTCTAAACACAATTTTATAACCAAGTTTGTCAACAATAAGAAACAAGAAAAGCTTTATTTCAAATGAGAAGGGCTAGATTTTTTACAATGATGATTCAAATGTATAACATAATTAAATTATCATTTTCATGAATTTTTAAATGAAAGCAATTATTAAATACAATAAGCATATTTATATAAACTAGCAAATTTCAACCCTCCAAATTCAAATGCAAATTCCTAGAAAATTTTATTTTTTCATTTAATAAAGACCCTAAAGTTACGCTAATCAATTTTATTCAATTCGCAATTCAACAGTTTTTAAATATTGGTTAATGTCCAAAAATATTTTCCAAAGTTATTGGTTTATGTCCAAAATAATTTTTCAATTCAACCCAATTATTATTGTTAATGAAAAAAAGAACAAATGCATTTTTTTGCAAACACATTAACATATTTAATAAACACACACTTAGCATTGTATAATTTTATGTATTTGGTTGTAGCAACTTTAAATGCATTTACCTCCAAAAAAATTTGAAAATTTAAAAATCTGTAAATGTCGTGGACAGCTTCAAAGAAAAACCTTTCAAATAAGATACGTTTGGTCAAAATCGGGAGAAAACTGTCATCGGCCACAAGAATCGGCCACAAGAATGGTCAGGGTATAATGTCTTTGTAATGATGTTTTTATACCCTATACCACTAGTTATGTGGTTTGGGTATAATGACTTTGTGCTGCTGTTTGTAACAACCAAAAATATTTGACCTAGACCCATCTTTAATTATACCGATCGAATCAGAATCACTTTCTGAGTTGATTTAACAATGTCCGTCCGTCCGTCCGTCCGTCCGTCCGTCCGTCCGTCCGTCCGTCCGTCTGTGTGTCCATGTAAAGCTTGTAATCAAACTGCAGGTCGCAAATATTAATGTATTTTGGTGAAATTTGGTATATAAGCTTTTATCGGCCATGGGATGAACGCTATTGAAATTGGTGAGAATCGGTCCATGTTCAGACCTAGCCCCCATACAAATTACCCATATGAAATCGACATAAATTGCCATAAGATCCAAATTGTCATATAGATCTAACTCAAATTGGGTTTGTATGCGTTCATTACATCCATTAATGAGTAGTCCAAAAATAATCCCTTTGACCCCATATAGAGCTGCTTCCCGATTTTCACTTAAATCTATTAAAAAACAAAAATATTGCACTGATTCTTCTCAAATTTTGTTTGTATATATTTTTGCAAAATACAAGAGACTTTACCAAACATGATCAGGATCGGTCCATTTTTGGACCAAGTCCCTATATAGATATAGCATCCGATATGATCTTTTTCATATATGCAGCCAAAAAAATTAATAAAAATCCCACTCAAATTTGGTTTTTGCTTTTTTTCTATGTCCAGTTAGTTGGGCCTAAGAGATAGGGTCTCTAAACGCATGGTATAGGGTATCGTATAGTCAGTCTAGACCGACTATAATTTTCTTACTTGTTAACTATCAAAAATATTTGACATAGACCCAACATTTATTATACCGATCTACAGAAATTTAGTGTATAAGAATCTATCGGCCTTAGGATGAACTCTATTGAAATTGGTGAAAATCGGTTCATGTTCGGACCTAATCCCTATACAAATGACCGCTATGAGATCGACTTAAATTGCCATAATATCCAAATTATCATATAGATCTTGGTCAAATAGAGTTTGTGTATGTTTATTACATCCATTTATCAGTAGTACACAAATTAACCGTATAGGACAATTCTTAGTCATAATACCCCTTATGAAGCTGATTTCCGATCTTCACTTAAATCTATCAAAACACAAAAATTTTGCACAGATTTGCTTCAAATTTGGTTTGTACATGTTTAAAAAAAAAATACGTGACCTTGTCAAATATAGTCAGGATCGGTCCATTTTTCGACATAAGCCCCATATAAATATATCATCCGATATGAACTTTTTCATCCTTTTCTTCGATCTCTAATTACTTGGACCAAAGAGACAGAGTCGCTACTATAATTTTCTTAATTGATTTTTATACCCTCCACACCTCAGTGGCAGAGGGTATATATACGTTTGTTATTCCGTTTGTAGCGCATGGAAATAAATTCCGGGGACCCCAAAACCATATATATTCTCGATCATCATAATAAGGGAAATCGATTTAGCGATGACCGTCTGACCGCCGTCCATATCTAAGCTAGACCGTTTCTTTTTATATAAAATCGTAACGTACCAAAACAAAGGAGAATAAATTACAAAACAGACACAGAAAACTGTGCTCATAGTTATGGGCATATAATTAGTAAAATAAAATAAGATTATTTAGTGCAATATAAAATGTTAATTCGTCCATACGCATTGGTATTTTGACTATTGTCACTCGCTTTTTGTAAGTTCATTTTTGTTATGAATTGTGTGTAAAGTTAATGTTTATTAATTACAGTTTTTGTTAATGTTTACTATTTGTGTTTATATCTTATAATTTAAGATTTCCTGAAGATGCCAACCGGAGGTTGGCGAAATATCGAAAATAAAATAAATAAATATAATTTAAAATACAGACCTCGAGCGTGAAATAATAATTTTTTTAAAATTAAAACGCAAAGGTCAAATAAAAATACTCATAATATTGTAATTCTTCTTATTGTTGAAGTCATTCAGATGTGTGTATATTAATACTGAAAGTGCCACCTTGGTCTAAGTAAGTATTACCACGTTATTTTTTATCGTTAAATTTAAAAATTAAATATTAAAAATTAAAAATTAAAAATTGTTTTGTTTTTTATAATAGAAATTGGCCAAATTTAATTGGTATTCGGGTTTAATGTTTCAGTATCGGCAACAGTTTCAAAGTGGTAGCTAATATTGGGTCGAGGGTGTCAAAAATTCGGCACAGCCGCATTTAAAACTCTTACTTGATTTATTTGTTTTTGTTTCTTTCTTCTTTGCTGATGTTATGTTACGCATATATTTTTTACTACTCGTATTTTGTTAGTTTTTTATATGAAAATCTGTTGCAGAAACCTTACATTTTGGTATGTCATTCCCCAACTATTTGGTCTATAGGCTCCAAGTTACATACCAAACTGCTGCAGATTATGGAGGACAGAAGGGTGTATTCAGCAGACAGACAGGTGGACACATCGCCACTAGGGGTGGGATAGTGTCTATGGGGAACATTAGTAACAACATTTGGATACGCTGGAACCATATATTTTGTGAAGTTCGTAAAAAAATGCATGAGCCAAAAAATGGAAAATTTTGAGTGATGGCAACTGGCCCCCAAGACAGATCCCCAATAATTTTTCCCACTCAACATTTTTTTCGAACATAACTACCCCTATCTTCATCCGTTAAACAGTATCCCATACAAATTTGAAGATTTTAGGAAATTGTTAAAAATTGCCCCTAGTGGCTCCTAGGCTGCTCCTAGAGGGTTCAAATGTATGATCGACCCCCATTTGTTTTTTAGCTCCAACATTTTTTCGGAATATACCCACTCCCTATTTTCACATCCTAAGGGGTTACCCATACAAAATACACTTCACAGACTGGAAAAAAGAGCTGAAAAAACACAAATAACCCAACAACTTCCGCGGAGTTGCCCGTAGAGGGAAAAATGTAAGATCGCCCCGCATTATTTTCGCACTCCGAAAATTTTTTTTTCATACACATCTCTAATCCATAAGTGGGTTCCCATACAAAAATGACATTTTTAAAAATTTGCTCCCACCGCCCTAACGGTCCCAAAGGTGACCCTAGGGTGGTCAAATGTTTGACCGACCCCCAACATTTTTTCAGCCCCAACATTTTCTGAGAACATACCGACCCTCGATCTTGAACACTTAAGATGGTTCCCATACAAATTTAATAAAATTTAATAAATCGCTATAGTTGGCAGCACTGATTATGTGACAGAAAACAGCTGTGTTGTAAAAGTTGTTCAATAAAAATCTGTTGTATATTAGACATCGAAATTTATTTTATAATAATTTTGAAATCAATAAAATAAAATGGCATCAACTTCGACCGGCGTTGCGTAAAGTTTAAGATCGCGTTGCGAAAAGTTTCAATCGGACAACCGTGTTCTAATATAATGGGAACAAAATTGCCATCTACAAAACAAGTGCTCAAGATGTACTTTTATGGAACTGGGCAGCGTAAAATAAGTCGTAACGAAAGTGTATACTTGGTGACTGACACTGTCATGAGTTTTTGGGGTCAAGCGTTTATTCCAACAAAACACAGAGGTGATGTTAAAAGAAAAGTTTTATCTTTGTTCACTGAATGGTATTCCTTGCAAAAGAATTGTTTGAGAGGCGGTGAAAAACAAAAAAAAGGAAGATGAGTTTGTCGGAAAATTGGATGACCTTCTTGACATCGCATATGCCAATGTATTTAAAATGGTAACCGATCCGGAAGATGCTGTATTTTTGAAATGCAAAGATAGACGATGTCTGACCGGTGTTGACGAAAATCTAGACAATTTACACAAAAGACGACGGGAACGAGAAAATTAAGAAGAAGAACGAAACGAGCGAAAATTTAAAACGAAGTCGCAACAGCGGGTAACTATTATTATTTTTTACAAGGGCAACAAAAATGTGTTTCTGGTTGGCCTGGTTCATTTCATACATAATAAAATAATATATGTGTTGTGTGTAATTTCAGTTAGCAAATTTTCATCTTCCGAATCTAGTGAACTGGAAACTGCGCATGAAGTTGCCAACGACGAAATGGTTTTGCGTAAGACACTAACAAAAAGAACTAGGGGCAAAATTGAATGCATAACTTCGGAATTAGTATCTGTTTTCGACAGATGTCAGACAGCTGACATAGCAGCAGTTCGTGTAATGATTGCTGCAGCAAGAGCTTTTCAACGTGACCCAAGAATATATATCACCAATCTAAAGTCCCTTCGACAAACCCGAACACAAAATCTACAACCCCACAAGTATGTAATTTATAAAAAAAAATATATTTCTGTTAAATGTGTAATAGGTAATTAATATTTATAAATTTTTAGTTGGCTGAGGCGAAATTTTTCAACGTACACTGGGATAGCAAAATGTTGGCGGAATTCCAAGGCGGAGGAAAAAACGAACAGGTCTTGGGTGTGTAAAGATACCGTCGGGTAAAGGAAAAGAAAACGTATTGCAGAGGCCATTAATTCGGTAAACCTACTGTGCCAGGAGTGCCAATATTTGTCCCTTTTAAAGAACAATGGGAAGATACTAAGCACAAACCTTTCCGTTCTGGCATAAAAGATGTTGAAGTCGCAGCTAAAATACCAGTTCAAGTTCAAATGGAGCTCAAGTCGTGTTGCTAGGCTCAATTGAATGAGAAACAACTCAGAGAAATTGAATGGACTTCGCGGTATTACTATTTTCATCGTAACACATTATGTGAAAGCTTGGTTTTACACCACCAGAGCAACCGAAGCTCCAAATAATGATTTGGGGCACCTAGGAGCCCCTAAGGGAAATTTTTAACAATATCCTAAAATTTTCCAATTTGTATGGGAGACCCTTTAACGGATGAAGATAGGGGTAGGTATGTTCTGAAATAATGTTGGGTGGGAAAAATTAATGGGGGTCCGTCTTACATTTGAACCCCTTAGGAGCGACTCCGGGGCAGTTTTGGGCATTTTTGTGGATTTTTTCCCTGCCGTCCCAACGTTGATCCCGATGAGGAGCCAGTTGCCAACACTCAAAATTTTCCATTTTTTGGCTCATGCATTTTTTTACGAACTGCACAAAATAAGAGGTTCTAGCATATCCAAATCGAAAAGTCGTGCACTATCCCACCCCTAATCGCCACATCGATTTCTCCTTTCATAGGGATCAAGAACAGTGGTTTGGAGGGTAAACAAATTTCTAAAATTTCAGAGACGTTTGAAATTAAAACCATTTATATGTTTCAAAGAATGCCTTGGTGTAGAAAAATTTATTTTAAAAAAAATAAAATTATTGAAATGCTAAAGTGAAAAGTTACAAAGTAAAATTTTATTTATTTAAGAACTATATAATAATAAATTATAAAAAAAGTATATTAATTTAAGCACTAGCTTCTAAGGCAATCAGCTCAACAAAGTAAGAAAGGAAAAAAAAAATTACTACGACCCCAACGCTTTCGCATATTGACTTAAATCTATTTGAATAGATACAAAAAAATAAAACATTCCTTAATGTAGTCGTTATCATGAATTTCAGTCCATTAATCCCTAATACAGCTGAAGACAACAAACACATGGCCTCATTTGGCAGAATTGGATTACTTGTTTTAGTTTACGTAATTATTTATATGATCTCTTTCACATAAAATCAAAATTTTTCAAATCACTCTTATTCCAAGTTCCTGTTAAAAAATAATAAATAGAAAAGTTGCGCGCTAATACCTTCAAAATCCAATATGGTTACGTCCTAAATTAAATAAATTACTTAAATTTTAAATAGCACAGAGACCATTTTGTGTCTTCACGCCGAGGAAATTTGTTGGGTTCTCCATGTGGATTTCTGATTAAAAACCAAAACTTTCGTTTTTCTATCTCTGTTCAACATGGATGGAAAAATAAGAATTTGAAATTATTTGACAAAAGAGCTAAAAACCATCAATCTGTTTATTTGGCTAAACCGATTTTATTAAAATTTGCGAACACAGATAGCATGAGATCACGAAAGAAGCCTAAGTCCGCGAAGTGTAATGATAGCATCAATAGATTTTAAGGCCACCGAAAACTTTCGAAGTGGGAATTTCTATATCAAATTAGGAAGGTGTCATCTGCTTCGTAATCAGCATTAAACGTAAACAAAATAAAATATGATA
Source organism: Cordilura impudica (assembly GCA_963682025.1). Taxonomy (NCBI): domain Eukaryota; kingdom Metazoa; phylum Arthropoda; class Insecta; order Diptera; family Scathophagidae; genus Cordilura; species Cordilura impudica. Next base: position 134,189,418 of record OY821521.1, read on the forward strand.
TGGTGATTTCTTACAACTTTTATAAATACTCATTCAAATATTCGAGTGAGTTGTAACCTTGAAATTACCACAAGCTGAAACATTAACATGAAGTATAGAAGACAGAAAATATGGCACACTTATAGCGGAATTGTATCTTTTCTTGCTGGAGATTTTCGGAAACATCATAACTGATGCGAACGGGAACTACTTTTACTCCTCGCCCTTCTGAAACCAAATAACGAAAATTAAGCTGACCACAAATGAATCTGGAAAAAATTCTATTGAAATTGAATGTGATCAAGATATAATTACAGAATATGGTGAGTTATTGTTCTAAAAATTATTTTGTATTTTCTTTTCATCAGAACAAGCATTAACTGTCAAAGTTTGTCCAGAAATAAACCAGAAAGTACGTAATGAAAGCTTTGTTTATTGGAGCAACGATATTAACGGGATAAGTGAGAGATCTAAGATTTATCATTTGCAGTTAAATTTTCATCTGCAATGACTCGAAATAAGTCGCATAGTCAAACGATAAAAAATAATCGGTATAAATTGGAAACATAATGTTTTTATTTTGGTCAACATTATGTCAACTGAACCCGTGTTCATTGTGGTATAAATTTATTTAATTTGTTTTTAGCACTTTTGACAGATATTCTTCAATAAACTTAATCTCTTCAAACAACCCGTGCGACTAAAAGGGTGCAAAACATAAAAATTTGGGAGCACCTGACGTTGTTGTTGCTGCTATCGTTACATGTCACTTTAATGGTGACGAATTTTCCAACATTTTAAGGTATATTTTTGGAAAATACTATATGCGACTTAATTCCATTTTCTCTATTCAATTTTTGTTATTATTTATTTTCAATTGAATGCAAATGCCACAGCATATATATACATAAAACCAAAACATACTTTAGCAGCATGATCATGAATGATGTTCTATTCATTACATTTTTTTGAGTTTTTCTACACACATTCGAACATCTGAATATAATCAGTCATTCAAATTATGTGTTTGTCAAAATCAATTTTCAGATTCGTGATAATTACCTATTTCATATAAACAATAAATGGAGATAATGGAGATGTCCATATTTGGGGATTTGATGAAATAGCCTTATACCTGTACTACGAGTTTGGAAAATATTTACTATATGTATGTATGTTCTTCTTTATTTTTAAAAATATTAAGATATACAAATAAAGAAATTAAATAACGATGACATAAAGTCGTCTGTTATATAAAAATTAAAATAATAAATAAGTATGTATAAACAATTTTCAAAATATATATATAGTTGTAGTAGATATGATCAAAATATATATAATTGCAGTGGATAGGATAATTTTGTAAATAATTACACAAATTCTTCAATTATAATTTTCCTATACTTTAAAGCATTTTCGAGCATTTTTAAAGCATTTTTACAGATACTATTCCACCCATTGGGTATTTTAGCATTCAAAATGTTTATAAGTTCATTTTCATTGGGATATGGTTTTTCAAAGTATCTGTTTCAAAATCCCCTAAGTATTGGGCATTTTGCCATAAAGTGTTGTAAACTTTCGTCTTCTCTAGTATTGCATAAAGTAAAAGTTTTATTTTCAGTTGTACTAAATTTATTTGCTGTACTTAATTTAGTTGCGTTTAATGGTAACAAATCTGATCTTGTTTTAAAAATTATTACAAGTTGCCTTTGGTTTTTTATGTTATCGATATAATTTACTGGCAAGTTACGGTCCAATTAGGTAACGACTATATGTCTCGAAGAATTTAGTGATCATAATAATGGAGGTAAATAACATACATTTTTTCAAATCATTGGGCTCACACTTTTTGGCAGCTGGCGAATGCAATACAGCCTGGGGGTCGCACCTATTTACCCATAAATAGATCAACATCAGATCAGCAGAAAATAACGGATCTGCACCAGGTGCAGGAAGAACCGTCTTTGGTTGTCTCCTCCGATCACACACCCACAATTGTTACTCTGCTCAACCCTCAATAAATTGTACACTTAGCGCTGATGGGCAAAAGGACAAACTGGTTAAAATACAAAAAATTTATCAGTACTGTTCAGAAAACATACCGCTAAAAACTTCAGAAAATATTGATCTCGCCGTAAAAAATTTAGAATTAAATCTCAAACTGGCTGCTCAAATTGCCACCAAATCCACAAGATCGAAAAGGCAATTTTGTATTTCTTCAGTGGATATCGATCAACTTTTAAATGAAAAACGGGAACAGGTAGAGAGTAGCAACACTTTAGATCCCTGCAATTAAAAGCTCGTTTAAAAGAATGTACAAGAAGACTACGAACACTACTGGGTACAATCACCAAACAGTTTCCTTCAAGACCTGGCTAACACACCAAGAACTGGCTACTCATAATGGGGTGCTGCGAAAAGTCTTAAAAGACCAATCAAAATCAAATGGAAATTGTGCGAGAACTGACTCTGAAAAAGTTAAACTGTTCGCAAAACATAAACATATCAAGTTTTATAGTGAAGCTGCCTTTAATAATACCACAGCAAGGAGCAAATTCCCCTCAGGTTTGAGATGCAAGAGGTCAAATAGTGTATAATTGATTTAAATGCTAGGAAAGCACCGGTGATCGATAAGATGAGTAATAAGATGATTATTGATCTACCCAGTACAGCTTTAATAATAATTTTCTATAATTTTAATGCTATCTTGCTATCTCAAGCCTAAAAGATAACACGAAAGTCGAGTCACATGGAACAATCAGTCTCTCATCGAATATGTCAAAACTTTTCGAAAGACTGCCAATGAATAAATTTATCCAAACTGTACATCAAAATAATATTATACCAGATCATCACTTTGGCTTCAGGAAGAAAAACAGCACCACTGAGCAAGCTTATAGGCTAGTAACTGTTATTAGAAAGGCCTTTGAGAAATATAAAATATTGCTCCTCTCTTGCAAGTCAACCACCAGATATGCAATCCGGAGTCCCACAGGGGAGTATTCTGCGGACATTGTTATATTTTCTCAACACATCTGATTTACCAACACATGCTAACACTCACACATCGACTTTGCTGATGATACGGCAATAATAAGTGTTCATGAGAACACATTAACAATGTTACAAACCCACATTGCTCAACTGGAAAATTTGCTGGAGAAATGGAAAATTATAGTGAATGAACAAAAATGCATCCATATCACTTTTACTCTAAGAAGAGAAACGTACTGATTAATAATCATAACATCCCCAACACACAAATGTAAAATATATCAGAATTTATTTTGACTGCCGCACAGTGGTTCAAAACCAAAAAAAAGTGGTAATAAGTCTGGAACTTCTAAACTATTGGTTGGATTGGAATAGTATATTCTAGGCGATTATAGTCAAGGATATAGGCTTTGAAAATATTTATTTTTGAGATACCCTGTTGTAACACAGGGTGAGCTACAGGGTGCCAAAGTCGACCACCTCGAGGTGGAAAATGCTTTCAAAGCTTGTAACTTTTATAAATATGAAGTGATTTTTACGTTTTTGAAATTTTTCTAATAACCATTAAATTATTAACAAAAAACATGCTGATAGTACCTAGTTATCGGTTATGGTTTAAAAACTATTTGATTTTAAAAATCAACATTTGAACTTTTCACCAAATTCTTTCTTGGTTTTTCGCAAATAACATTTTTATTAAAATAGCCAAGAAAAATCTAAAAATATGTGGCGATAGCCAGTACTTTATAAAAAAATACGTTGAAGTATTTTTTGAACAATTTCAATCCGTTTAGTGAGCACAAAATCTTAAAGTTGACTTTTTTAATCAGGTTCTAAAAATTGCAAATTTTTGCCAAAAAATACCCTTCACTCTTTCACTTTTTTCTCACAACCTTGGTAAAACATGTATATATTTTTTTACATATTTTAAAAGAATATGCTTCAAGAATGGTTGTAAGCGAAATTTTTAATACTTTTGGACATGCACCCTACGTCCAGCATTGGACGAAATTGGGCAATTTAAAAAAAAAAACTAAGTTTTAAAAGTTAATACAAAAATATCCGCTCGATTTCTTCAAATATTTCACGGCAGTATTAAAGCTCCAAATATTTTTATTTATCCGCCGCAATAAAATTCACCGCCGTTACATAAACGTGGTCAGGAGGGCTTAAATTTTATATTATGTTTATTGATTCAGAACGGCATTTAAATTATCTAAAACACTTCAAAAAAGCATTTTGATAACGTTAATAGTTTTTGAGATATTTTCATTCAAATTTCAGAAAAAAATATAGAAAAACTATGGTTTTTTCTTTTTTTTTGGTTTTTTTGGTAAAGTGTTCCCAAAATTTTTGAATTTTACTTATTATTATATATATTGTTAAAGAAGACATATTTATCTATTCAACAATATATAACATGTCTATCAAATATATTGCAACATGCTGAAATAATGACCCCAAACCACACTCCACAGGCAAAAATTTAGCTATTTCTCTATTTGTTCATATAAATGGTCATTTACATAGTTAATGACATATTTTTTTATTGTAAATGGTAAAGGGTAAAGGGTTGCACACGTTTTTATTACTTCAAATAATTTTATATATCGTTTTAAAGAAGGTATAATTATAAGTTAATGGTGTATGAAATATTTACCTTATGAGTTTCAACTGATCATAAAATTGCCCGAAAATCTGATGCTGATTTTATACAAAAAAAAAAAAACAGGTAAAAAGCCAATGAAGCCGATAGCCTAAGTTTAAGACTTATTATAATTTGAATTGTAATAATATCTAATAAATACATAAATAAATAAATAAATAAATAAATAAATAAAAAGCCAATTCCTAAGATATTTTCATTATTAAATAACAAATATAACTAAATTTTTTTTAATGAGTATTTTTTTATTTGTTTTATAATAGGCTTAAAATTACATAACAATTGTCTGCTTTTTTACTAGTTATTTTCTACAAAACAATCAGAAATATCAAAAGATAAAAGATGTTTTATATCCATAGCTTCGGAATCATCATTTTCTATTTCAAGACTTATTTTTGGTAACCATTTTGTTCTACTGGATCTGATGATATCAATAAATATTCCATTAAATCGGAATTTTTGGCTTCCTTGCTACATTTTCTTGTATGAAAAAGTCTAAAGTGTTTGACAGCTCTGTTTCTAGCTTCTTGTGCTTCTTCAGTCAGTTCTCCCAAGGACAGGATGCTATTTTGTATTATTTCTTTCCCATGAGCTAATACTTTGTGTACAGTTGGTGTCATTGGCCTCCAAGGATATAAGTTCATTATTAATTCCTTAGTTCCACTAGCATATATTTTCAATTTCTCCGCATTAATTTTTTGTTTACTATTAATGACAGCTAATATTACTTTAAACCGTGCGATTAAAGCCGTGTCAATGCCAGTAATCAAAGAAGTAGTTTCGGGATCCTCAAAGAAACGTCTTGCTGTATTACCATCATTTGAACTTCCATAGCCACAAAGAGGCTTATCGATAATTAGACCAAGTTGCATTTTAAATTCATCCTGAATTCTTTTCTTCTCAGTTTTCGTATGGCGTATAGATCAGTATTATTTTTAACTGGTACATTTTCTTGTCCTGGAATTTGCCGGTATTTTAGATCATATGCGAGATGCAAGCAATATTCCATAAATCGTATTCTTGCATGAAGTGGTGATATTCCAAATTTTAAAGCATTTTCATTAATAGGAATTTCATCACAACTGTTATGAAATTCTGAACTTTTCTTTCCACATATATTACATTTCCAAGTAGATGTTATATCTGTAACGGCGTTGGCTACTTTCCCATCAATCATTGTAAAAAGTGGTTGAAATAACACTTTAATGACACTTCCAGATATTTCCACAAAAACTGGAGACAATCTCGAAATTTCCTGATTTATTGAACTCACTAAGCTTTGTGTTGTAATTTTGTCTTCCTTTGTGTACTCAAATCGGATTGGCCGACATAGAAACTTAGATCCGGGTGTTAAATTACTCCATATGTCCTGATATTCTCTCTCACTAAAAGAAGAACTTGTCTCATTATATAGCCTCATTTTTAATGGTACTAATGATGTCATAAAAATTGTTGAAAAATCTATTTCTGAATTGCTTCCACTTGGTTGTCTATACTCAGAAAATCTAGATGTTCCATCGCATCCCCATTTACGTATTAACGTAACTTCTGAATTGTTGTATATTTCTATTTCTTCTTTGCTAAATGTGGATATTATTCTAGATGCAGTGTTTTCAAGCAGTTCCGCTAATCCAACATTTGCACTTTCAGTATTGGAATTCACATCTGATGGTAGAATTTTATTTTTTGTTTCCTTTATGGCTCTGCTGGTAGGAAAAATATCAAATCCTTTTTCTTTGAGAGCTTTTCTCAAAATACCATATTTATTTCTTATCAATTCCAAATTTAAAATAAGAGGTAACGCATCCTCTTCTGTGAATGATGTTGACGATTTTGGCGTTGAAATACTTTGCACCATACGCTTCAACCGCTTAGGAGATGCAGTTGGTAACACATCTACAATTTTGGCAGCTTCCTTTGGTTGCGTGCGTGTCAAGGCTGATTTAAAAGAATCCTTAATTTCATTAGGCGAATGGTTACTAATGATATCTTCTTGTTTTTTCTTTTTTGTCCTTGATTGAACATTTTCGTAGCCCTTTTTATGTCGACCAAATGGCTTTTTCTCAATTTGTACTGTGAGGCCCGTTTTCAACCATTCTTCATTTTTAGTCATAAACTTTGATTTTGATAAACCCGATTGGCTAAATCTTCTTTCGTAAGCTTTGTAAAAATTTTCAACATCTTCAGATCTCACGTTTAAACCGTAAGTGTTGTTAATTGTATAAAATAATTTCGAGACTTTTTCCGAACGAGATGAGTGAATAGTAGAATCGGAAGAATTTTCCCAAATAACTTTGCAAAGTGAATAATACTTTAATGTAACCTCCTTGATAGATTATACGTAAGTGATCTTAATAAACAAGAAACTCATGGTTATATACTGAAAATATTTTTTGAAAGGTAATATATCGGGCAGGTACTTCAACCAATACTTACATTTTGTTTTAGGGAATCTAAGGATTTGGCTTTTACCTGTTTTTTTTTTTGCATAAAAAGGTATTGTGAATTACAGATATTTTGCAATAGGTATCAGAGTTTCGGGTAGGGAATCTAAGGATTTGGCTTTTACCTGTTTTTTTTTTTTGCATAAAAAGGTATTGTGAATTACAGATATTTTGCAATAGGTATCAGAGTTTCGGGCAATTTTATGATCAGTTGAAACTCATTAGGTAAATATTTCATACACCATTAATTTATAATTATACCTTCTTTGAAAAGATATATAAAATTATTTGAAGTAGTAAAAACGTATGCAACCCTTTACCAAAAAACAATAAAAAACAAGTAAGAAAATTATAGTCGGTCTAGACCGACTATACGATACCCTATACCATGCGTTTAGAAACCCTATCTCTTAGGCCCAACTAACTGGACATTGAAAATAAGCAAAAACCAAATTTGAGTGGGATTTTTATTAATTTTTTTTAGCTCCAGATATGAAAAAGTTCATATCGGATGCAATATCTATAAAGGGACTAGGTCCAAAAATGGACCGATCCTGATCATGTTTGGTAAAGTCTCTTGTATTTTGCAAAAATATGTACAAACAAAATTTGAGAAGAATCAGTGCAATATTTTTGTTTTTTAATAGATTTAAGTGAAGATCGGGAAGCAGCTCTATATGGGGTCAAAGGGATCATTTTTGGACTACTCATTAGTGGATGTAATGAACGCATACAAACCCAATTTGAGTAAGATCTATATGACAATTTGGATCTTATGGCAATTTATGTCGATTTCATATGGGTAATTTGTATGGGGGCTAGGTCTGAACATGGACCGATTCTCACCAATTTCAATAGCGATCATCCCACGGCCGACAAAAGCTTATGTACCAAACTTCATCAAAATATATTCATATTTGCGACCTGCAGTTTGATTACAAGCTTTATATGGACACACAGACGGACGGACGGACGGACGGACATTGTTAAATCAACTCAGAAAGTGATTCTGATTCAATCGGTATAATTAAAGATGGGTCTAGGTCAAATATTTTTGGTTGTTACAAACAGCAGCACAAAGTCATTATACCCAAACCACATAGTGGTATAGGGTATAAATATGTCATTCACTATGTAAATGATCATTTATATGAACAAATAGAGAAATAGCTAAATTTTTGCCTGTGGAGTGTGGTTTGGGGTCATTATTTCAGCATGTTGCAACATATTTGATAGACATGTTATATATCGTTGAATAGATAAATATGTCTTCTTTAACAGTATATATAATAATAAGTAAAATTCGAAAATTTTGGGAACACTTTACCAAAAAAACCAAAAAAAAAAGAAAAACCATAGTTTTTCTATATTTTTTTCTGAAATTTTAATATAAATATCTCAAAAACTATTAACGTTATGAAAATGATTTTTTGAAGTGTTTTAGATAATTTAAATGCCGTTCTGAATCAATAAACAAAATATAAAAATCATTAATCTTAATATGTTTTTTATGTTAACAAAAAAAAATTAATATGAAAATTTGACTTTTTTCACCATTTAAGCCCTCCTGACCACGTTTATGTAATGGCGGTGAATTTTATTGCGGCAAGTAAATAAAAATATTTGGAGCTTTAATAATGCGGTGAAATATTTGAAGAAATCGAGCGGATATTTTTGTATTAACTTTTAAAACTTAGTTTTTTTTTTAAATTGCCCAATTTCGTCCAATGCTGGACGTAGGGTGCATGTCCAAAAATATTAAAAATTTCGCTTAAAACCATTCTTGAAGCATATTCTTTTAAAATATGTAGAAAAATATATACATGTTTTACCAAGGTTGTGAGAAGAAAGTGAAAGAATGAAGGGTGTTTTTTGGCAAAAATTTGCAATTTTTAGAACCTGATTCAAAAAGTCAACTTTAAGATTTTGTGCTCACTAAACGGTTTGAAATAATTCAAAAATTACTTCAACGTGTTTTGTTAAAAAGTACTGGCTATCGCCACATATTTTTAGATTTTTTTTTTTATCTATTTTAGTAAAAATGTTATTTGCGAAGAACCAAGAAAGAATTTGGTGAAAAGTTCAAATGTTGATTTTTAAAATCAAATATTTTTTAAACCATAAGCGATAACTAGGTAGTATAAGTATGTTTTTTGTTAATAATTTAATGGTTATTGGAAAAATTTAAAAAACTTAAAAAGCACTTCATATTTATAAAAGTTACATGCTTTGAAAGCATTTTCCACCTCGAGGTGGTCGACTTTGGCACCCTGTAGCTCACCCTGTGTTACAACAAGGTATCTCAGAAATAAATATTTTGAAAGCCTATATCCTTGACTACAATCGCCTAGAATATACTATTCCAATCCAACCAATAGTTTAGAAGTTCCAGACTTATTACCACTTTTTTTTGGTTTTGAACCACCGTGTGCCGCTTCACTTGTAAAATTCACATAGAAGCGAAACTTACCCAAATTAAGTTGAAAATTTTACAAATGATAAAACACTTATAAACAAAAACTCTAAACTAAGCTCAGATTGTAAATTACTTCTTTACAACTCAATAATAAAACAAATATGGTGCTATGGCATTCATCTATGGGGTACTGCCTCTGCGTCTAATGTCGAAAAATTGCAAAGAAGACAGAACAGAATCATACGGATGATTACAAGTGCACTGATTACAAGTGGACTTAAATATTCCTCTTGTCAATGATGAAATTATGAATAAACTTATAACTCACCCAAACATACTAGCCCGAAATTTACTAAATAATCGTGGACACATACGCCTTAATCGGTTGGACACAGCCGACCTAATACACTGAGACTTATGAATGGATGATTTTTGAAAACATTATTTTTTATATCTATTGAGCAATTTATGTATTGTCTGGTACTAGCTGGATATTATATTAAGTATTAGTTTTAAGATTTGTAAAATTATTGTTAGTTTAAATAGTATAAAAGTGAATATTCAATAAACGAAAACATGAAAAACAAAAAAAAAAAATTAATGTTAGCGATATTTCCAATACATGGATCTTTAAATGGTTTAAGATTTTTTAATAAATTATCAGTTATATTAATTTAAAAAATATTTTTGTTTTTATCCAGTAATATTTGATTTTCCTTAAAGTACAATGATTTATTTTGTTCAAAAGTAGTTTTGGTGAAGGAAGTTGGGATGAAAAGAATGATTGAAATAGTGTCTTCCATGTTACACCAATTTTGATATTATTGCAAGTTTCAAAGTAATATATCAGTTGTAATTCTTGTTGGATTAGTATGTCCGTAGGAATAGTAGATAAATTGCTTGTGAATATTACTTGACCAATAGCATCTACTCGATTCCTCAATAACGATATATCATTATCAATTTGATGTACATATGTATCTATTTTAAAAACGTTACCCATCCTCTAGTGTTGATATCTTATTCTGGAACTTATTTCTGTATCTATTTATGTATCTTCCAACTGTTGATGTTGTTTATAAGGGTTCTAATATTTTGGATCTGTGAAGAAATTGTTTCACTTATCTTTTTCGACTGAGTTATATAACAACTTTAATTTTAAGATATCGACAGTGTTCTTGATTTGTTTTTCATCGTCGATATCCAGAGACTAGGTTTTTTCTAAAATGTGGATATAGATTATCTAATTTAACTCTTTATTATTTCCAAGGAGCGGTGGTAGCTGGTTAAATTAATAAAATTAACAATCTTATGATAGTGATCGATGATCTTTATGTCTTCCTCTTTTATTGGGCTATATCATTTGTTGTCCTTTATATTTTCGATATACAGCTTTTGTGAATTTAAAAGTTACAAAATTTATGTTAAAATTATTATTATGTGCAGTAATTCCATCTGAAAATAAATATTTTTGATTCATGTAATTTATTATGTATCTTGGTTGACATTCTGAATTTGTTTCTTTCTTTTAAGGTGGGATTTGTAGTATATATGTTTTAATGTTTTAATTTAAGCTATTTCTTTCCTAAATTTTGAGTGTTTTTTCCACCACTTTCATCTTTTAAACATACACGGTCTTTTTGGATATCTGCATCTTCTCGTAAGTTTGTTGACAATGTTTTCTTTTTTCTTTATAATAAATTATCTGATTATCGCGAGTTTTATTTCCGTTTTTAAAATCGACGGATTTTCTTTTGGTTGTAGAATAAATTGTAATGCCATAAAATATAATAATCTTGTATATCTTTTCGTCAACTGATTCTATTTCCTTTTTCGAGTCATGATACGTTCGTTAGCGGTATGAAGTGATTATTGTTTGATGTATAGTGGATTTTGATGTTTTGTTCTCTAAAGAATTCCAAAAGTGGCAAGGCTTTGAAACCTAGTTCGTTATCTATAATATATAAATTTTTTATAGTTCCGAATGTTGATAGATAGATATTGTGTGATCTTGAATTCGATCCAATATCTCTGCTCCATCTTTATTGCTTGGACGTGTGTGGGTAATTTGTCAATAAATGTTAGAACAAGCATCTTCTCTAAACTGTAAAATATGTGTACATTAACTATCTCACCTGTTTTTTTCCGTAATTTTAAATACTTGTCTAATTGGAAGTCCATCACATTTTTCTATGTTATATATAAATCGCAATTATTTATGTATTGAGTTATCCGTAACTTTAATTGTGGGTGATATATTTCTGATTTTAATTCTGCGAAATTTTCATTTATTCCCCTATAATTTTTCCTATGCTCATTTTCAATTATTTAAGTTAGTTCATTTTCGTCTAGGATATCCTTCAATAGTGTGTGGCACATAGCTAATCTAAATCCGCTGTTGGTTTCAAAATATTTGTTTATACATAGTTTCCCTAAATTTTCTAGATATATATTCTTCGCGAATCAATATTGCGTTAGTCCTATCGGAATCGTAGTGTTTTTTTTAAGTAATGTTATTATGGTTTGTTCATCAAATTCTTTAGCTGATATTATTTTTCTCTTGTTTTTGAAGATTTTTCGTATATATCTTGAGTGAACCCGATGTTGTTTTAATAGTATTAATTTTTCGTCTATAAAAATTCAGTTTCGATAAATTGGTTGTTTCTATGATTATATTATTATATGTGGAAGTGTTATTTTCATTCACTAAATTTATCTCGACTCTGGATAGTGCACCAGCATTTCAATTTAGAATTCCAAGTTAAGGGTTTGTGATCGGTTTTAATTATGAATCGTCTATCAATTAAATATCGACAGCTCAATTCCAAATCATGCTATATCGACTTAGCATGTTGTTAATTTTTTACGATTTTCAAGAAAATATTTTTCAACTTAAATTCTGTATAATCTTGGTGTTAATCGGCTAATCCAATCAACAGTTATAAAGAAAAAAGTACTTAGCATACAACTAAATATTGAAAAAACTTCATTTCCAAAATGGTGTAAGTGTATTCAGCATACTTTGCTTTTTAACTTTTTAAATTTGATGAAATTCTAAGTAGACTCAACATTATATTGAAAGGAATGTTTCTTTGTGTCGTGTTTTCTATGTGTACTTAACATGATCAACGCACTGTATAGTTAGCATGGCTTTCCCGTAACTTAAAAAAATAGTTTGAACTTCTATGTCTACTTAACATATTTTAGTTTGTAAAAAGCTGTCAGCAGAAAAGAGACACAATTTGATGTATTTTGACGAATAAAAAACTGGTTAAAAATATGTGTAAAGGTGTTATTATTTATATTTAATGTTACAAGTTAAAATTAATCAATTATCTTTTAAAAAGAAGAATCGAAGACAGATAACATAATGCATACGTATAGTAAGGAAAATATTTTTTTTAAATTGTTTATTTAATTAATATGAAAAATATAATTACAAACTCCAAATAAACAAAAAGTATAAATATAACTTATTTTATATACAAAGTCCCATTTTAGCGAGCACTCAAGTATAATATTTATTTAATAAAAATGTTGTTTTATTTCCATCACTTATACATAAATACAAGGAAGCAAGCATGTAAATATAACATTAAATGTAAGTAAAAAGGCTAACAAAACTTACTTTTATATTGGCTAGGATAAAAAAAATAAGGTCAAGGGTTAAAATTGAAAAGGATAATTATTGGGTGAGCCACCAATATTTTTTAAAGTTTATATTATGTTTAATATTTTTATCATCCGAATGAATACTTGTGTCAAATCGGCAATTTTCTGACGTTAGTTCATTACAATTTATTGTTTTGATATTGGCTCGTCTATAATTATGGTAAATTATATTAATGGCATCTTCATTTTGAATAAAACCATTTCTACCAAGGATAGGAAAAGCCATCGGTGGAACGTGTCCATTTAGTAATGTTTTTGAAATGTACCCTTCGGCAACATAGTATGGAGCCATGATCAAGTTATTTTCGGTGGTAAACATACTACTTAAAATGTGATCTCTTATGATATGAATAATGAAATTATCAAATTTGGATATTTCAGCTTTTTCGTAAAGAGTTTTGTTTGATATAAATTTTTTGTACTTACTAATCTGAGATCTATAGAAAGACGTGCAATGTCTGAGGCATTTCCTTTCGAATATGCGTATCATCTCCATATATGAAGGGGATATGTTAAACCATATTTGGCACTGGTGTTATTAAAGATTGGTACATTATAATTTTAACCCTTGATTGTATATATTTATAAAAAAATAATTTTTTATACATGAAAAATGCTTTTTTTAGCTTTAATAAGTTGTTGGTTTATGTGCTTGTGAAAGTATAGTATAGTAAGAAAGATATAAGTAAGCTAAGAAAAAGTAGTGTAAATTTTGAAAGGTTTGGTTATATACATTTCAAATATGTTATGAAATGCTCAGAAAGATACAAGAGCATCCAGTTTAGTGTCCCTTAATTTGTCTCCTCCATTAACGACCAATATAATTTGTTCAGAAAGTGATTCCAGTTTCGGCATGTAAATGGTGATCCATTTCGAGGTTCCCTACTTTTTTAAAGAAAAAACACAGAAAGTTCTAATTTAATGGGGAATGTTTATTATCACTTGAAAGAACACTCTTTGGCATTTATTTTTTGAAGATTATATCTATCAACTGTTGGCCGCGGCTACGTCTCCGATGGTCCAACCGTTGAGTCCAATTTGCGATGACTCGTTCGAGTCATATAATAGTTAATTCAATGACTCGTTCGACTGGTAACTGGCGAATGACACGCGTGATGTTTTGCTCCAAGGCCTGAATCGAAGCGGGATTGTCCACATAAACTTTAGACTTTACATATCCCCACAGGTTAAAGTCAAACGTGTGATATCACACGATATTGGTGGCCAATCGACCGTCCCAAAACGTGAAATTATCTGCTCACCGAAGTGTTCTCTCAATAAATCCATTGATTGTTCTCTCAATAAATCAATTTCAGGCATCAAATAGTCGGTTATCATGGCACGATAACGGACGCGATTGACGGTTACGTTCTCACCGGCATCATTTTTGAAGATATATGAACCGGTGATTCCACCGTCCCACAAACCACGCGAAACCGTTGTTTTTTCCGGATGAATTGGTAGCTCTAGAATCTCTTCAGGTTTCTCCTCGTCCCAAATGCGGCAATTTTGCTTGTTTACATACCGATTGAGCCAGAAATTGGCCTCATCGCTGAACAAAATTTATGTCGAAAACGTCGGATCTTCTTGGAAATTTTCAAGAGCCCGTAGAGCGAAGTGATGTCGCTTGGGAAGGTCGGGCGGCTTCAGTTCTTGCACAAGCTGTATTTTGTACGCTTTCAATTTAAGATCTCGATGTAAAATGCGTCAAGTCGTTCCATACGTCAGTCCGAGTTGCTGCAAACGGCGCCGAATCGACTCTCCACGGTTTTCGTGTACACTATCAGCTTCGGCCGCTATACTTTCTTCACTGCATGCTGGACGTGGTCTATTCGGTCGAATATTATCCAATAATGAATGCTGGGTCTCAAGATGGGTGATGATGTTGCGACTAGTACGCTCAGTAGGCCGATTATGTTGACCATAAGCTGAGCGAAGTGCACTAAGCACATTCTTCACAAAACGTGAATTTTCGTAATAACGTTGAACGTTGTTCAGGCGTAAGTCTTTCCATGATGAAATACAAAACAATACTAAACAAAAATAAAATAACATGACAGCATGACACGGCTCACACGTGATCTGTCAAAATAAGGCTATTGAAAAAGTATCTCTACTTGGATCACCCGTTATAATTATGGATTGTATAAATTAATTATAATAAAAAAAAAAAACATTTTAGAAATAATAATAAGTATATTTTCGTATCTTGTATATGGATATCACGTAAACTTAACATTGATATTAATTACAAGTTTCATGAAAAAGGTCATAACAAAAATGCAGGCGATGGTCTTCATGCACTCAAAGAAAACAGATATGCACTACAATGAAGTGGTTCTCTTTGATAAGAAAAGCTAAGAAAACCGCACCATTGTACGACTTAGTTGAAATGGAACAAGAGGAATATTAAATTTCACGAAATTTGTTTCAGCTACAGATAGGACTGAAGATACAAAAAATCAAAAATGTAATCTATCCAAAATCAGAGAAGTTATAGTATCCAAAGCAGAATATTATAAACTAATTTATATATATGAATTCGACGAAAAATTTAATGAAACTAAAATAAGCCAGAAAGCAAAGAAAGGAAAGTTTGATTCCTCAAGATATACCGAGAGAATATACGTCTCCATTTCGTGTTACTGAAGACAAAGGGAAATAT
Organism: Cordilura impudica; assembly: GCA_963682025.1. Lineage (NCBI taxonomy): Eukaryota > Metazoa > Arthropoda > Insecta > Diptera > Scathophagidae > Cordilura > Cordilura impudica. The sequence continues at coordinate 134,205,254 of OY821521.1, forward strand.
CTAATATATCTATGTGACTGAAATTTAGTTCTAAAGAGCGAATATATGGTCATGTCTGATATCAATAGTTGAAAAATCGTTTACTTACCTTTACTTACTTTTAAATAGTTATGCGTAACTTTTATTGATACATATCATTTTTTGAATTAACTATAGTTAATAGCTATTATATTAATTTTAGCTTTATAGATTAATAATTAAAAGATAAAGACATACCAATGTAACTTTTTTTCTAAGTTTTACTTTTATTATTAAATGTTTATTTATGAATGTTTAAATACTTTTAGTTAGAATTGAATTGAACTTTGATATTATATTATTTTTAAATCAATTAAAAAAATTGATTTGGTATCAAAAATTTTTCGGTTTTAAATAATAATTTAAAATATACGTTCGTCTATGTAGGCAGATTGAATTTAGTACTTCAGATATTTTCCAAACCAAACAATGCTACGTATACTTGGAAGACCAATGAAAATATTGAAGAAATATCAAAGGATGCTAAGTCGACTTACGCGACTACTTGATAAATTTTTTTGCGTGCTAAAGATTGCTATGTTATTTTTAAGTATTATAGACTTAAAGTTTTTAAAATTCGAAAGCGAGAAGAGAATTATACTAAATTTTTATTACTAACAGTGAAAGACTCAAAGTTCTATCCCATATAGTTTTCGAGATATCGCCCATAAACTTTAAGAGCTTCTCCTGCAAAACTCACTTTTTCGACTTAGCATGTTTTGGAATTGAGCTGTCGATATGGTCTTCAATACTGCGTTGCCCACACTATAGCCGACAATTCCTTTTCAACGGTACTTAATTTTGTTCGTGATCGTTTAATGTTCGGCTTACGTAACAATTAGAATGTCCATCCTGAGATAATAATGCTCATGTAGCGAAATTGCTTGCATCACTTTGTTACATATTTTTTTTTTAATAAAATCGGGAATTTAGTTAGTAATCTTTTAAGTATTTCAAAACTTTCTTTATATTATGGATCCATATCCATATTAGTATCATTTTTTAAATATTTTGTCTTGGGTCTAGCAATTTTTGAGTAGTCTTTTATGAATTTTCTGTAATAACTTGCTTAACATAGAAATTGTTTGATTTCCTTTTGTGTATTAGTTAACGGAAATTTTTGAACACACATTATTTCCTCTAGATTTGGTTTGATGTCCTCTGCTGTCACAAGATGTCCAAGGAAATTAGTTTCCTTTTCTAAAAAATCACTATTATCAATTCGAATTTTAAGATTTACTTATTTGAAACGTTGGAGTACTTTGGTTAAGCATTCCAAATGTTCCTATAACGATGTAGAAAATTTTATGATATCATCTCAATATACCAGGCAGATCTTATTGATTAAGTGTCCCAGAACGTTGTTCATTAAACGTTGCAATGCTGCCGGGGCTGTTTTCAGTCCAAAAGGCATGCGAGGGTACTCGTAGTGACCTCCTTCTACACTGAAAGCCATTTTAGCTATATATATATATATCGTGCATTTCAATTTGATGGAATCCTATTGGCAAGATCTAGTGTCGCAAAGTCTTGACATCCACCCAGGTTTCGCAGGATTTCGTCAATATTGTGGATTGGAATATTGGATTGGATTTTTGTCAATATTGTGGATTGGATATTTTTATTTATTTTATTTTATTTATTTTTAATTTAGTGATTTCCTGCACAACAAGCCTAAGTCTTATAGTTACAGTACAGGATTTTAGTAGTGTACAAACATGTTTAGCCAAATTAAATTGAATAAAATGGTAAATTATATATAAAAGTTACTATGAATAATAATATAACATAAGAATTTACAAAATTGTGACAATAAAATATGACATAGAATATTTCAAAAAAAAAATTTTTTTTTCAAATTGAAAATTATTAAAAATTACCAAAAAAAGCAATAGTTATATATATGTAAATAAAATTTTACTAGGAGTAGGAATAAATAATTCATAAAAAATAATGATATAAATTAAAGTTATTAAAAATTAGGACATAAAAAATTAATAATTATGATAAAAATACCTATATATGAAAAAACTACCAGGAGTATTTAATTAAAATAATTAAAAAGATTTTTTTAAAAACTCATTGCGTTGCTGTTTATTTGTTAGCTATGTTGAAGAGCATTCCAAAGACGATTAGCATTTACGAAGAACTGCCATTCAGAAACGAGACATCGGAATTTGGGAATTATGACATTTTTGCCTCTTGACGATCTAGCAAAGCGTGTATTTTGAAAAAGGTATTTTGAAAAGGAACTTTATTTTCGAAAAAATATTTATGTTCTTATCTTTAACAAGTTTTCAAACGAAACTCCATTGAATAGGACGATACTTGATCTCGCTTTTTAAGTCCGTAAACATATCGTATAATATTTTTATATAAACTTCACGTTTTTTCTTACTTATGGAGTCACAATTAGAAAACAATTCACAACCGTAAGTAAGACTTGGAATCAAAAAAGCTTTCGCGAGCAGCGATCTTACTTTAAACGGCGTAAAGTACTGCACAGATCACAACGTTGTTAATTTGACATATATTTGCACAACCAGAGCATTGATATGATTTGACCAAGTTAAGATATTGTTAAAAACTATTCCCAAATTTTTTGCCGTTCGTACAATATCAATTTTATCGTTGTTTTTAATGAGGTGATCTTGAATGAGTGGACTTACCATTTTTTTGTGAATTACGATACATTTGGATTTTCGTGGATTTAAGCACAGGCCGTTTGTTGATGCCCAACTAGATATATTGTTTAAATCATGATTGAGTTTATTAACGTTTTATATCTTGCAGTGAGATAAATGTTGTGGCAAATCATTAGCATAAATAGAAAAAAGTAGTGGTCCCAGAACAGATCCCTGAGGTACACATCTTGTTAGTGTAAGAGGATTGGACTCAATGCTGTTTAAACATACCGATTGAACGCGGTCAGTGAGGTAAGATGATATAAGTTGTGATGATGTTGATGAAAACTTAAAATGTGACCTTAGCTTAGTACATAATATTTGATGGTTAACTGTGCCAAAAGCCTTGCAGTGATCGAGTAGCACCAAGAAGTTAATCTTACCATCATCTAGTTCACGCCTAATACTCTCCGATACGTCAATTAAAGCAGTTACACAGCTGTGATTAGGTCGGAACCTGACTGTCGGTCAGACATTAGGTGATTTTCATAAACGTGAACACTTATCTGCTAGTTTAAATTTTTTTTCTAAAACTTTTGAAAGAAAATTTAAGATAGATATTGGTCGGTACTCACTGTTTGATTTAGGGACTGGAATTAACTTCGCATGCTTCCATTTCGAAGGAAAATAGCTAGTTGTGATGAAGGTATTAAATAAATGAGTAATATACCGCAATATAGATGGTAGAATTATTTTGATGAACTTAGGATTAAGATTATCATATCCTATTGCATTGGATTTTATTTGAGAACAACTAGAGAAAAAAAAATTCAAATTGATTGACACATGAAAATTCAAATATGTCTCGGTCAAGCGTATCATTGTCAATACCAATACCAATGTCCCTAATAGTTTTCCAGGTGTGTTTGGATTCAAGGGCCGTACCGAATCGCTTAGAGTAATGCTCAATTTTGGCCATTCTAATTTGATTATTAGCATCCCTCCGGGCAGAACGAAATTCAGCTTTTAGTTCTGTTGTTTTAAAACGCTTCCATCTAGAGTAAGCTAAATCGATTCGTTGTATTGTATTTAGAATAGACAAATTGAACCACGGTTTTTTTTGACGAAATTGTTTTTGTCCTTAAAGGGACTGCTTCATCATAAAGCTTCAGAATATTATACTCTAGGAACGATAGTAGATCATCAACATAAATCTAGTCATAAATTCTATTCCAAGAAACTGGTAGTTAGCTCTCATTAAGAATGGTGTAAGTTATGTTTTTAAAATCGCGATAAGAATAGGTTTGATCCCTTTGATCGAGTAAGAAGTCATATGATGCAAAAACCAGATTTATCGTCAATAGTTCAGTTCCCGATAATCGATTACCAATCTCAATTTTTTTTTTGGAACAATCCAAACAGGTGCTTAATACGGTGAATGACTAGGCCTTATTATTTTTTTGACTAACATTTCCTTAGTTCGCTATATCACTTCATCCTTGTGAGTGTAGGGATTGGTATAGCGATGTGTTTTCGCAGCAATCGGAATGTTGTTGAATTAAATTTTAATCGGAATGGCTTAATTTTTTAAATTGCTTATCTATGAATGTGAGCAGTAAAATATATATATTAATTTTTCTTAGAAACTTTTTTTATTGTCTGTTTTTTACCGAGCATTAGTTCCTTCAAGTTTTCTCAGATCATATTTTCACACATTTGTATAGGAAGTGGTCAATATCAGTCGAACTGAACAATTTTGATCAAGGCGACTTAACATTTTTAATTAGTTATCTATGAATATAATCAATTACACACAGTGTAAAAATTATGGAAAAAAATTATTTAGGTGTTCCTACACGCCAACATATTTGTCGGAATGTTTTTAACATTTGAATACATTGTCTCCACATATAATAAAATTGAAAGACTAATAGTTTTTGTTTTTTTTTTTTTAATAGACATCAAACATATACGAAGAACCTATTTTCATATCTTAACGGGATCTGGCTAACCTTTTCTTGGCCCAATCCATAGTTTTTAACAAAATTCTTCAACACTTTAAGAAAGTATTCTGTTGGCAGTTAGTTAGTTAATTGCTCTTTATTTTCAATCCAGTATTTTATATGATACAAATTTAAAAAATTAAATTAAAATATTAAATATGTGTACACATTTAAATACATTTAAATAAATAAATAAATAAATAAATACAGGAACATACGACTCTGTCGTCGTCAGTCAGTGATATTAAAAGACACAAATATTTTTATATAAGCTTTTTTATAATTTTTTATTTTTAAAGTTGAATTCACGTAGTAGTTCTCTTCTGTTCACTATAGCATTATGTAGTGAATTAATTTTTTCCAATAAAAATTGACATTATTTCAAATACATAGTTATGACTACCTCCCCTGTTAATGACACTTTCCTAAAATATCGAAATCGTGTATGACGAAGAATAGGTCAATTGGCTATAAAATGGTTAAGGGTTTCAGAAACACATTCAACCTATGTAGTTGGAATCGCGCTTTAAACTAACAATATTAACAGCTAGAAATATTTTCAAAATAAAATTGGATATTTTCATGATTAAATTTGTTATAAAAGCGGGTTGTTTCAGATGCTCTCTGGAGTAAAATTGGCTCTTCTTTTATTTTTAAAGTTGCTAGAAGTTCTTCTCTTAAATACTCCCATTCCTTTCTCGTGGAACATCCTTTGATTCTAATTGTTTTGCAGTCTCTGCATAGCCTGTTTATGTAATTAAAACAAAATAATTGTTGTTGTATAATTTTTTTTGTAAGTTAATATGAAAGTCGGTGGTCTTTATAAGTGAAGATTGTTTTTATGATATATCTGACTTTTTTTTAAGAAGAATCGTTGAAGCATCATAAAGCAGTGTGAAACCCCCAAATTTGGATACCATATGACTGGATAGATCTGCATACAGACTGAAAAAGATTCAACTTGTCTTTCAAATAAATCTCTTTCTTACCTAGAAAGCTATTCCATGTGACATTAATGTTGTTCTATGCTGATATTTTTTTTCTCTTATCAATGTGTTTGCTGAATGATAATTTTGGTATGAATATCACTCCTAAATAAAAGTGTTAATTTACAATTATTATTGGTTCTCAATTAAACATAAAACTTTTATTTGCATAAATTTTGCCACCTTTGCGATATACGAGTATCAACATGTGAGATCATCGCTCGCATAATCGAAATATTGTCTGCTAAAATAACGATATCATCAGCATACAATAATAAACTCATATTTGTATTATCAATATAAACTCCTCGCATTGGTATAGCAGACTCGAATATATATATACATTAGACCGTATCAAAAAAAAAAAGTTCTCCGTACACCAGCGAATATAAAGTATTGTTTCAAGGACATTTGAAAAAATTTTTTTTTTTATTTGCCGAACGTAGGGGTCGCCTTTTTAGTTTTTTCGTTATATCTTCCATATTTACAGTCCGATCTTAAAGTTTGATATAGCGAATTTTTTTGTCTCAGGGAGGCCAATAATTTTGCTCTTAGGTCCATTGACCTCAAGTGTACCGTTCTAGTACCTACCCCCCAAACCTCATTTCCTACTACCCAAATGTGACACCCTAATGTTAAAAATTTATAGCTCGCGAAAAATTATAAAACTTTTGCTCGGAAAGTATTTCGATAATTACAGCACAACTATTTAAAAAATGCTTTTATAAATCCATTGTTGCAGACCGTAGGGGTCACCTTTTTAAATTTGGCATAGCTTCAGTATTTACATTCAGATATTAAAGTATGATATATCGATGGGTTTGTCTGTGACAGACCAATTTTTTTAAATTCAAAAGTCTTTGTAAGCACCCAGCTTTCGATTTCGGTCAGAGTTATGTCGCAGATACAAAAGGTAACTAATTACATCGCGCTTCGTCGGCAATTTAGTGTTGTTTAATTCACTGATATTGAAAGACATTTTTTAGCTCTTTTTTTAACGTTTTATCTTTAAAATAAACAAAACACAATTAATTATTTTAGCAGAGTAAAAACCTAACACGTATTACGGTGACAGTTATTGCACTGGTAAACCGAATATCACTGTCAAAATAAGGTAAGAGAGAGAAGTAACGGTGTTATATACACATCGATGTATCATACTTTAATATCTGAATGTAAATACTGAAGCTATGACAAATTTAAAAAGGTGACCCCTACGGCCTGCAACAATGGATTTATGAAAGCATTTTTTAAATAGTTGGGCTGTAATTATCGAAATACTTTCTGAGCAAATGTTTTATGATTTTTCACGAGCTATAAATTTTTAACATTAGGGTGTAACATTTGGGTGGTAGGAAATGAGATTTGGGGGGTAGGTACTAGAACGGTACACTTAAGGTCAATGGACCTAAGAGCAAAATTATTGAGACAAAAAAATTCGCTATATCAAACTTTAAGATATGACTGTAAATATGGAAGATATAACGAAAAAACTAAAAAGGCGACCCCTACGTTCGACAAAAAAAAAATTTTTTTTTTTCAAATGTCCTTGGAACAATACTTTATATTCGCTGGTGTACGGTGAACTTTTTTTTTGTGCCTGTAAGGTGATACGGTCTAATATACATATATCTATACCATGTATTTTTGAAAATTTATTTGTTAAATGGAGTGCAATTTTATGGAAAGTGGTCGAGCTTTTTCGAATAGAAGTTTGCAAACGCCAATAGGACAGTCTTATTAGAGTAATTTAAAAATAATATTCCAGGTACTTGTACAGTATATATTTGTTATACTAAATACTTTTATATATCATTTTACATGCTTTAAAACATGAATAATAGTTTTATTTTTTTACTACTTGAGTAGCTTTAATATTGAAGCTTGACCGTAGACTTTACTTTTGACCCCATTTTAGGGAAATCGACTCAAGCCAAAACTGGAAACACTGCTATTAGCAAGGAAATTCATTTTATTAAGACGTAGCGACAAACTTGAACTTGTTCAAACTTTAGAGAAGTTTAACATAACTAGTTGTTTGTGGAAGCGATAAAAATTTAGCTTGGCGTTAGTAATTTACTTTTATACTACAACTCATCAGCATATAATTTAATCATAATTTAGTGCAATTATTTCACACATAAGAACAATTTTCTTGTTAACAACAAATCTAATAAATTTAAAAATAACTGAAAAAATTGTGGTTTCATTTAATATCCAGAAATTTCACTTCGGGAAAAACTCATTAAATTTTATTTTAAACGAACTCAAAGAAGATCAAAATGCTTAGTTAAACAAACACTTAAATAAAACCTGAACTTTGAAATTTTCTTTAAAATAAATGAATCAGTGACTGAATGGCTGAAAAAGAAATATTGTTATCATGAACAACATATGATACACAAATAAGCATTAAATGCACAAATATACAGTATGATCAAAAAGTATATAAATTTAAAAATTACCTGTTCATACGCACTTCCACTTTATGCACAAATGCTGAGGAATTGGATCATTTTGTATTGCAAATGTAGTTATGTAAAATTTGCATGAATCGTATTATTCACTTTAACTAAATTTTTGGATAAAAAACATTAAATTTTTGTCAACTTTTTGAGCATAATGTATTCGTACAACAAGCTGACTAAACCAAGGTGATGAATTAATATTATTATGAGCCATAAAGATGAAGTTAACATAACTGGATGATGAAAAACACAACAAAAAACAAAATAAACAAGTGAAAATTTACACCTGGACTTTTAAGTTAAGTAAATAAAGAAAATTCACACAGAATTACAAGCGAAACAAGTATTAAAGATAAAGAAGTACAGAAAAGCAAGACAAAAACCATGTGTACTCGTATATCATATAAAAATGTATGAGCAGTGCACTTCATAATAATGAGGTGCTATAGTTTACAAGCGTATTTATGTACGTACATACATACATACACGTAGTCATCCATATGAACTTTTAATCATAATTTAGAAAAAATTCAAGTTGATTTTTACAATGATGCTTATTGTATATAAATCAGTGTTGTCAACCGCTTTTTTAATTGTTAAAGTTTTCAAAATTACTAACTGAACTGGTAAATTTTTTGTTTTTTATAATCGATTATGAAGTCAATGTTTGTTGTTAATGTACTCGTACTTCTTACTAAAGGCAATAGAGAAAGTGATGGGAGACACCTTACGCCACCTATCGTAAGTATTTATGCATCTAAGCGAAATTAATCCAAAAGCACACACCCTTTCAGCGCTCCCTACTGGAAACTGTATATTTTATCGGAGCACCGAAAAAACATATGCTAGGAATACGGTTGCGATACGTCAAGGTGTTTAGGAGTGATAACATTAAATACATATACAGCAACGTTTTGATATTCGATACCACTCTGTGGTCAGGTTGTACTTAGTTTGTGCTGATGTTTGTAACGATCAGAATTACTTGATCAATATCCGCATTTTATTAGAAGATTGACTCAGTAGCTCTTTCTGTGATGATTTATCAATATCCATTGTTCTGTAATCAAACTACAATATTTTTAATTTGGAAATTTGGTATTTATTAAGACTGACTTTTTTGAATATGTATAAAAATACTCATAAATATTGATTTTGCTTGTTAGTGTTTCATAAACCAAGCAATCATTAGTTAAAAAATAAATTTAGAAACATTTAGTCGTACTTTCCATATAAATCTTCTTCCCGATCTTTTCTAAAAACAAGAAAAAGACAACAAATGTCATCGATTTCACTCAAATGTGATTTTTGTATATAAAAAGTTCATATCTGCTTTAATTTGGTTTATTATTATTTCTTTACAACCATTTATGACGACTACTTTCTCGAAATTCATGGCCAGAGTGCTAATTCTGAAACAAACTAGAATTTAATTCATTGACGATTTCGCCAAATTAAAACTTCTTCTAGCTCAAAATGTTCTAGTAGTCTGTTTAAATGGATTTCAATATATCTTTTTAGATATTAAACTAGGTTTGAAAAATTTATTTTTTTTAATATAAAATTAAAAGCAAATTGACAACACTTGTTTCTATGAATATTGTTAGCTTAAGTTTTCATCTAAGTATGACGAGATTTGAATAATTTTTTTTTTGTGTTTATTTCTCTTCTATAGCAGTTCAAATCTTTTCTGTTCATAATCATATCTTTTCACTATTTATGATGTTTATCTTGTTTGTTGTTATTTCATTTCTTTTAACCAAAATAATGAAGAATACTTCACAAATAAATGTTTATAATAAGATTGTCATAGACACGTTATTGTAAAAACAGCAACCACATTGAAAGAAGAAAAATATTTATAAAACTTGTTGTAGATAAAAAAAAATGCTGGGAATGAAAATATGAGCAAAGTATGTACGAATAGTAAATAAATAAAAACAGCAGAATAAAGACAAACCCTATTTTGAACATTGAGGGCTTACATAAACATTATTATTACAGTAATTGGATAAGCCATTACGTCCGTTTTTTTATCCAAAAAATTTATAAATATATAAGCTCATTGATAGACGACTTGGCGATTTAGTTGGCCCGAAAAATATTATATTTGGCATGTTTAGTATTTAAAATCTCGATTAAGTTACAATAGCCAATGATAAAGGAAAATTGTGTTTATTATCCATAACACAGTCGACAGGTACTGTGGATAATATACATCAGACAACAACAAGTGGTGGGAATGGGTGTCACACACGCTCACATCTATCTGTATTTTACCATAATATTTAATATATATCAATGCTTGACAACCCCAACAAATATGAGTGCCCACACCCTACATACTCAGTGTGTGAGAGAGTCTTACAGTCAGTTACATTACAGTTAGAAGGATATACAATATTTATGTCGATACATTTTCTGTTCTTTGAGTTTGTTGTGACTGACAAGTGTTCTGATTACAAGCAAAAAATAAACTCATAACTAAAATAATCATACATACACAAATAATTCTATAACATTGGGCTGCACTGTAGCAGACTGTATTAATTGAATAAACATGAAAAGTTGATATGAATTGTTTGAGGCATAAAAATGAATCGCAAAATGCAACCCCGCCTAAAATCTGGATTATCAAGTTGTCCGTATTACTCGTAGTGTTTGAGTTATAAAATTTAGAAAACTGTATTGATCAAAAAATATTTTTCTCTTTTTTTACAATTCGGAATATTGGATGATCCAAATAAGGTCTGCTTGCTTTATATTTTTATGTATTTAATACTTCCGAACACTGCTATTTTTGACTTCACATGCGTACAACCATATATATAAGTAGTATATGAAGTGAATGTAAATACAGTGCGTTCATAAATGATAGCAAATTTTGTAATCTGTGAATCAATGTTCCATAAAATTTTAAATATATGTACATGCAATAATTATCATCTCTTTGTGGAATATTTGTATTAATACTAAGTGTTTTTACCCGGTCTTGCCCGGGATCCAAAGGCCTTTGACTTGCAAAATGGTTTAATATATTTACCAGGCGCTGAGTACTTAGTCCCCAATGATAAAATTTATCGTAAAGCTTTTTATTGAGCTGTGTCCGCGAGCGCATCGCGTCTGCGTCGGCGCACCGCTTCCGCACGTTTGGCAGTCGCACCCGTGTTGCCGCGCAGTTGTCGTCAACTTATTTAAATCGCCAAAATATATTTTTCAGGTTGTTCCAATATTTTGGCATTTTGATGGATAAGAAAACGCAAAATGCTATTAATGCAATCGTGTGCTATCTTTTTTTAAAAAAAACAGAAAATAAATTTTATATAAAAAGGGGGCGTAAAAGTAGGCGTAGCCGGTAAGAAGTATATGACGGCATTCCCTGGAGTATAGATATCGTGTAGCGAACAAACATACCAAAATTCAGAAAATGAATTTCAGAGAAATCCGTTGAAAAGTAACAATTTGTATAGCCGTCAAATAAACAAATAAACGTACAGAAAATTAATTTTATATATATAGATCGATTCACAGAATACCAAATGTGCTATCATTTATGAACGCACTGTATAACTGGCGCGAAATAAAGTAAAATAAAATTGTGGAAGAACTAAAATAATATTTATGATGTTCGATGCTGTAACACGTACTATATTGAATTAACAACAAATGGGAATGGAAAAAGGAACTACTATTTTAAAACAAATGCAACATATAACGCCTAATTAATAAAACATTTTTTGGGAATTTATAGCATAAATTTGGATTTTATAATGTAGGGGGTATGTACTTACATTCATAAAACTTTAAATGAAATTAAATATTTTTGGTTACTAAAGACAGCTACTAATATTTTGAGCAAAACGCTTTTTTAACCACATAGTGGAATAGGGTATAATGACTTTGTGCTGATGTTTGTAACTACCAATAATATTTGACATAGACCCATCTTTTATTATACCGCTCGACTCAGAATCACTTTGTGAGTTGATTTAGCGATGTCCATCCGTCTGTCTGCCTGTCCATGTAAACCATGTAATCAAACTATAGGTGGAATATATTTTGATGATATTTTGATAAAATTTAGTATATAAGCTTCTATCGACCATGGGATGTACGGTAGTGAAAATCGGTGCAAATTCAGACATAGTCCACATACAAATGACCCCCATAAGATCGACTTAAATTGTCATAATATCCAAATTATCATATAGATCTCGGTCAAATTAGGTTTTTGTATGCTTATTACATCCATTTATCAGTAGTCCAAAAATAAACCCTGAAGGCCAATTCTTAGTCATAGCCGCCTTATAAAGCTGGTAAACAAAAACATTCCACAGATTTTTTTCAAATTTGGTTTGTATATGTTTTTGCAAAAAATAAGTGACTGTACCAAATATCATCAAGATCAGTCCATTTTGCGACCTAGTCCCCACATAAATATAGCATCCGATATGAACTTCATATCCAACGGCAAAAAAATTAATAACAATGCCATTAAATTTGGTTTATGCTTATTTTCCATTTCTAATTAGTTGGTGTCCAAACAACTTTGGACATCCAAAATAATAAAACAAAAATGAATTTATAATATTTGTTATTTTTAATATTAATTGTAATATTGGCTTAAGAAAAATCGCTCAAACTTGAAAAATTTATATATTTGAATTATTAGTTGCCAACCGTTAAATTTAGTAATCGCGTAAATGTAATTTCGAAAATATATTCAGCGGTTTCAATTTTATAAAAAAAAAAAACAAACGAAGTACATTAAAACGAAGTATCACAAAATTGAACAGAAAATTTTCAACTTACTGATCATTTGGATTTACAATCGTACACAACCTAAAATTGAATTTATTAATAAAAAATAAAAAAAACCTTGTGCATCAAAAAACCATAAAATTCTTTAAAGAAAAGTGTACGATCCCACAAAGGTGAGCATCACAATTCCCACACTTAAATTTACATAAAGAAATCGAACTCTCCTTTTGCTTTATGTCCCATAACCCCAATAATTTATTACTCCAACTCGAGGAATTATAATTACATCTCTTTAAAAATTGCGACATTTCCCCTCCAACCAAAAGAGATTTTAACATTATTCACTCAGAATAATACAGTTGGATCTAAGGGATAGGGTCCATAAATGCATGGTATAGGGTATCGTATAGTCGGTCTGACCGACTATATTTTTCTTAATAGTTTTTAATTAACATTTAGTATTTCGTACTGAGAACTTCATTAGCAGGATTCCTCAAGCTATGGTTGTTGTCTTAACAACCAAATTCCAGCAGATTGGAAAAAATTCAGTGTCAAATACTGAATATGCTCTTACACTGGATACGTAATGAAGCCTTTTGGCAGTAGGCAGATTGATGTTCTATCGATCTTATTATTCGTAAATTCAGACTTACTTGAATCAGTTCGAGTAAACTGAAGAAAAACAACTTGCCAGAGATATTAACAGATGTAAAGAATTCCTTGAAGTGTAAAATTCCAAAGCACCACTGTGGCTGAAATTTTGATTTCATTGACCAAAAGTCTAAATTTTTTTTGTTACCTACTTTTAAAATTTTAAAGCCATTTTGTAGCTAATATATCCATATTAAGGTAGCCAGAAACTTAGGATAAACTATTGCTAATGCTGTCAAACTCAACTGTTTTTTTAATCTCAGAAAAAGGTCATTTTTTTTTTTGTTTTTATCAAAAATAAATCGTTACTACTCCCAAGTTGTCATCGATAATGACCTCCTCTTTATAAGGTTGGTACGATTGTAGTTTTTAATTGTTGTAAGTGGTCACAGTTCTACCGTTTAATATTAGGGGCGTTATGAAATATTCATTAAACTACTAAATTTTTGTCAAATTTCAATGTTAGTGGAATAGAACTTCTAGGGAACAAAAGGCAACAAGAAACGTGCACCACCCGGAGAAAGATGAAAGTGTCCTCTTAAATCGTAGATATACACCCGTGACGACCCGTGGGTAAAAAAAACACTTGTTTAATTTTAATGATATAACGCAAAAAAATTTCAAGTTAATTTAAACAGCCCTATAAGTATATAATGGTGTGTTAAATTTATGCTTTAGGTATTTTATAGCTTATAGTAGTCATTATTTGTTCTTCCACCAGTAATGATATCTGCTTACAACATACACTACCCTTTTTATTACATATTTGTAAGTAATGATGTCAACGCACAGAGGATGTAGTTCATTTATAACATGGGTTTTTTTTATTATCATACCTTTTTCATACCTTTTTAATTTACCTAGCAATGCACTAATGTAAGTAGTAAAGAAAACACACATTTGTCCATTGCGTTTTTTGATATATTATTTTACCAAGTAATGCACTAATGCCATTTTCTTACTTTTTTATTTAAAAAGAAAGTGACACTTGAATACAAACGCAATTGCTAATATATATTATAGCACTAACAGAATAACAGAAGATTCTTTTCAGATCCAGAAACAGCATTTGAATTAACAGGAGTGGATTTAAACCTTATTTTCAGATTTAGAATAAAACTACAAGTACATAAATCAATTCGCTAAAACTTTTATAAATTTTCATAAAAGGGTAAGCATTTGCACAATTCGCACGAAAAACTTGAATTGATAATGGGATGAAAGAGCGTGTTGGTCGTTATGGAACATTAAATTTAATATTGTTGAGCAGGAAATCTCAGCAGACATCACCATTTATCAGATTTGTTAGGAACGCAGCTTTCGGCATAGTCCTACGACTTTTTAATGTCAACAATTTAATTTAAGGAAGACGAGTTCTATAAGATGGAAAATCATCAACAGGGTTCAAATATAAACTTCGCAAGCAGAAGAGACGAAATTGTTTTTTAACAGACTCGATACCGTTACTGTGAACATTATAATAAGGATTCCAAATTAATGAACCGTATTCCAGAATAGGTCTTACAAGAGAAAAATATAACTGTTTCGTAATAAAATGATGTATGAACTCCTTTTCCCATCGCTTAATAAAAGCCAGAACACCACGTGCTTTAATGATTGTCATCATAATATGTTCTAAAAAATTGAATTTCATATCTAAGAAGATTCCAAGATCCAGAAATTCTTTTACCAACGCCAGCTGATAGCCACCTAAAGAGTAGTTTCTTAAGGCATTTCAGTTTCTTGTAAAGCGCATATATTTATATCTTTTATATATAAATCCATCAGGTTGAATTTACACAACATGTAAAATCTGTCTAAATCTTGTTGGAGGTACATATATTTGGTCAGATAGTTTTTCATAACTAAAGAAAATTTTCACATCATCAGAATACAGTAGAATTTTGCAAAATTTAATAATATACGGCAGATAATTAATGAAGAGTGAAAATAGTATTGGTACATTGCGGCACACCAGAATTAAAATATTGTTTTTAGAGTTTATATCATTAAATCCAACACATTCTGTTCTGCACAAATGGTAAGACCTTAGCCAATTTAGAGCATTGGTAGTAAATCCCATCAGATATAATTTTTCTAAGAGGAGAGTGTGATTAACTTTGTAAAATGCTTAACTGAAATCAGTGTAAACCGTTGTTAAATTAAATCCACGATTTAAAACTTTAGTTAATTGCAATAGATATGTTATCACTGATGCGGAGAAGGAGACAATGTGGAAGACACAAAAAGACCTAAAAAATCAGTTATACACTTCTCGAATAGCTTAGGAATTGCACTGAGCTTAACAATACGTCTATAGTTCATAATATTTGAACTATTTCCAGATTTAAATAGTGAAATGATGAATGAATCCTTTCATTGTTTAGGAAAGTATCTAAATTTTATTGATATGTTGAACATTATTGATAAAGGAGTAGTTAAAGTATTATAATAATCATTTTGTTACCATCTGGACCGCTATAAAAAAATATTTTGAAACTTTTTAAACAGGTAACGATTTGGGAAGTATTGGTAGTGGGATGTGTTATAGACTGATGTTTAAGTTATCGTATATAATATATTTATCATGTTTGGCTTACTCACTCAGTTTGATGTAACCCACGATCCTTTTCCAAAACTCATGGTATAGGATAGTGTTTAGTCGGCATAGACGTATTATAATTTTTTTTTACATATTCTATGAATAGGTTTTTTTTTGTTTATTAAAATGATCAGCTAATTTTGATCCGTATCATTCGATTGTACGTTATAATTGATCTTAAAGCAAAATCTGGCTAATAATATTTATACACAAATCCTTAATTATTAATAAGAATTTTTTAAGTGTGTATCAAATTAAAGTCAGCTAATACTTTTTCAAATATTTTTATACCTTTATAAACATATGTACATGTGTGTACATCCATCCATTTGATAGCAGTAAAATAATATTGTTTGTCTGCCTTGTTGTTGTGTTGCATTTAATATTTATTGTGACAGCACACATGGTAACTACAGTTGTCATCACCCATTCAGTTGTTGCCAGTCTATAGTATTTAATTTACTTACAGATTCAATAAACGATTTCGCATTCTTACATTTAACAAGTTATATTGCAACAACAACAACAACGGCGACAGTGACAGCGTCGAAGACAACAAAAACTTCTATCCCGAACCGTATTTGAATAATTATGAATTTAAGAACATCGTATGAATTATGGAGTATACGTACAAGAAACATTTAAATATCATCTTGAAAAGAACAGTGATAATAAGATTGCGATGAAACCAAGAATCATACATATAAGAGAATGTGCAAAATGAAAATTGATTTCATTGAATAAGATGGTGAAAAAAGCAAAAACTTTGTAGCTAACACTGTCAATAAAAATATTGTTTATAGAGATGTTTGTATTCACAAATTTAGTCAAGACAATTTATAATTCATTGTGTTGGCCTATTTATACGATAAATGGTCTACAGGAAAAATGAAAAGAGAAAAATAATGAGAAATATGAAATTGTATTATAATAAATTTATTATTTTTGTGATTTATTTATTTTTTATTTTTTTGTTCTTCCCATACAACAAGATTTACATCATTTAAGTTATAGTATGTGAATCTTTACAGAAAAACACATGTTATAGTATATAAAAATAATTTAATAAACTATACAATAATATAAAATAAAAAATAAAATAAATATGATTTTTTTAAAACAAAAATGCAATATAATTTTGTAATTTTTAATTATTATTCAATTGGTAAAGATATGGCTCGTAATATATAAATACATTTGGGGTTTAAAAACATTAAAAAACTTAATAAAATCGAGAATTTTCTGATTTTTGATGGTTTGTTTAAAGAAACTCTAGTTGACCCCATAAAACACAAAAAGGATATTAAATATCCATAACTATAAATACATGTTACCTTTTTTGCTCCAATTATACTAAAAACTCATGATCTCTCTGTATTCTCAAAGAATTATTTAAGGTTAAAAGATTTAAATTTTTTTAAGAACGCAATGATAAAAATAGGATATAAACACCTAACACACAACACATGTATTGATCCACTCTTAAGGTCCCATCTGTATTATCAAATAAAAAAGATTGGTTTGTTTTAATTTTTAGTATAACATTTTTTCAAAACATTGGCCATACTTGAAGATAGAAAGGGTTTAATTTTGGGAGTTCATGCATTTATATGAATTAAAGATCAAAAACTTTATAAAAGGATTATTGCTTAGCATTTTCAGTTTAACGATTCTAACAGTTAAGTTGACAATAAAGAATATTCATAAAACTTTGGGGAAAAAATAATAACAATGTAAAAAATTGTGCCTGCACCGATTCTTTAGCGCTATTCCCACAACAATGACGATCCCATACAGTTATTTTCTTTTCCCATGGACCCAACTTTATACCGATTGTGGAAAACAAATTGCAGACTGGAAGATGTTGACTGTATTTATGCAGCAGAAATTTCATTAAAAATGACGTTGGATAAAACATGAGAATATTATTATGAAAAGCAACTTAAACAAACCTAATGCAACATGTTCAAATACGTTGTAAGTATTATGTTGACACAGGTATGCAACATATCTGTTCCAACCAATTGATACGACATCCAACCATTTAAGAGAATGTTTTAAAATGTTCGAAAAGTTAATTATTTGGATGTAGTGCTCACCAAACAAAATTCATTCAAACCACTGTATTCAGCTAGCTCAACAAGCAACTTACTAAAAACGAGCTAATTAAGTGAGATTCTCTTTAAAATTTGCTGAATATGTTTTCAAAATATTTGAGTTCGAAACTCCACCAAACCATGTGATGTTATTGCGCTGAATAAAAACTTAGTTCGGTATTCGTTTCTATGAACATTTCCAGTTCTTTACCATGGGAATGTTAAACATAAATTTACGTTCGTATGTATACACTTGTATCTTCTTCTATAGTCATAATTGTTTAAGGAGGGTGGAAATTATTCAGAAATTGAAAGAGTATTCAGTTCATATACAGCTGTTGGCAATATAAAATGCTTTGAGTGGTGTTAGGTTATTATTTTCATAATTGTGCGTAGTAAAATGGTGCTATAGGTAGTTCTTTTGCAATAGATTTTAACTTTTTCAGTTTTAACATTGTAGTTTTAAATTGTAAGAATTCAATTTATTTTTTCAAAAATAATTTCGTATTAGCTATTAACTTTTGAAAATGTATTGCACTAACCATTGTTATGCAGATATAAATGAAAACTTTTAAAATTTACTTAAATTTATCAAAATTTTATTTCATTCTTATATATGAACACATGTGTACAATTCAGATGGAATATAATGCAATAATTATTAAAATTCAATTCATATGAAAGCATAAAAACTTGAATAAAATTTATATTATCAACTAAATATTTTATAATCTCTGTTGTTTTTATCGGCTGGTTTTTGTTTGTGTAGAAAATCTCCAAGTATTAAATCATTTCTAAAAATTTTATAAATATATTTTTTTAAGTTGTTAGAGCGAAAAATGATCAGATTAACATTTATAAAGAATAATTTTGAAATTATCGTCACTTTTTTAAATGCTGTCACAACTATCCCATTCGTTTAATTTTAACAGTCATTGTATAGTAAGTTAATGGCGAGAAACAAGAATTCTTATTTTTTTTTTCCAATTACAATTCTCGAATATAATTTAAAGTAACTACAATATATAAAGTTGCTAAAAAAATAACAGACCATATGTCACGTGATGGACAATATTGATTTAATGATAAAGAATGTTTTTTGTTAACTTTTCCAAAAAGAACCGTCGGCACCAAACATATCTCTAAAATATTACATATAAAATATTAAATTTTTTTATTTTTTTAAACCTTTCGGTACGGAAATACGAATTGCAATACTATATAGAGTTATTCAATTAATGTTCCCATGGAACATACATAGATAACACAAATAAAGAATAAAAAAAATTTTTTTGAATAAAAAATAAAATAAAGCAATTTATTTACTCATATTCATAAGAGATCTTTATTTTAACGAAAAAAAGAAATACCATTAATTCAGTCTAATATTCAGTGCTACAAAAAAAGTTAACAATAAATAAATTTGATCATAAAAAGTATAAGTATAAAATAACGAATGAAAAATTGCAAAACAGTTTTTGCACAAAGGAACTTTGCACTCAGTACATAACGAATAGGATGTTTTTTGTTGGAGCTGTACTCATTGCTACGACGTCTTGTATCGAAAATAATAGGGAAATGAAGTGATTTTACTGGTTTGGATATAGGCTTGAGAGGCATATATTGCTTTACTTGTATTTTATCACTATTAGCTAGAGTTATTTTTACTTTCTTATTTTTAGGTTGAGCATTTTGGAATATTTCAATGCGTTCATTTGTGCATTGAGCTAAATACATGTAAACCGATTTCGGCAGCAACCAACTTATGTCAGTTAGTTGGTTGCTGGCAGATATATATTTTACTATCTCTTATATAGTTTCCTCATCATTAGATGCTTATATGACTAAGTTTCGACACTGTCACTATCATCACTTGTCACATAATTGTCACTACCTGAAGCAGGAAAGTCTTCCAAACTATCGCTTTCATCATCATCCTCCAACAATTTCCGAATATCTGTAGGACTCATATTTTTTTTAATCCACGAAAATTCAGTAAACGATTTTTTAATACCCATTGACCCATTTAATACCCATGTGTACCACCTGTCAGGACTAGAGGTACATATATATATGTATGTACAAGCGTAAAAATTTTAATTAAAATTAAAATAAAATGTAAAATATTCTTACCGACCCATAACGAAAAATATACCGACCTTTATGAAATCGAAATTTATTATTTAAATTTGCTTTTTGTTCCAAATATTACAAAATACGAAAAAAGTTCAATCCATTCGGTTGACGTCTGTTTCTGCTAACGAAATCCATAAACTGAGCACGTGTTTAAAATTATATATTAAAAAATACAGTTTATTTACAAAGAGAATCTTCAAAGTGAGGAAATTGAAACCAGAGAATGTGAAAATAGCACCGATTAGGAATGTTGAAAATTGGTTGGTACATATGTGTACCACTCGTACAGAAAGAGTTAAGTTTAAGTTAAGTAATAATTTAATAAGAATATTACGATAGGAATGGGATGGGATCAGTTGTTGCTTTAGAATAGAAAGTCTTGAGTTACTTGTTAAAAAAAAATTTTTATTAATTGTTTTTCAAAAAATCTCAAAAGTCTTTCCTACATTAGTGCGATTTACAGAATACTATATGTTTTTGAATTAAATTAAATCTTTTTTTTTATTTGGTTTATCAAATTTAAACAACATATCTATACTTTTTTCAGCTAAAGAAAATTTCTTATTATTTTGCGAGTTTTTAAGTAAAACGCCAAAAACTTTAAACTAATGTAACTCATACTGTTATTAAGTTCATATTTTCATATTTTCTTACCTTTTCAAACATCATCAGCCAAAACTTTTCCACTTTCAGAATACTAGTTTCTGGAAAACTAAAATATATTAAATAATTTTAAAATATTTTTAAATCTTAAAATATACCGTGCTTCGCCTTAAAATATACCCTACTATTTTTTCGACATTTATATTAAAATGTAAAGTAACGCTAACAAATATGTCTTGTATTGATATCGATCCCTAACCGCAGAAAAAAAAATTAAGCAACAAAAAGTAAAATTTTCTGGAGAAGGTTTTCTAGTTTTCTCTATACTCAGTGTGGGTATTAACATGAACCTTTCTATTTGTTTTTTTTTTTTTTTTTGAGTAATTAACAAATATTAATCGTTGCATTAGTTTTTGATGTGTAAACATCTATACGCGCAGGGGGGTAAATTTCTATTTCACAATACAATCACAAAAACAGCGTAACTCATATCGGTGTGAGCTGAAGCAGATAACGCTGTGTGACTTATGATTGTATTGGTGAAAAAATTATGATATAAAATTGTTTTTTATGCCCCTTTTTGAAAGCGTCATCTATGTATCACTTATATACGTTTATATTAGGATATTTTTAGCGTTTTACAGCAAACGGTTGTTGAATTAGCTGAAACAGTTTTTGCTATAAGTGAGACATAGATGACGCTTTCTGTTTGATTTTAAAAAATGACATACAAAAATCTTTAATTACTAGATGTTTACACATCTTCCCTGTGATCGGACTCACATGATTTTTTTTAATAAGTAGGTTTTTTGTGACTTAAGTTTAGATCGATGTCATTGTATCAAGCTGAGACGATGTATTTGGGGCGGTTATGTTAAAAAACACCACTGTATAGAAATATGCACCAGCATATTTTTAAAAAGGTTTATTTTGGAAATTGGAGCTGTAGTTTCATTCACAATGGTTATGGATACAGGGTTCAGTTTAACTGCGGTATTTTGCTTTTTCTTTGTTTCGACATATGTTATTTTACAGAAAGGGCGTAATTTCTGGTGAGTATTCTGGATTTTAGTGTACTTATGGATAGGAAACTTGACTTCATTGGTTATATTAGTACGATTGTTAATAAGACAAGATCTACTCTTGATTCCGTTAAAAGATGGACTAAGGAGTTTCCTGATCCATGTGTTACTAAATAGCTTTATACAGTACTTGTAAGACGAATTTTGGAATTTGCATCAATAATATGGAATCCATATTCTCAGGTTCACGCCAATGCCATTGAGCCTGTACCGAAAAAGTTTTTCCTATTCTGTCTACGCGATTTAGGTTGGAGTTATGACGACTTACTATCAACACTTGAGACTAGGATGACCATGCTGGGTGCCACCTTTCTATTCAACCTTGCGAATGTTGACTTTTACTCGAAGTTTTTTTTTAATCAAATTTAAATTTTAACATACCTTCATTTGGTCTATTTTAGGACTAATTATGCTAATTCTTATCCTTTCCGCAGAATTTGTTATGATTATTAGGATGACAACGGTTTGTATGAAAAGGAATTTTTTTATTCGAATTTTGAGGTGTGCCGGTCGAATTATTGTGATACTGGATCTAAAATTTTAGTGCGCATTAACAAAAGATGTTTGAAATATGAAAACGCCAAATGATGTAGCCTAAAAGTTTAAAAAGTATGAAAAATCGCATTTTTCTTCACATCCGCTGAAATAAAAACGCAGCCCTCGCCAAATTAAGAACAGGATACCTACAATATTTAGTATTTTTAATCACATATATTTTGTTAATAAGACCTTAAAGTCCAATCGTTGATTACGGAAAATTTCTTGAACAAATTTTTAAAAAAGTAAAATTGGAGATTTGGAAATAATGCTAAAAATACGTAACGTTTTGACATTAATTTAGAAGGGTATAACAATAGACAAGATGCAAAATACTTTACATGTGATCATTTTGGGATCTGGAGAATGCATAAATATTGTTGTTGTAAATTTTTTGAACGTCTTTAAAAATGTGAGCTTGATTTTCTTAATCAAGTGGTCTGCGGCGCATTTATTGCCTGGGCAACTTGATATAACTTGGCTGTTTTTCAACCGATAACACTGCGGAACAAAAAAAATTATAAAATCTGCGGCATTTATTTTGCTAATGGTTTTTGCAAACACTTGTGTTAGACATACACAGTATGCGTTTACTTTTTTTTGGATTGACTCTGGTTCTCGCGATAAACCGCTATTTAAAAAATGAAGAAGGCTTCACCACATATTTTAGCATAACTCAAGAACGGGTTGTCTGATTTGGTTAAGTAAAAAATACAAAAGTTCATAGGTAAGTTACCTCCAAGTTATATATAGACTATTTTTTAATTAGGGCAATAGTTTCGGAAATATTCATAAAGTTTTTTCCGAATAAATAATTTTTTTGATATAAAATTTAAATATTTTTGTTGTTTTAAAATTCATAAAAAATCAAAAACATCAAAATTGCTCTTTTCTAATCTAAGCTTAAAAACACAGATATGTTGGAAATAAAGCAAGCCATATTTAATTGAAATCCTTAATAAGGGGACGTTGTCCCTCGGTCAGCAGGGGTGGTTACGTGAGTGGCTGTGTTCTGTCGTAAATAGAAAAATCAGAACAACTTCTTATATGCCTAGCTCGGAGCCGCTGCTGCTATACAGAACAAGACCACTTTTCGTTGGCAACTTAAAAAAAAAATCAATGTCAGTCCGCTCACAGGGGAGATGTGTAAACATCTACACCTTTTTCCAACTGTATTTCAGAAAATTGAATATCATCATTCTGAAAAAAACACGTTTTTATCGTCACCTAAAATACAAAAGGCCGTAACTAACAAAAAGTTAAAAATTGACTTTTTGTATTGTAGTTAAGGCCTTTTACTTAAAAGCTACTATTTTACCATAAATTTGTTTTCATAAATAAAAATCCATCTTTGCTTTACAGCTTGATTTTCAAATTTGGGTATTAAGTTTAAAGTAGTTTTTGTTTTATGATGTTTTTTGCTTCTCCTGTAAAAAAATAAAAATATTACTTACAGTTTAGGGGACGATATGTATGTTTTAAAGAAATATTACAAACCCAGTGTAATACTTAAAAAAATACATTTATACCCTCCACTCCAGTGTGCGGAGGGTATATTTTGCCATTCCGTTTGTAATAATTAGAAAAAAAGTTTTGGACCCCATAAAATACATATATTTGTAATCCTTATAACAACCGGAGTTGATATAGCGATGTCCGTCTGTCCGTCTGCGGAAATCACGATGACGGCATCAATCGGGCAGCTGGGTGCTTGTTGATAAAAAAAATGATTCACTAGTATCCTGAGAAGTTTGCTACTGAAAATCGTCCAAATCGGTTGATTAGGGCCCTAGATTTGAATGAAAAACTAAAAAAAGTCTTGAAAAAATATAATTTTCTATGTTGTTCTTGTCACGATCACGCCCTCAATAGGATAGATAGGGTCTTCATTTTCAGTGGGAATGATTCACCAAGCTCGTGGGAAGATTTTTGTTTCAAAAATCATTAAAATCGGTAGAACAGGTCCAGGGAAACCTCTGAAAAATTAAAAAAAAAAAATGAAAAATATGATATTTCTATATTGTTCTTGTTGTTATTCTAAATGTTGTATTGTTGTCGTAGCTGGACTTGTTGTTTTTGTGGTCGTTGTGGTAATAATATAATAACAACAAACCATTTGTACATTTTTTTTATCAACTCTGGTAGAAAAATTTAAAAATTTCTATTGTTTTGGGATCACTAAAAAAATTTGTTAGATCATTTCTGTCATTGCCACGAGCCTTCCTGCACAGTTTCAGATCGATTGGGTCACGGGATAGGGGTTAAAAACGACCCAAAATTTTTTCGACAAGCAGACACTACGAGTTAATATAAAGGGAGTAAAAATTCACCAGCATCTAAAGCAAATAATGCTAAAATACGTAGTTGTTATTAAAAAAAACAATGAAAATTTAGCAAAAAAAATTTTATGTATTTAAAGAGAAAAACACAAAAATAACGTTTGATGTTGTATTTTTTGTGTGTAATATTTACATATACATACATAAACATATTAAATATTACAAATAATATACATATATTCTAGATACATATGTATATCCATAATAACTGCATGTTAGAAATAAATCGGTATATTATTTTATTTACCTAAAATTCTGCAATATTTTGTTGTGGGGAAAATACATTTCTTTTGCATTAACAGAGTGTCACTTCATTTTGCTAGTAGATGGCGCCATAATTTTTGTTCAAATTAGCTTTGCAATAGTTATTTCTATTTTAACATGAATGTCAATGTTAGGAGTATACACCGGCTGGTCTTTTATTTCATTATGGTCTTTTTTTTCATTATTCTTTTACAAATATGAACATAAGTTTGGCATATTAACTTTTTGTTGTCTTCACAAAATAGAGTTACCGAGTTCATCAATGAGTTTTTTGCTTTCAAAACAGTTCTACATAGTTATATAGAATTACTATTCTGCTTTACCTACAAAATATCTGATTGCGATTACATCTAATTTTTAAAAATTCTTTGTAATTACTAAAGCACTATTATTCACATAAATACAAAATTTCACTTTTTAAATTTTCCATTCAAATTTTAGAAAGTATCAATTCTAACAAGTAAGAAAATTATAGTCGGTCTAGACCGACTACGATACCCTATACCATGCGTTCAGAGACCCTGTCTCTTAGGCCCAACTAACTGGACATAGAAAATAAGCAAAAACCAAATTTGAGTGGGATTTTTATTATTTTTTTTGGCCGCAGATATGAAAAGTTCATATCGGATGCTATATCTATATGGGGACTAGGTCAAAAAATGGACCGATCCTGATCATGTTTGGTAAAGTCTCTTCTATTTTGCAAAAATATATACAAACAAAATCTGAGAAGAATCAGTGCAATATTTTTGTTTTGTAATATATTTAAGTGAAGATCGGGAAGCAGCTCTATATGGGGCCAAAGGGATCATTTTTCGACTACTCAATAATGGACGTAATGAACGCATACAAAACCCAATTTGAATAAGATCTATATGACAATTTGGATCTTATGGCAATTTATGTCGATTTCATAGGGGTAATTTGTATGGGGGCAAGGTCTGAACATGGACCGATTCTCACCAATTTCAATAGGATTCATCCCATGGCCGATAGAAGCTTATATACCAAATTTCATCGAAATATATTCATATTTGCGACCTGCAGTTTGATTACAAGGTTTACATGGACACACAGACGGACGGACGGACATTGTTAAATCAACTCAGAAAGTGATTCTGATTCGATCGGTATAATTAAAGATGGGTCTAGGTCAAATATTTTTGGTTGTTACAAACAGCAGCACAAAGTCATTATACCCAAACCACATAGTGGTATAGGGTATAAATAGATTGGTCGACTGTCGTTAAGATGTATGTACTTAGTGTGGTATATAACCTCTTATCGGCAATTGTCTGATCTCTCCATATTCACTGGAACCTATCAAAAGCCTTACAAGTAAAACAAACTTTACTCAAATTTGATTTGTATATGTTTTTGGAAGATACAAGTGAACTCATTTAATATAGTCCAGATCGCACCATAGACATGATATGAACTTTAACATATTTACTTATAAACATTCACAGTCCTATACACATTTGGCTTATACAGTAGACGCTCGCAAATTAGAGCTTTCAGTAATTAGAACGTCCAGAAATTAGAATCAATGTTTGCAATACATTAAACGCTCTGAAATTCGAATTTAAAATTCTAATTTCTGAGCGTTTTTTTTTTGTTATTTGAATACACAGGAAATCCACAATTTATTTTTATTCTGTTTGAATAAAGTAAAACTAAAAAGGGGAATCACCAAATTATATATGTTTTTCCCTATTTGTTTTTTTTGTCGCATTTATGTACATTTTTGGCTAGTTTATTTGTGAAATTTGATACGCGTGTACATATTATTTGGCAGTCTCTATTAAATAGTGAAAGTGTATCATTTAAAATGTTAAATACACGTAAAAAAAACACTTTATCATTGGAAACTAAAGTCAAAATATTAGAAAAGCTTGACAAAGGCGTTCAAGGGAACCGGTTAGCCCTAGATTTTAATGTGACAACATCTTCAATCAGCTACATCAAATCACATAGAACAGCAATATTAAATGCTGTTTCAAACACATATCAGGAGGCAAACAATAAATCTTTGCACAGCGCTGAATATCCAAAAATGGAAAGTCGTCTGTATGAGTGGTTTTTAAATCAACGAGAAAAAAAGTGTACATTGACTGGGCCAATATTAAAAGAGAAAGCTAAACAAATATTTAGAGAGGAATATCCCGATAAAGATGAAAATGCATTCCGGGCAAGTGATGGATGGTTTACCAAATTTAAGAAGCGACACGGTATCCGTTTTTTAAAAATTTGTGGCGAGATTCTTTCCAGTGATGTTGCTTCAGTCACTCCTTTTATTCATCGATATCGTGCAAAGATCGCTGAGATGGGTTTAATGGAGTCACAAATATATAATGTCGACGAAACCGGATTATTTTTTCGTTGCCTACCAGACGGAACCTATGTCTCTGCTTTTGAAAAAAACGCCCCTGGACATAAAATTCAAAAAGACAGAATTTCAGTCCTACTTGGTGCAAACTCTGATGGATCACACAAATTAGTTCCATTGGTAATTGGAAAAGCAAAAAAACCCAGGTGTTTTAAAAATTTCAATAATCCTCTGCATTACAACTTTTCAAAAAATGCTTGGATGACTTCTCGGATTTTTCACGAATGGTTTCACGGAATATTTATTAAAGAGGTAAACAAAAATAAATTTCAGGTTCAGTACATAATTTTAAAATTTTTTTCAATTGACAGGTGATCCGCTTTTCTCAGGAAAATAATTTGCCTCCGAAAGCTATTTTGCTTATAGATAATTGCTCCGCTCATACACCCATTGAGAAACTTAAAAGTGACGATGGAAACATAGTTGCCTTATTCTTTCCACCAAATGTGACAGCAGCTTTACAACCAATGGATCAAAACCCTATTAAGTTAACAAAGCTCAATTATAGAAGTATGTTTCTTTCTCAGTTAGTAATTGCTGAAGGAGGTGAACTGAAGAATCATTTGAAATCCCATTCGATCCGCAATGCTATATTATTACTGAAACAAGCTTGGGATGCGGTACCACAAAGTGATATGAAGAAATCTTGGTCAAAGTTGTCCAATTGGGACTCGAACCAATACGACAGCGACGATAACGTGCCAATAGCACAATTGTTGCAAATAGATCAGGGCTGCAACGAAGTTATTCAGATGACTCAAGCTCTTTTAAAAGAAATAGCTCCCAACGATTGCATCGGTATAGAAGACATCGGCAGATGGAATGAAGATATGTTTGATGACGGGTCTGTTTATGTTCTCAGTAGCGATGGTGAGTCTTCAGATAGCAGCGAAGACGACGTTGTTGCAGTATCATCAGTTGTCTCTAATACTATAGCCATTGAAAGCGTAAATAATTTAATAAAATGGTGCAATAACAGTGAATTGTTTTCAACTAAGCACATTAGTAATCTTTTGGCTCTCCGACATGATATTTCGGATTTAAAGAAACCAAAAAAACAAACAAATATAACTGATTATATGTCAAACAAAGATTAGTTGTTAACTTAGCCATTGTTTAATTTTAATTGTTTATTTTTTTTTAAATACAGTTTTTTAGTTTTTAATTAAAAAAAATACATGTGATGTAATTGGACTGCATTGCTATGTTTTGTTGCCATTCGTTTTTTTTATATTCATATTTTTAATTTAAAAAAATACATTTGATGTATTGGACTGAATTGTTGTGTTTTGTTTTCTTGTTTTTATCAAATAAAATTGAATTAAAAAATATTAAAAAGAGTTTTAGTTAAGTTTTTGGAAGTAAATTTACTCAATTTTTTTCAAAAAAAAACGTCCAGAAATTAGAATAATTCAGAAATTAGAATTGCCTCAAAAACAAAGCGGTTCTAATTTGCGAGCGTCTACTGTACTTACATTTTATGTCCGTCAGTGACCTCACCCAGTAAGGTTGGACCTAAGATCTTAATACAGAGTATCGTATAGTCGTCCCAGAATGACTGTAACTTTCTTACTTGTTTACATTACATTATTTTCCCAGAGAATTTTGGCAATGTAATTGACGAGCTCGACAGTTCCATCAGCAGATGAATGGTATCGGACGGCCACGTCATGACCTTTGGCATGATGGAATGTTGGGCCACTATACTTTCTTCTTCATCTTAGAAACGGATCCTAAAATAAAGAAAGGACAACTACGGAACGCAAGTTGTTTCTGATTCACCGCTTTCATTTATTTAACACAACATACGCGGAAAAAGAGTAACTGAGAAAAAGTCGGATTTTGAAGCTACCATATAGTCCATAGACTTTTTTGATACATACATTATTTTCAATGTAAAAGTGTAAACTCTAAGCACATATTAAGACTCTGGGCATATTTTTACGATTTCTGTGTTTCTTACGCGATTTAATAAATTTTTTACTTAAATGTTGATCCAAAATTTACATATTTTCATATATTTCCATTGGCTACACTTAAACTTCTCAGCCGTTCATACGCCAAATCTTTTTGAGGACAATATAAATACGAGTACAGTAGGATCTCGAAAAAGTTAACCGGATTTTAAAATCGGAAAAAGTTTCAATAATAAACACAGATTTTTTGAAAATAGCGCTAAATCTATTTCAATGACCTAGATATCTTCATTACAAAAAAGAAACTTAAATTTAATTTGTACCGACTAGCTCCAAGTCCACACTCACTCTCGACCATTTTTATGCAAAGGAATTTTATATTAATTTGTGCCAAGTGGTTTAAAGAAGCAGTCGAGACTTGTCTGTTTTTTTCTTTTATGTTGTAGCTCTTGACCATTCTCGGGCGCCTATTCACAAGGTTTGCTACCTTCTCGAAGTGTATCGTCGTAAGCACTATTTTATTCAATCAATTCTGACAATAGAATATCTTCACGCTTTTATCAAAACAGCTTGGCACAATTCATTCCACATTGATTTTAGAAGCAAACTAGCATCACGAATTGTATGTTCCTTAAAAATATTTGCAAATCGAGATATTTTCTTGTGAGACAATGTTGCATAACAATTTACTTCGATACCCTAACTTGACCAATCTTATCGTATTTTGATCCATCGGCTGCACAATCACTGTTACGTCAGGTGGTAGAAGCATTGTTACAATATTGCCATCATCACACTGTAGCATGTCAATTGGCTTATATACAGTACAGTTATCGATCAACAACAATGCCTTTGGTGGTAAATTATTTTCAGCAGAAAATTTGTGAACCTGCAAACAATTTTATGTCATAAATAAAAGTTCAAAAATGAAAGCAAAAATAAAATTACATACCTGTTTTATAAATGACTGATGGAAGCAGTTAAAGAATAACTGTGAATTTATCCACGACTTTTCAAATTGGCGTATTCAATATGTTTACGAATCTCTTAAAGCAACTTGGATTAGCAGATTTCCCAATCACCAACGGCTTCAACTTGTGCGAACCATCTGCGTTTACACACAACACAAATCTTTTTCTTTATTTCCTTTGAAATTTTTTATCCAGGTGCGGTGTTTTCGACAAATATTTTATCGGTTAAAAATTAAAAATTAAAAATTAAAAATTAAAAATAAAAAATTAAAAATTAAAAATAAAAATTAAAAATTAAAAATTAAAAATTAAAAATTAAAAATTAAAAATTAAAAATTAAAAATTAAAAATTAAAAATTAAAAATTAAAAATTAAAAATTAAAAATTAAAAATTAAAAATTAAAAATTAAAAATTAAAAATTAAAAATTAAAAATTAAAAATTAAAAATTAAAAATTAAAAATTAAAAATTAAAAATTAAAAATTAAAAATTAAAAATTAAAAATTAAAAATTAAAAATTAAAAATTAAAAATTAAAAATTAAAAATTAAAAATTAAAAATTAAAAATTAAAAATTAAAAATTAAAAATTAAAAATTAAAAATTAAAAATTAAAAATTAAAAATTAAAAATTAAAAATTAAAAATTAAAAATTAAAAATTAAAAATTAAAAATTAAAAATTAAAAATTAAAAATTAAAAATTAAAAATTAAAAATTAAAAATTAAAAATTAAAAATTAAAAATTAAAAATTAAAAATTAAAAATTAAAAATTAAAAATTAAAAATTAAAAATTAAAAATTAAAAATTAAAAATTAAAAATTAAAAATTAGAAATTAAAAATTACAAATTACAAATTAAAAATCTACTCCACCATCATAAACAATGAAGACAGTATACGTCTCCAGTCTGACTTAAATAGCTTCTACAAATGGTGCAATGTCAACTTAATGGAATTAAATCTAAAAAAATGTCAGTCTATGACCTTCTCTAGATATTCACCATCTTCGAACCACTATGTCATCCATGACACAAAACTAAACTCAG
The DNA here is from genome assembly GCA_963682025.1 of Cordilura impudica. Taxonomy (NCBI): domain Eukaryota; kingdom Metazoa; phylum Arthropoda; class Insecta; order Diptera; family Scathophagidae; genus Cordilura; species Cordilura impudica. The sequence goes on from OY821521.1 coordinate 134,236,744, forward strand.
TTGAATCGTTCATAGATTTGGGAGTTCATTTTGATAAAAGACTAAGTTTTAATTCTCACGTAACAATGACTGTTAATAAGGCAAATGGTGTTTTATCTTTTATAAAGCGTTGGGCAAAGGAATTTAATGATCCTTATATAACAAAAAATCTATTCACGTCTTTGGTCAGGCCGATACTTGAATACGCATCAGTAATCTGGGATCCACAGTACAATGTTTTCATCAAAAAACTTGAATCAGTTCAGAAACAATTCTTACTATTTTGTCTACGATATCTTGAGTGGAATGCGGAATTGAGTCTTCCACCATATCGCAGTCGTTTGGGTCTAATAAAGCTTCCAACTTTGAAAAGTAGAAGGATCATTTCTAATATAACATTCTTCCTCAACCTGGTTCATGGTAAAATTGATACTGAATGCCTTCTCGGAAAAATTTGTATAAATGTGCCTAACAGACAACTTCGATCGTATGAGCCGGTTTACCTGAATTTCCACAGATCAAATTTCATTAATTTCGATCCATTCCGAAGAATTTGCACCGAAGTGAACAGACCCTATGCTTTAATTGATTTATCCGATGATGTTGATGTTATTAAAAGAAGATTAACGACATATTTGAACTCTAATGATTATGTTTATAACTGTATTTAAAGTCGGTATTATTTTTATAAAATATTTTTGTAAATATTGCTCAGCTGTTGCTTTATTGTAGCTGAATTAAATAAATAAATAAAAAAATGTTAAGAACTCATAAGCAAAAAACGCTTCTATTAAAATAAATTGTAAGCATGATTTTCATGTTTAGCAAGCCAATGTACATAAGGAAATTATATTGGAAATTGTTTAATAGAATTTTTGATATTATTGCATACTATAACGCAACAAAAAAGAAACACCTTAATTCTGAAATTTTTCTGATCTTTTATTATTTTATAATTCCCATATATGGTTTTAAAAATATTCCATTATAATTTCCAACTACTTAAAAGTTGCATTTCATATAACGAGTTTTACTACATTAAAGTATGAGTGAAACTCCAATAAAATACTTACAATAATTTTTATTAGAATTTTAGTTACGTTTGTTTGGCGACATTTATCTTATCTGTCCCTATGTTTAACTTTAAGTGCTACATTTAGATTTTTTTTTGTTTTGTTTTTAATTTAGCATATAAAATTAAGGAAAATGTGCTAATAAAGCAATTTTTCATTAATTATTATTTATTTTATTTTATTATATCATTGCAATTGCTTTTTTAGATAATGCCTAAAATATTGAATTTATAAGCAATGTCATAAAAAATTAAGTTTAAACAAATTTACCTAACCTGTACATACATCCCTTCTGACTGAACTATTTCGCTACTTGCTGATTCCAATTATATAATTTTTGGTATGGGCGATTCCAAATTATATATCGTATAAGTATTCACTGGATGCTTGTAGATTGATCCAAATAAGAACTAAAAATTGCCACTGTAATTTCATAAAATATTTATTTGTCCTATATCATACAAAATAAAAATAAAATAAAATAAAATACGAAATAAATTACTCTATACAATGAGTTACTAAACAAAATGAAAAATAATATAAAAAGTTATCATGATACATCTTCGCAAACTTTTTAAAAATCCAACAGATATCCTTCAATTATGAAATTTCTTGTGATGACACCGTTATTATTTATATATTGGTTCATATTTTGCTACCACTTATTCAGTAGCGACTATAAACAGAGCCAATTCTGTAGTCGTTTCCTGTTGCCTAAAATTAACTTGTAAACATATGATATTTTACCGAAATTAATACTGGAGACAGTTTGATGAGTTTGAAAAAAAATTATCATGGGACAGAAGGTTAACATAGTTGTATTTAAAAATTGTAGTATTTAAAATTACTGTACTGATACTTTAGCCAAGCCTCTATCGTTACAGTTTGATCAGATGGGACTATATTTTAAAATTTTGGAAGAAGTCTTATAATATTCCATGCTTTAAAAATAAATCTTACGAACTATACACACTTCACTTACATCCTACACACTTCACTGCAACTAATGAGACGCTTTTGGATTTGTATCTCCTGAGTAATAAAATTAATATACTAATCTATGATTAATTGTCTGCTTCATGTTTCTCCAAGCAGGAGCTCATTGTCATGACCAAAAATTTCCAATCTGTTATACCAGTTGAGAGGATTACTTTTCGAGCCATCAAAAAAATTAATTTTAGATTTCTCGAGGAAGAATTTTATAAAATTGATTGGAATGTTTTGTATTGTTTGAATTCTGTAGATGACCAACTTTCTTTTCTGGAACAAAACCTATATTATCTGTTTGATCTAACTGTATCAAAAGAAAAGGTTATTATTAATAAACAAAAACACTGGTTTTTATCAAAAATTAAAGATTATATCAATCAAAGAAATCTTGCGTATGCAAGTTGGAAAAGATTTAAAACACAATATTACATAAAAACTATCTGACTGCTAAGAGAAAAGCAAATAAAATGATTAAAAAGGCCAAATCCATTGGCTCCAGAAGAACATTGCAAACGATCCGAGAAGTTTTTTTTTTAAGTTTTTTAAGTTGAGATAGATGTTTGGCATTCCAAGGAGGACCATTCGATTTAGGAGGTAACATTTTAGGTACAGATGCCGAGAAACATTCAAAGAGGTGATGATAAAATGTATGCAAACACAAGTCCAAGTTATCATTGCAACGAGATAACACATTTATCCAGTCAATTTGGTAATCAGTTTCATTAAAGCAAAAGATTTTATCGCTGTAAGTTAACTTTTTTATAAGAGGATAGAAACAAAAGCAAGATTTCTCTAGTGTTGGATGATATATATCTTCCGGATTAGAAATAGGGCTATGCGCAATATTGAAAAGTCATTAGGTTCATTAACGAAAATAAGGTCCAACAGTCTACCAAATGCATTTGTGACGGAGTTGACTTGGAAAAGACAATTTTCCAATAAACCATGAATAAATGCAGCTGAAGAATCGGTAATCAGGATCAGGCTCAGCTTTCCAGGATGTAGACGGCATGTTAAAATCTCCAATTAACATTAATAAATCAGATGGTTTTATATAATTTTGGATTAAATCAACAGCTTTCAGATGATCCTCATAAACAGAAAGCGGAGAGTTAGGCCGAATGTATGAGCAAATAATGTATATGGACCTGTTATTAATTTTAGCTAAAACACATATAATCTCAATATGTAAAAAATTGTTTAAGATAATTTGTTCAGACGAAAATTCGTTTAGTATAGCAACCAATACGCCGCCACCAGACTTTTTTATTACATTTTTACACTGATTATTAGCTATTATCTGATTTTTTTTAGCTATTATCTTTTTGGCAACACTGGTTTAAAGAGCTGACGCACATTTCGTGTTTTGTTTCATTGTCAAACATCTTCAGTTTGGTCTATAATTTAACCATGAATCGTCTTACAAACGAACAACGCCTGCAAGTTATTGAATTTTATTATCAAAATGCGTGCTCTGTTAAGAAAGTTCAACGCGCGCTTCTTCCATTTTATGGTCAGTTTAATCGACCCACTGAAGCAGCTATTCGGGCTAATTTGACTAAATTTCGCACCAAATTTACATTGTTGGACATTAAACCACCAACACGCTTACGTAGAGTGCGAACTGAAGAAAATATCGCAGCTGTATCGGCCAGTGTTAATGATGACCACCAATTATCGACTCGTCGCCGTTGACAGCAATTGGGCCTCTGTTACTCAACAACGTGGACAATTTCGCGGAAGGATTTAGGTGTGAAGCCTTTCAAAATACAGCTGGTGCAAGAATTGAAGCCGAACTACCTACCGCAACGTAGAATTTTTGGTGAATGGGCTCTTGGAAAGTTGGCCGAAGATCCACGTTTTTACCGAAAAATTGTGTTCAGCAACGAAGCTCATTTTTGGCTCATTGGGTACGTAAATAAGCAGAATTGTCGATTTTGGAGTGAATATCAGCCAGAAGCATTGGAAGAGCTACCAATGCATCCAGAAAAAGTCACAGTTTGGTGCGGTTTATGGGCTGGTGGCATCATTGGACCGTACTTCTTCAAAAATGATGCGAATCGTAACGTAACTGTGAATGGTGAGCGCTACCGGGAGATGATATCCAATTTTTTTTTGCCCAAAATGCAAGAGCTTGACTTGCATGACATGTGGATTCAACCAGACGGTGCCACATGCCACACAGCACGCGCAACAATGGACTTATTGAGAGGCGAGTTCGGTGAACATTTTATTTCACGTTCGGGACCGGTCAATTGGCCGCCTAGATCGTGCGATTTAACGCCTTTAGACTATTTTTTGTGGGGCTACACAGACAATTCCGCTTCAATTGACGCATTGGAAGACAACATTGAAGCATTTATTCGTGAGATACCGGCCGAAATGTTGGAAAGAGTATGCCAAAATTGGACTAAGCGGATGGACCATTTAAGGCGCAGTCACGGTCAACATTTGCATGAAATAATCTTTAAACATTGAATTATATGGACCGTACTATCGATTTAAATAAAGATTTCATACATTTTTCTGAATTTTATGTTTTTTTTTTTTTTTAAACTTTCCTATAGCTCTTAAAAAATCACCCTTTATGAGCGAATAATGTATATGGATTTGTTACTAAAACACATATAATCTCAATATGTAAAAAATCGTTTAAGATAATTTCTTCAGATGAAAATTCGTTTAGTACACTGATTATAATTTTTATCAGATTCAATTATTTCACAACTTTCTCTATCTTTTCTGAAAATTTGATATTTAGGGCAAAAAATCTCAGAGTTAGTAACTTTTTTACTGAGCAATGTTTCCGTAAATATAATAATATGATTATTGAAGCCAAAGCTATTACAATAAATTGACGAAAGTTTTGAATTCATACCTCTAACGTTTTGATACAAGATGTACATTAGTTTTTTGGATTTTGATCAGCGGATTTGGGAAGCCGAGCATTATCTTCTTCTCTATATATAAATTCACGTCTTAATGCGTTTTTAGGCCAAAACTGGCATCCACGATTTGTTCAAATAGGTATTCAGGAACCGTTATTTTAAATGATGCTCTATTTCTGGAATTCATTTTGTAGACACTAATATCCTCATAAATACAGTTTTTAATTTTAGAGATCACATAAAATTTCATCACATCAGCTTTTGTATCATGTGCGAGACGCGTAGCAAATACAGTTTTCTTTGGAGGAATTGTTCGCAGCCCTCTAGGAGTGGATATTAATTACATACCTGTTGTAGGCACTATATTTGAAGTACCAGACGTGGAAGCAGATGGGATTGGTGATGCAGCATCAAAATTAATCAGTCGACCAGCGTTTTCAGGATTATTAAGTAAATTATTAACCGTACCAGTTCTAGGCACTGAAGAAATATTTGGAGCAACAATGTTCAGAGCATGCTGAGTACTATGGTTATTAGCATTTGATGTAATTGGAAATGCTGCAGTTTCATTTAATATTGGAGTAGGTTTATTAATTAAAGCTTGAACGTTGTTTGAATGAGAAACGACAGGACCAATACAAGTAATATTTTCAAAAGTATTTGGTAATTATAATGCAGATGCAGTAGCAGTAGTACCATTCGGATATGCGCCACTGAAATTTTCTTTATTCAAGAACCTGGGAAACTTACGATGAGTTGGGGATGGTAACAGTAATCCCTGTAAGGATTTCAAATCATCAAAAAGCTTTCCATAGGCATTAATTTGACCAGATAAATTATTAAGGTTTTGTTGAATTTGCAAAAAATTATCTTTCGTACTTTGAAAGAAACGATAAAAATCAGCACCAATTTTTTGACATCCATTACAGCGCCAGTGCATGTTTTTATGTTTAGATATTGACTCAGCAACCAAACCAGATAGGTCACTACATTTAAAGTGACATAAACCATGATAAAGCCAACAGGTAATCATTCTTTCTTCATAATCAACCAAATAGCAGCTTGTTTTCAAACATGCCATTATTAAGCTCTACAGGCCAAAAACAACACAACTTTAAATAAGGTAGCAGAATTGTTAACTATGGTCACGAAAAACTTTTAATCACAATAGAATTTAAGATATAACCACAAAAAACGGCAACGGTAACGATTAGTGTAAAGCTACGATCTGGCAACACACAACCAACCAGTATTTTGGGTAAAAGAAACAGCTGTAGACAATATTTCTTGTTGATAGTTTTCGTATAAATATTGAGTGTTTTTTTTTATGTTGGTAACGATAAATCTACGAATCGAGACCATGTTCAGTTGATGTCGATACAATCAATACAAAGTTTTTAAGAGTTCCTATAGTTCAAGCACATAAAGATTATTATATCAATAATCATTCGAATAACAATTCTGACCCTTTCTTTCTTTTGCTGCAGTAGACCAATGTGACGTTTTATTTAGTTTATTGTCTATAAAACGGACTCTATCGGATTGGACGGGATTAATCCAAAGTTTCTTAAGATATTTTACCTCAGCTACTTCCAATTTTAAAATTTTTCTTTAACACAATATTAACTTCAAGCTACTTCCCATCGAATTGGAAGGTAGTTAAAATAATTCCAATACCCAAAGCTTGTTCCGATTATAGACCAATAGCTATTCTTCAATTTCTCTCTAATGTATTCGAACATATTATGCATAACCAAATAACATGTTTCTTTGATAACAATAACCAGACCATCAATCTGGGTTCAGAAGGAAACACAGCTGCATAACAGCCTTAGTTGGTATTACAGAGGAGATTAGGCAGAGGAGATTGATGATGGCAGGACTACATTTTTAATACTTTTAGATCATTCAAAAGCATTTGATACCGTCGATGTTAACACTCTTTAATATGTATTTAATATTTTATATTTTTAATACTTTATTTATTTATTAATATCCTGTTCAAGAAGACCAAGTCTTCTAGCTGTAGTACAGGAGTATATGTGGATAAGGGAATAAAATAATAATAAAGGCTGTATGAAGAATAAGTATAATTATTTACGAACAGAAATAGCATAGAGACAAAAAAATAAATAATCTAACCCATAAAAACAAAGTTTTTATTAAAACTCTTCCTTTCCTTATGCATATGAGTTTTGAATCTTTCCGTGACTATGCGTGACTATTTTTAAGTAAACAAGTCTATGGACAAAGCTTTAGATCGATCAGATGAGGCGAAGTGAGGTTTTAATCTCCCCGTGTCTGTGCGTGACTATGTCAAAGTTAATCCTTTTCACAGAAAGTCTATAAACCAAATTTTAGATCGATCGGATAAGGGGAAATGGGTTCTCAATAACTCCGTGACTGTGCTGGACTATGCGTGACTGTCCGTGACTATGTCCAAGTTAATCTTTCCTTACAGTAAGTATATCGACCAAGTTCCAGATTGATTGGATGAGGGGAAATCCGTTTTAAGTGAAAAAAATAAACAAAAAAGTTTTAAAATGCATTGCATTGCTATTAAGCTGTTGTCCATGTGGAATTGTATTCCAAAGACGAGCGGAATGGATAAAGAATTGCCATTCCGAACTTAAAATTTTTGTTAATGTTTCTTGGACCGCTACTCAGTCACTGCCAACATACTTAGGTGATAGGCATCAGTATGTTGAAACCAGAATCAGAAAATCAAAGGGGTATACCTCAGGGTCCAATGTTAGGCCACTATTATTCTCACTGGATTAAAATTACCTCCCGGGCATTTTAACAAATTGGAATGTAAGAATGTATACAGATGACGTTCAACTTTATACTAGTTGTAGTAATGCCCTAATCGACCAGTGTATTATCTCTATTAATCAGCAGCTCCATCGTATTTTTAAATGGGCAACGGCAAATGGTATAACAGATAATATTTTGAACATAAGAGTTTTATTTTTCAAAATAAAATGTTCAGGCTCGAGGTCTGTGCTTTTTTCGTATAAATATTATTTATTTATTCAATATTTCGCTTTTCCTTGAAAAGCATCATCAGGAATAATTATTAAGCTCTAACAAACATAAATGCATAAGGCTACTAGCTATGTCTCCATCAACAATAAATAAAAACAAGTAAGAAAATTATAGTCGGTTTAGACCGACTATACGATACCCTATACCATGCGTTTAGAGACCCTATCTCTCAGGCCGAACTAACTGGATATAGAAAATAAGCATAAACCAAATTTGAGTGCGATTTTTATTAATTTTTTTGGCTGCAGATATGAAAAAGTTCATATCGGATGCTATATCTATATGGGGACTAGACCCAAAAATGGACCGATTTTTGAAAGATTTAAGTGAAGATCGGGAAGCAGCTCTATATGGGGCCTATGACTAAGAGTTGTCCCATAGGGATCATTTTTGGACTACTGATTAATGGATGTAATAAACACATACAAACCTAATTTGAAAAAGATTTATATGATAATTTGGATCTTATGGCAATTGAAGTCGATTTCATAGGGGTCATTTATATGGGTGCTAGGTCTGAACATGGACCGATTCTCACCAATTTCAATAGTGTTCATCCTATAGCCGATCGAAGCCTACATACCAAATTTCATCAAAATATATTCATATTTGCGATCTGTAGTTTGATTCCAAGCTTTACATGTACACACAGACGGACGGACGGACGGATGGACATCGTTAAATCGAATCAGATAGTGATTCTGATTCGATCGGTATAATAAAGTCATTATAACCAAACCACATAGTGGTATAGGGTATAAATATATAAAGATGATGATGATGATGATTAAATATACTTACATCAGAGTTATTGTCCATAATCAACTTATTTTAGAACTTTTTATTTGTACTCAGGAGAAATAATGTAAAAATGTTGAAAAAAAAAAAATTTTTAAACTTTGTTTAACGGAAAATTATTATATGTATATTAAAATATATGTTGAAAATGCAATAGATTTTGAAAATAATTAAAAGAAAATTTTGAAAGTAGTCGAATTATTTTTTGATTAATTTTGATTCTTTTGATTATTTTATGGTAATTGCAAGTAATTCTTATTATTTTTAGTTTATTTGTAGTCGTAATCAATTAATAATCTAGAATTGCGCAATAGAGGATTATATAATCATTACAATTCAATACTAATCGTAATCGAAATTTAACAGCTCTGGTTTGAAATATTTACTGTCAGGATAAAAAAAAAAAAACAAAAACAGAATGTAAACAAATTGAAGTTTTGGCCAAGAAAAGTGGTCTGCCAGACCAAAGTGGAAAGTTTAAATTCAATTCATATTTATTAGAAAAAATAGAGCTAATAATACACGATAATAATATTATATGCAGTAAAGTGTTTAATCACTTCTGACTTTTCTACTTAAATATATGATAATAATTATAGAACTCTTATATTTTAGTGATATTAATCATTTTTAAACAACAAAAAAATTTCTTATTAAACTACTAACTTTTAACTCATACTCTCTGTCTGTTTGTCTGTCTGTCGGTGGGGCAACCCCATTCCCATTTACCCAATTGATCTGAAACTTGGCCCATAGTCTTGTTGTGACAGATTAATTTTGGGGTATTCACGCATAGTCACGCACAGTCACGGAAATATTCAAAACTCATTTGCATAAGGAAAGAAAGACTTTTAATGGGTTAGATTATTTAAACACACAAAAATGTTGATAGTTAAAAGAAGCAGTAGGTTAAGAACTATTGGGAATAATGCTCTTATATGCATATTAATTATAAAGTTTTTCTGCAATAAATGTTATTTTGTCTTTGGCTAAAAAGATATTAGAATGAATGAAGGCGTAATATTATAAAGTGTGGTGATAAATTATTGATAGTTTTCAAAATATAATTTTGACCAACTTTAAGACACTTTAAATGACCTTCAAATTACCAAGAAATTATATTGATCTTGCGACTGCTGCTGTTATCCCTGTGTTGTTTTTTCCAAAACGCTGAAAATCGGCCGAAGCAACAAAACATAGATTTAAATTTAATAAAAACAAGTGAGGAAATTATAGTTGGTCTAGACTAGATATACGATATCCTGTACCATACATTTAGAGATCCTAACTTTTTGATCCAACTAATTAGATATAGAAACTTAGCATAAGCCAAATAGTTTTTTGCCTTCGAATATAAAAAAGTTCATATCGGATGCTAAGCTTATATAGGGCTAGGTCGAAAAGTGGTTCATTTATTGTCAAAAGTTCTATATTCAGTCGAAATTATATATGTAAACAAAGATACATTTTAAAAATACGCTAAAAAATTAAATTAAAATTTATTTTGAACCATCAACCATTGTATTATTGGGTTTAACAGAAAAACTCAAAATCGCCTTGGCATAATAGCCATTTATGATTCTCTAGAATATAAAAACATTTTGTTTTCAACACACTGGAAGGTATAACGGAGCTTGTAGCCTGCTATAAAAAAAATCGTCGAAATATTTTATTCCTGGGATGTACACATCATTGATTGATTTTGCTGCTGTGTCCGCTGAAGCAAACATTGGAGCATCTACTAGTCTGGAAATAGTAATTTTTAAGAAATTTAAAAACATTGGCCTAAAATATAATAAGAAATTTTAGTTGGTAACAGAGATAAAATTTTAAGATTTGCAAATGAAAGGGGTTCGAAAGACTTTCCACGTTGTGATTACAAAGATTTATTAGATTTAATAATAATATTCTTAGGAAGTAATCCGCCTAGAAAAATTAAATTTTAAAAACTGTCGCTTTGCCTCCGCCTAGAAAAATTAAATTTTAAAAACTGTCGCTTTGCATATAACCCTATGGGAGGCCAAGGCCTTTTATTGTTTAAAAATACGTATTTTTCGGAACAAATTTGCTGAAGAAATTAAAATTTAAGTAAAAGACTTAAACGAAGTTGCTGCATTCATTATTAAGTGATGTTTGGTATTCTAAACGGTCCGCCAAATAACTTTTTTTTTTGAAAATGCTATGAAAAAACTACTGAAGACTACCTCAAACTTCTTTTTTTATTTGAAAGTACAATCCTTCCCGTTAATAATGGAAAATAATTTCATTCAAATGGCTGTCTCGGCTGGCCATGCAGTAGCCTACACCATCGGTCCAATTTTTAAGCACATTATGGATTGTGTGCAGCTGTATTTCACCAATGGCTTCACTAATATTGTCCTTTAAAGCGTCAATTGTCTCTGGCTTGTTGGCGTAACACTTATCTTTGAGGGCACCCCACAAATAATAGTCCAACGGTGTCAAATAGCAGCTCCGAGGTGGCCAAACGACATCAGCTCTGCGGCTGATAATGCGATCTTCAAAAACAGGGCGCAAAACATCGAGTGTAGCTTCGGCTGTGTGGCACGTAGCGCCGTCCTGTTGAAACCAAATGTTGCCAATATCCTCCTCTTCAATTTTTGTGAACAAAAATTCGTTCAACATGGCCCGATAACGATCGCCATTGACTGTAACGGCCACTCCTTGCTCATTTTCGAAGAAAAATGGCCCAATTATGCCTCTGGACCAAAATCCGCACCAAACAGTGACTCGTTTTGGGTGTATCGGCTTTTCAATGTATGCGTGCGGGTTTTCTGTGTCCCAAATGCGACAATTTTGCTTGTTTACATATCCGCCAAGATCAAAATGAGCTTCATCTGAAAATATGATTTTTTTTTTGGCAAAATCGGCATCTTCTGTAAGTCGCATTGGATGGTCAGTTGGCTTCAACTCCTGAACCAATTGGACTTTGTATGGCGTCATACCAAGGTCTTTATGCAAAATTCGTCTCAATGATGCCTCCGAAATGTTAAATTCTTGAGAACGACGGTGAATAGATGTTGATGGCGCTTCACGCACACTTTCTGCCACAGCAGCAATATTCTCGGGTGTACGCACTGTTTTTGGCTTTTCACGCTTTGGTTTATCGATGAGGATGCCAGTTTCTTTCTTTTTTTTCACAAGATAACGAACATACGGAGCAGACGGTGCTTCTCTTCTTCCAAAATCCGTACGCAATTTTCGCACACATCCTGCAACATTACCATGATTTTCAAAGTAATGTCGCAATATTTCCCAGCATTGTTCAAGCGTATGCACAACCATATTCGTTCAGCGGAAAGATAAAACTAATTATCTGTCAAATCAGACATGAGCTAAGTGTTACCATTCACGAAATAAGCGCTAGTTGAAAAAAAAAACGTTAGATGGTGGACCCTTTAGTTTATTGCTGATAAAGAAGGCCAAGCTCCCTTGAATGATATCGTCTTCTTAAAAAATTTAGAAAAATTACAAAAAAATTAACCACAATACTATAAAGCAGAGAATACAAAATCAAAATTTCTTAACTATCTTTACTATATATATGAATGAAGAATGTGTACGTTTCGATTTATTCAATAACTGAAGCGATTTTGATACTAAAGCCAAGGTTGCTGCAAGGATTATTGTTAATATTTAAGAAGTAAGTCTGTAAGAAGATGAAAAAATTCCGAAAAAGCTTATGATTAAACATAAAAAGCTCAGTAGTAATATATTAATTTTGGAGTAAAGACTCTCGAATAATACTAACAAACTTTTAAAGGTATTTAAGATTTCTACAGATTTTTTAAAAAGAATCCCAGGTTATGGAACGATTTACCCGAATATTTGAGAGGAGAAAACATAATTGTTAATAATAAATGACTGCACCGAAAGAGGAATTAAGCTAGTAAAAGAATACCATGAAAAGATCACTAAAGATGAAGGTCAGAGGCAACATTGTTCAAAGTAATAAAAATTTGTATTATATCTTAATAAAATTGGAGATTGAGTATACAAATTGTTTTTTTTTTTTTGGGTTATACAAAATTTGCGACACCAATTCACAAAAGAAGCTAATATACAAAAAAATTAAAAAGTGAATATTACATTTTTGAAGAACAAGACATTTTGACCCGAACGAGAATGAGGAGTTAATATTATTTTATTATTCATATATATTTTATTTACATATTTCAGATTATTTTGTAACATATGACTTTATGACCTACAGGGCACTGCAGGTTAATTTTTCCAAAACTTTTTTCTGAATATGACCAACAATACATGGAGGAACAAATGTTACAGTCTTCATAACGAATCAAAATACCTTGGGTTCAAAAAGAATGAAGAAGAAATCAACAAAATCTGCTTGATGGATGATGCAATTGAAACCCAGGTACAAATGAGCAGCTAACAAAAATTAGTTCAACCAAAATGGGATTTTATACCAACAAATAATGCAGAAGGCTTAAGAAAGACGTCATAGAGAAAAGATGGAAAAATGTTTACAACAAATTGTGGAAGGTTTAGATAAAACAATTTGTGTTAACACTTTTTTTATTGGTTTTTTATTATTCTTATTTTACTGTTATCATTTTTTATTAAGTAAAATTTTTACTGAATTAAATTTTGTTTTCGTTTCTTTTAATTTGTTCTAATTTTTTCTTCTATTGTAGAACAATGTCTTGTTACTAATATTTAGTACAGTGCCGCGAACTTCATCTATACCTTCAGGAAACCTTTCATTCCTATCGACACATGTGTTTTGAAGAACACAACATGCAACTATGAATAGCGCCATTGTTTCAATATTATGAAAGGGCAAACTCATTAACTGTCGAAATCGATATTTCAGTACACCAAATGCGACCTCTATCTTAACTCGTGTTCGACAAAATCTAAATTGTAATATTTTTCGGATTCGCTCATCTTAAAATAGTCATCGTGATATCAAAAGGTATTCCCTAACTTAGTATTCAGAATCTCCCAGCAGATGGTAATTAGGAGAGCATACATGTTGTAAATCTTTACAAAATCTTAATGTAAATTTTTCTTAAACTATAGAAATAAATGTATACATACTACAATTAGGAGTCATATTCCCATATTATTTTCCACATTTCGATTTCTGAGTATTCATTACATTCATTACATTACATTACATTCTCCACAAAGCCTTTCACTTGCGGTTTTGAGATTTCGTTCATTGAACTTTGCTAAAATTTCATTATCATCTTATGATAAGAATGAATCCAATTGGTCCTTCAAAACTTTCTCAGCACACATAATTAATAATTTTATATTAACAAAAGTTTTAAAAGAACTAAACAAACCACTGACTTTTTACAAATAAGCAAACAAAAATAAAAGCCATATTTGTTCTAGTGTAAGCATAACACTCTGTCAGAAATTCCACTTTTTACCATTTTATAGTGCAACATTTTTTTTGAAAAGAACGCATTTCCCTTCCCTGCCAGAAAAGAAAATGCCATAAGAGACAGAAACGGGTAGATTTCAAATAATAATGGGTGGATTTTTACAACGATGTTTAAAATTAAGAAGAAAATGAATAAAAAATTTTGGTACTTTCGAAAGTATATATATTCTTGATCCATATAAAAAATCGAGTCGATACAGCGATGTCCGTCCGTTCGTGTGTTCCGCTGTATGTTGAAATCGAGCTGATTAAATAGACCATTAACCTGGATCAAATTAGGTTAGGAAAAAACCGAATTGGTCTAAAGTGGAACAACTGTATTTTTGATAGTATCAAGAGAAATTTCATATAATCTGCAAATCTTTTATTATAATAAAGTATTTACTGTTAAGGCAATAGAATTGTAATCATCGTGAACCTGAAAATCGGTTATTAGCATTATCGCAATTCGGTTGGTAATAAATTCGGTAGCCATAATGAATCTGTTTTCTGTGTGTCGTAATTGAATGCAAAAGGCTAGACTGTATTATTAACTCATTCAATTCTCGTATTCCTTCCTGCTTTGTTTTTCATTAGTCAAATAGTTGATTAAACATGAGATGAATAGAAATTGTTTGCATGATCTCAAATCTGACAAAACAAAAAATTAATCTAATTTCATGAAATGGTTTCTCGTGTGGAATGCTTTGTAGTTACTACACTTTAATTATAATAATTTGTTATCCATTTGATTATGATGCCACAAAAGCAATGATATAGCTTTATTGTTTTAAGTTCCTTAATTATGAGAATATAAACACTTCTCAAGTATTGACCAGCACGACTTGGTCACAGTATCAAATAATTTAATGCAACTAATAAATCAAAGTGATATTAAGAAAAATTATTTAAGTAATGTAGAAGTTGTGTCAAGCTTTAAATATGCACATTCATTTTCTCAATGTGTATTAGGTGTATATTTATGCAAAGTGATATGGAAAATTGAGAATATTTCATCTGTGGACAAAACAGGACTATAAGGAGTAAACATATTTTCTTAAATAATATTTAGATATAAGTTAGATTTAGTTGGGTTGCCCGCAAGTAAACTCGAAGACCATATATCCCCTTGATTTGAAAGGGGAAAAATTAGGTGTAGCCTACCTAAGCCATCAGAGTCCCCTTATAAAGTCTCCCAAATTTTCCAGTGGTTCTTCTACTATGCGGCCCAGATTAACGAATAATTTTTTTCTATACATCTATGGTGATATTTCTTCTATCCTAGTGTGTTATACAGACGTCTGTTCTGCTTGCTATCTAGCCACTGGTCAAGTTGCCCAGATTCCAGTGGGCACTCATACGAGGGTTCTAATCGTCCGTCTTCAAAGTGATTTTATTATCTTTAGATCAGACCTGGGGCCACTGACTACGTGGTCTTCTACAAAAGGTCTGTTGCGTTCATCTTGTTCATAATGTACCAATTTTATTGATAATACTCCATAATCCGATAAAATAATACAACAAATACCGACTCAGAGCCCGTCCGAGCGCACTCATCAGCTAACTTGTTGCCAACAACCCCATTATGGCATGGAACTCACACTAGACTGATATTCTTTACACTCCTCAATATGAGAGTCTTTGACCCTTGAGATCAGCAAAACTGCATTCGAAAAAATTAATGGCTCCATAACCCGTACAAAAATTATCTGTTGTTATATGAATTGATACTACATTTGCCTGCAATTATCTATGATACCCGAATCTCAAGTGTGTCAGTGTAAACCCCGATACTGTCGCCGAACCATCCATGCACACAGAGATCTCAGTCTTTTACGTTAATATTTATACCCTATACCACTATGTGGTTTGGGTATAATGACTTTGTGCTGCTGTTTGTAACAACCAAAAATATTTGACCTAGACCCATCTTTAATTATACCGATCGAATCAGAATCACTTTCTGAATTGATTTAACAATGTCCGTCCGTCCGTCCGTCCGTCCGTCCGTCCGTCCGTCTGTGTGTCCATGTAAAGCTTGTAATCAATCGCAAATATGAATATATTTTGACGAAATTTGGTATATAAGCTTTTATCGGCCATGGAATGAACGCTATTGAAATTGGTGAGAATCGGTCCATGTTCAGACCTAGCCCCCATACAAATTACCCATATGAAATCGACATAAATTGCCTTAAGATCCAAATTTTCATATAGATCTTACTCAAATTGGGTTTGTATGCGTTCATTACATCCACTAATGAGTAGTCCAAAAATGATACCTTTGACCCCATATAGAGCTGCTTCCCGATCTTCACTTAAATCTATTAAAAAACAAAAATATTGCACTGATTCTTCTCAAATTTTGTTTGTACATATTTTTGCAAAATACAAGAGACTTTACCAAACATGATTAGGATCGGTCCATTTTTGGACCTAGTCCCTTTATAGATATAGCATCCGATATGAACTTTTTCATATATGCAGCCAAAAAAATTAACAAAAATCCTATGTTCCCACACAAACTCACCGTCCTACAATCTATCTAAATTTATTATTGACATTCTGAAGAATTTAACCAAAGACTCCAAATATAATGTAAAAGACGCCATAGAATTTAAATCTAGAATTAAAGATAAACGCATTGGGAACGATGAAATGTTAATATCATTCGACGTCATGTCATTATTCCCCAGCATACCAGTGAATCTTGCCTTGAAATCTATAGAAAAGAAATGGCATATATTAGAAAGACATACACGAATACCTAAGGACTTATTTTTTCAATTATTGGCATTTTGCATTAAAGACACAAGATATTTCAAATTTGAAGATAAAATATATGAGCAGCTTAAAGGTATGCCAATGGGTTCACCAGCCTCACCAGTAATTGCTGATATTATAATGGAAGAACTACTAGATGCTACGATGGACAAAATGGAGAAAAAACCAAGAATTTTTACCAAATATGTGGACGATTTATTTGGAATTATAAAAAAGGACTATGTTTCAGATACTCTTAATATTTTAAATTCATTTAATCGACAAATCCAATTTACAATGGAAGAAGAAATTGATGGAAAATTACCTTATCTTGATTCGATAATATTAAGAAAAGGGACCTTATTAAAACTAAACTGGTTCCAGAAGCCAACATCGTCAAGCAGATTAATAAACTTTTACTCGAAACACCCAAAACGAATAATTATTAACACAGCAATAAATTTTATTAGTAGAGTTTTAGATATTAGCGACAAAGATTTTCACAAATGAAATATAGATAAGATCAAGAATATTTTAGTAATGAATGATTTCCCAAAGAAAACTATTTATGACTTAATAAAATTTGTGAACAATAAAAGACCTAGGACGGACAATGAGGAACAAAGAAAAATTTACAAATCAATTACTTACGTTCCAAAATACTCAGAACGGTTCAAAAATTCCAATATTTATGACAAAGAGATGTACAATTTAGCATTTAAAACACACAATACGGTTAACAAACTTTTTAGCAGAACAAAATCTAGGATAAACAAGGATGAAAAGTCGAATTTAGTATATAAGATTAGTTGTAATGGGGACAAGTCCAGCGTATGCCAGAAGGTATATGTTGGTACGACGAGGACAAAATTAAAAACTAGACTATCATCACATAAATCAGATATAAGGTTAAAGGAAAAACCATTAGAGCAAAAAACAGCACTTGCTGCCCACTGTGCAATAACTGGACACACTCCAAAGTTTGACGATGTTGAAATATTAAAAGAAGAGACTAACAATGGGAGAAGGTTTACTTTAGAAATGCTACATATTATTGATGTACCTTCTGAAAAGAGACTTAATTACAAGAGCGACACTGAGAAATGTGCTCAAATATATCGACACACAATAAGACAACATAGAAAGTAAATATTAGTTTGACAAAAATCAACATTAGGACGATAGCACATAATTATTTTTAAGAAAAATGTAATTATTTTTATATATGTTAAAACATTTTTTGTTTACTATTTTTGAGTTTTTGTGTGATTTATATTGTTTTTTGTGTTATAGATTTCCCTGAGGATGACCAACAAAGTTGGTCGAAATATTGGAAAATAAAATATTAAAATATATTATATATAAAAAAATCGTTTACAATTTTTTTATAAAAAAAAAAAAAAAAAAAAAAAAAATTTTTTTTATTTCGTAATGACCTCATGCCGAACAATTTAATACCAAAAAAATCCCACTCAAATTTGGTTTTTGCTTATTTTCAATGTCCAGTTAGTTGGGCCTAAGAGATAGGGTTTCTAAACGCATGGTATAGGGTATCGTATAGTCTTACTTGTTTTTGTTATAAAACTTATATCAATTACTTAAAATTCCAAAACTTACTTATCGATAAAAATTAATGAATTGTAATCTCTAGTTTTGTTTTTGATGTTTATTTATTCACAAAATTTATATTCATACTATAATAAACACTAATTAAAAATAACAAATTATAAATACATTGTCTCCTAATGGAGCACTCTAGTATTACTAATATAATAAGAATTTGGTATTACAATTTGGTAATATATATTTTTTTCTAATTAAAAAAATATGTATATGGATTTTTTTTGCAATGTATGTATTCAAGTCGGCTATGTACTTAGTGTGAAGGAGTAAAAAGGATGTTACTTTTTTTGCTTGTTTGGCTTAAATGTGGGTATTTTTATATTTTTAATGTGGTCTAGTAGATAAAAGTTTTTAAATTACTTGAAAACCTAAAAACTTATTTATACACCTTATATATAGAAAATATTAATGCATCTAAGTGGGCACTTAATTTGATATTTGTACACATGTGTCATTATTAATTTCTATGAATGAATTTGCTTTTAATAATAATACATAAACAAGGAGAAACGTACAAAATTTATCAGGGATGATAAATTTTACCAACTGTAACTTAATAATTCTTATAATAATTTAGAATTTTAATCTTTCTATAGATAAAAATGTACTCAATTAAATCGACTTAATTGCCGTAGGGCCCAGATTATTATTGAAATCGTGATCAAGTTTTGTTCCGAAGCATTTACTATATTCATTAATTAAGCTGCCGAAATTTTTTAGAAATGATATCGATGCGTTGAATCCGAAAATTTCTCCATCATGCTTCGCGAATCTGTACCTTCAATTTTTACACAAAACTCGTTATGGCATCTGAGAGTACAATTCTTTCCCTTAAAAACAAGGTTTGACTTTTTTATATAAAACATTGAAAAGTAAGCCATAATATATAATGTTAAACTACGCTCTGACCGAGAAGTAGTAAGATATCCATAAAAATCCAAGATGCTTATTTGGTACTCCTTAACTTATCCTTAATGTTTTTATTTTTTTTATTTGCTCTTCCCATACAACAAGATTTCAATCTTTTAAGTTGTAGTATGGGAATTGTTAAAGAAAAACACATGTTACAGTATACAGAAATATTCAAATAAATTATATAATAATACAAAATAAAATAATAATAATTAAATAAATGAATGAGATGACATAATTTAATATAACAGAATCAAGTGTTAAGATGTTGATAACAGAAAAATAGCTGAAACTACATTGTGATTCTGAGTCGATCGATATAATAAAAGATGGGTCTAGGCAAAATATTTTTGATAGTTACAAACATCAGCATAAAGTCATTATACCCTGACCACATAGTGGTATAGGGTATAAAAAGCACTATTTCGTACATTAGAATGTACGAAAATTAAGCAAAAGTATAAATTTTCAGTATTATTTTCAGAAATCATATAAAAAAGGGACACTAATATGTATGGGAGTGTATTGAATGAGCATATGTACATTATACTTGGACATCTATTTGCCACATGCCAGGCTTTAACATCAACAGCAGGAGGCGATATTTGTAGAAATATTCAACTTTATACATATGTGCATAAGATATAAATACGCAAAACAAACAATCAATTGTAAGTCCCACTTTTACGAATGCTTTAAATATTTGTAGTAAAAGTTATTCTAAAATTATTATTGTTGCTTGTTAATAACGTCAGCAACAAAAAAGTCGTAGGGAAAAGGTTTAAAAAACCTCAGGGGTATACATGATTTTATTAGCAGGGACCGTAATAATATATTTCTTTTTTCGAAAAAGTCAGTTGATTACAGTTATATTTTGATTTTGATTTTTTCGAGCAAAAATAACAGTTATTTTTTGATTTTTATTTGTTTGAGCAAAAATAACAGTTATTTTTTGGTTTTTATTTTTTCAAACAAAAATAAAAGTTAATATTTTTATGATTTCTATAGTATGATTTATATACTTTAACAAAAACACGGCATAATAATTAATGACAATGTTCGCAAAGATTTTTATGTAATTGATAACTACACAGAAAAACGAATGGATGTCGATGAGGATTTGATGGAATACTGAAACAGAAAGAAATATGTATTTCCATGGCTACGTAGCCAGGCAACTGTTGTGTACCTTGGACACAAGTTAGTGTAGACAGATCTTTTTCAGCCCTCAAACTGATTCTAGCAATTTGTCAGTTGAAATTTCGGAAGCACTAATGTTAACAAAACTTAATTCTGATGTTTAAAATATAAAAAAATCGAAATATAACTGTTCTTCTTGCTAGAAAAAATCAAAATCAAAAAGTAACTGATGTTTTTGCTCGAAAAAATAACATTCATTATTTTTCTCTAAAAAATAAAAATCAAAAAATAACTGTTATTTTTGCTCGAAAGAATATAAATCAATAAGTAACTGATATTTTTGCTCGAAAAAATATAAATAAAAAAATAATTGTTATCTTTGCTCGAAAAAATTAAAATTAAAATTTTAAAGATCAATATATTTTATCATAGACTAGTTCGTTAGGATGAATATGGTATACTCGAATCAGTTTTCTGACATTTATTTCTATATGTTTTTTTTTTTTTTTATTTTAAAATTTCAAAATAACTGTCAATTTCGGTCCCTGTTTATTGGTAAGATGGAATTTTTAAATAACAATCTGTTCTGGTAATAATTATTTGATAATTTCAACTTGCCATCGATTTCGTGGACAAATTCTTATGACACGAATTATTTGGTTCCTGTTGTTATAAATGGCTGTATAAATGAATTGGTCTCTTCCAAGTGAATCATATTCTCAACGCCTATGGAAAACTTTTAGATTTAATTTTTATTAATGAACCATCTCAATTATCGTTACATCCATCTAATTCAATTAATTTTTCCGAAGGCCGATATCATGCTACAATAAATTTACATATTTTGCTTCCATTCAATCTGTCAATTAATTGTCCAGAACATAATCAGAAGAAAAATGTTTTTGTTTTTTGAAAACTGATTATCCAAAATTGACTGGAATGATATACTTTCATCTATTGATTTTGACGAGATGATCGAAAGCTTTTATAACCCGTTGAACGCATGTATATCCGTAACAGTTCCTATGATTTCAACCTGCAATAATGGAATACTAATTATTTGGCTACATTCAAAAATAGAAAGATACAGTCTATAAAAAATATAAAAAGTCTGGTACGTCCAATTATTTCAGCAAGTTCTTAATTCCTTGATCAGAATACAATACGGAAAATGGAAAGGCTTATAATAACTACTTAACTCGTGCGAAATATAATTTAAAGCGGAATCCAAAATAGTTTTACAATTTTGTTAATTCTAAATGTCGATCAAGGATCAATTTCAGCCGATGATGATTTATCAATCACTAATATTTTTGCTGATTTTTTTGCCACAAAATATTCCATACAAAATTTTGATCAATCAGTACAATATCCTTTTGAAATTTCAAAAGCTTCTTACAAAGCTGTCTAATTACAGAGGCATAGTGAAATTGAGTGCAATACACAAACCTTTAGAAAATATTATAAAAGGCTCGGTATCTCATCAACTACCATCCTTACTTTCTCCATATATCTAAAAATATCGAAGTGTATTCTGGTGTTATACAAGGAAGTAATCTTGATCCACTACTTTTTACTTTATATGTCAACGATCTCCCTTCTGTTATTCAACATTATAAAATTTTCCTGGATGCTGATGATGTAAAACTATTTTCCTTTCCCCAAAATTACTTTCATAAGTGTTTTGCTACAATCCGATTAAAATAATTTTTTTAGATGGTGCAGTATAAACCTTATGGAGCCCATTATAAAAAAATGCAAGTGCCTGTCCTTTTACAGATGTAAAAATCTACATACTATTTATTTTGTTCTGTCTACGACTTGCTGTGTTCCAGTTACCGACACTGAAGAGTCGTAGAACTATGCTTAGCATTTTCTTTCTACTCAGTTACTTGTTAAGTAGAATTCTAATTTAATATTCCATCGAGACCTACAGGGAACTTTAAGCTCTTAAATATTAATTATTTTCGAATTAACGTTGCTAACAATGATCCATTTCGCCAATTATGCATGTGAGCAATTTAAGGGAATTTACCACATCATAGATTTATCCGAAAATAAAGAATTTTGGAACTTAGAAATTATTCTATTTCTAAATAATTAAATCGATATTATTTTATTTATTATATCTTTTTGTATTTACACTAACAATATTTGTAATTTCATAGATTATAGAAAAATAAATAAAAATAAATAAATAAATTTATGCAATATTTACAGTCACTGAAACAATCTATTTCTGAAGTTAATTTTTTAAGATTTTTAAATTTTATTTTTCATAAAAATATCTAATTACAGTGTTTTTGTTCATCAAATAAGTTAAGTGAAAATCATTAAGAAAACAGTACGCGTTCCTTTGTTACTGTTTAGTTACAGACTGATTTTATATTAATCAATATTTCATTACAATCTTATTTTCGCTTTTACCATATTTCAAAATTTTGGTTATGTAATATTTTGCAAGCAATAATTTTCTTCTACTTTATTAAGAATTGTCACTTGCTCTACTAAGTATTTCACAATTTTTTTGAGAATAATTTAGACTGCAATTCATAAGAATTGATATTGTTTTTAAACTTGCAACAACTTTAACTTCCGCATTTATTTCTAATTTCTATTTCTGTAATAATAATATATAATAATATAATAATATATATAATTTTATTCCATGTCATTTGAGTATTCAAAACAGCTAGGTCGTAGATATATACATATGTAATAGCAGAGGTCACTCCCACATTTCTGCCAACACTAAACATTACTTTACATTATTATTATTATCTTCAATTATATTTTATTTGAATCACCATATGAGAATGGAGTATAGTCGACCGAGAGTCATGGCAGAGTGCACAAGGTAAGAAAAAAGAACTAACGTATAATATAGTGCCACTTGAGGATCCTATGGATTACAGTGGAGAATGTGTACCGTTCTGAATTACTGGGATATCCTGTGATTCTCGCGTCAATTTACTTAAAAATCCCTCAGTTATCTCGTCTCAAGTGCGATGTACCTGATTGTAAAAATATTTCCCGATAACCAATATCCTATACGACGTTTCGAAAAACTGTCTTTGGTTCAACAATTTTTATAACATTTCAATTTTTATATATTAGAATTAGTCGTCGGTCACATTCTACTCATTATACTCAGACCACAGTTTGGAATGTGGTATAGAAATGTTCTAACCGACCGAAATAAGATGTCAGTATTTGTTTTTATACAGTAAGCGAAATTTTAATAAGCGAAGAAATAATTTTAATACGTCTTACTTTTGTAGTAAGCAATTTTTATTCTTTTTGTATTTTAGTAATAATTAATTAGTGAAACACCCCAAAAGTGGGAAGAGAGTTGTGCTATAGTCTGGGGGTGGTTTTATCTACTACGAGAATTTCAAAACCTGTGGAACCATTTCCAAGCTAAGAGTTAGTCATTTTACAAAATACAGGATGAATGACTATTTGGAAATTCATTAATTTTAACCAATAGAAATGCAACAGCTTTAATTTTAATTTCGCATTATTTTTATACCCTATAATACTCTGTGGTTATAGTATAATGAGTTTCTAAGTACCAAAAATATTTCAGAATCACTTTCTGAGCCGATTTAGAGATGTCGTCTGTCTGTCCTTAAAACTTTTATTTAAATTTCAGGTCGCAAATATTATTATTATTATTATTATTATTAATTTTTATTAATGAAAATCTTAATGTAACAAGATTTAAAATCTTATAAAACAACATTAGTCATAACAAATTGATTTTCAATAAGAAGAATGTATGTAAGTTTAATTTATAATTAAAATTAGAAGAATAATATAAAATAAAATATAATATAAAATATATAAAACATAAAATAAATATGTAAAAATAAAGTGTAAAAATATCCTGTACAGCAGGTAAAAATTATATAGAAATTAAAATTAAATTAACTAAAGAAATTAAAATGAAGTATTAAAAATCAATTGAGAAAAAATTTAAATAGTTCTTTCTTAAATGATGTTGTATTTGATAATTTGTGAAGTTGATTATTTAAAGTATGTAACGAGTTCCAAAGACGTATGCCATTTACAAAAAAGTGTCTTTCGGATATTAATCTATTGTACAATATTGGTACAAAACAGTTATTATGGTTAGATCTTGTAAATAGTAATCGCTCGAAAAGGTAAACGGGTTCTTTAGTGAAAATAATTTTATGAACCATAAGTAAAGTTCTAAATTTAAGATAGTCTTCAAATGAAATGCCATTAATTTTATTTAGAAAAGCGGAGATACTATCATATTTGCGTAAACCGTAAACATATCTAACTACACTTTTAAAGACGCGTGTAAGTTTACCCATGTCTGCACTATCACAACCTGACAACAATTCACAACCATATAAAAGCGTAGGTAAGATAAACGATTTTGCAAGAACAAATCTAATTTTCTGCAGTGTGAAGTACTGAGAAGACCAAAGACTACGGAGGATACTATAAACTTTTCCAGAAGCTTTGTTAATTTGATCATTCCACGTTAGGGTATTATTAAAAATCATTCTAAGGTTTTTAGCATTCGCAACGTAGGCGATATCCACTCCATTAATACTAACTTTCGGAAGACAAGTGGTATCATATATCTTTTTAAAAATAACAAGGCACTGAGATTTTTTCGGATTTAAGGTAAGACAATTCAACCTAGCCCATTCAAATACGAGGTTCAGTTCAGTATTCAGGTTCTGTACACAATTTTCCACATCTCGTACGTTACATGATGTGTATAACTGAACGTCATCAGCGTACATGTGCATTTCGCATGAATTAATTACGCGTGGTAGATCATTTATGTAAATAGAAAACAAAAGAGGGCCAAGTACAGACCCCTGCGGAACACCCCTACTTAAAGACGCAGAGGTAGAAGACTTGTCTTTAGAGACAACTACTTGCTCTCTATTCCGAAGGTAAGAGCTAATCAATTTAGAGGAGGTTTCAGAATAACCAAAAATATGTTTAAGCTTTTTAACAAGAATATCATGGTCCACTGAGTCAAAAGCTTTAGAGTGGTCCAATAAAGTCAAAAAAGCAATATTACCACTGTCAATGATATAACGAAGATCTTCCGATACATCAATTAAAGTAGTGATACACCCTCTTTTCCTGCGAAAACCAGATTGCTTAGATGATAAAAGATTATTATTGGATATATGTTCATTCATTTGTTTGCTCATAATTTTTTCGAAAACTTTCGAAAGAAAAGGAAGTACGGAAATTGGCCTGTATTCTTTATTAGATTTTGGCAAGGGAATTACTTTTGTCCATTTCCACAAATCAGGGAATATAGATTTTGTAAAAATAGTGTTAAAAATATGAGTGATATATGGTAAAACCTGTGGTAAAATAGCTTTAATAAATATTGGATTCATACCGTCTAGACCAATAGATTTTGACTTTATGGAAAGAAAAGCTTCCAGAACATCCTCCTGGTTAACGCAGGAAAAACTAAATAAAGAATCCAGATTGCAATCTGGTAGATTTGCATAAGAGTCAGAACGAAGAGGAATTGAGTCATTTGAAGTAAATTGTCTATTCAATTCATTTAGTTCAAAAGTGGAAAGATTTACCGATTCACTTTCATCTTAATAACCAATTTTCTTTATCTCTTTCCACATATTTTTAGTATCCATAGCTTCTGAAAATATACGACTATAATAGCGTTGCTTAGCTAACTTTACTTCCCTAGTAACAGATCTACGTAGTGATTTAAAAATTTCATTTGACTGTGTAGTTTTATATCTTTTCCACTTATCGTAAGCAGAATTTCTTTTAACTATTAAATCACAAATATTTTGATTAAACCAAGTTTTCTTTCTAAACGGCACGTATTTGTCATATAGGTATGTGGTAGCTTCATAAAAAAAGGATATCTGTTGGTTTACTGGTCCAATTGATTATATTAATTTCATTTAAAAGAGCATCATAGTTAATATTCTTGTAATCCCGGAAAGTAATATGCTGTGGTTTTTAATGTTTAAAATAAGAAAGGTTAAAGGTCATATAAATGACGTCATGTTTTGAGAAATTAGGAGAAGAAAACTGGTCATGCAAAAGAACTTTTCTAATATCTGAGACAAAGAACACGTCAATAAGGGTACTACTCATTGAAGTGAAGTGAGTGGGGATAGTAGTGTTTACAGCTATAAGCCCAATCGGTTGGAAAAGTGAAATTAGATCAGAATCAATGAGCAAATTTCCATTTAGGTCTCCAGAAAGAATAATATCACTATAAGATAAACAATTTTCATCTAACATATTAACAACCGGAAAAATATCTAGTGAATAATTAGGCCTATATAAAATACCTATGAGACATTTGCTTACGTCACAAGGAAGTTCAGTAAATACAAAATCATATTCTTCAACGATAGATTTGCAAACAAATCGAGAACGTAATTGTTTATTGACATACATTGCAACGCCTCCAGCACGTTTACCAGTATTCCTATCAGCTCGAAATAAATCATAGCCCTCTATTTTGACCTAAAAGTTTTTTATCTTATTCGGATTGAACCATGTTTCAGATATACAAATTACATCAATTCCTGAGTTTTCAAAAATGTATCGAAATTCATCAAAATACTCAAAAAATTTAAAATAAAAAGGCATAATAAAAAGGAAAGATATAAAAAAAAAATACAAAAATAAAAATAGGTTATGGAAATAATTACGACAGTTTTAAATTTTAAAATATTACTGGCGAAACCCTTCTACTACAGAAACTGGAAAGTTGTCACGTATGTTTTTCGATGTTTCGATATTTTCCAGAAAATGCACATTCTCCACACAAAACGCGCTATCGGACTTAGAGCGTTTGGCATAAATACGGCCACGGCGAGTGTAAACTGATGAGAGTAGTTTTTTCCGTTTTAACTTAATTGCTTCCTTAAGAAGATTGTGGTTAAATCTGGTTAGAGCTTCATTTATATAGAATGGTTCATTAGAATCAAAACCAAGCATGACAAAGGCGCAGAAGGTCTTCAGAGTTACGACGAAAAACAGCAGCTTGCTTCAAAATATAATTTTTCTCCTGAGCTGATGACAATTTTATGGCAATAGTAGGAACAATAACGTTATCATTTTTACTATTGTTTCGAGAATTTTGAAGACGAGTTATTTTACTTATATTTGGAACAGTTGCATTAATGGTCTCACAAATATTCATAAATGTAGTCTGTAAGCTTTCATTTTCATAGTATGGAATGCCGTGAATTCGTATCTCATTAGCGACTTTAGTATTTTCTTGCTTGTCCAAAGATCGCTTTAAGGTATCAATTTAATTTTTAAGGTCAACAATTTGCGGAATAATCTGTTCTAGCTTGCTGACCCTGTCGGAAACAGAATATATTTTTTTCCTCAATGTTGACAATTTTAGTTAATATACGCTCCTCAGACTCCTTTATTTTAAATGCAATGTTATTAGATATGTCAATTGACATTCTGGAAAAACGTTCTTCCATTAATAGCATAAGTTGGGAATCAGGATTCATTTTATGCCAAATTATAAGAACAATTTACTCACTAAATACCGTGTCGATAAAATATTATTCTGGGCCTTTTAAAAGTACGGTTTGGGTATTAACAAAATGCGAAAATCTGGCAGCACCGTGTGTGGTGAATATAAAAACAGCTGGTATTCTTTTTATGTTTAATGGTATATATAATATTTTGTGGTTTTCCAAACAATTGAGTGGTTTGCGAACCAAAATTCCAATAAATATAAATAAATTTAATGGAAAGTGACTTACTTAATTATTATAAAAAAATAAATAAAACACCATTAATGATACTGTGCAAACTTCAATACACTACACACTCCCGCTGGTTGATAACAAACAAAATGATGTGAAACAAGTCGTTGTAAGTTATACTTTTATTTAGTAATTAATTATAACAAAGAGCGATACAAAAGATCCGTGTTTATCACTAAAGGGTTGCCAAATATTACCAAATATGAATATATTTTCATAAAAATTTTGTTCATAAGATTTGTCAGCTATCCGATAATTCCTGTTTAATTTGGTGGAAATCTCTGACCCCTATGATATAAATTTAACTTGAAATAAGATCCGATTATTACATAGATCTGTAGGACTAATGTTAGCGATAGTCTTATATGAAGTTGATTGCCATCCTTCTCTTAAATCTATAAAAAAAAAATATTGTAAAAATTTTTCTCAAATTTGGTGTAAATATATGTCTCCGAAAAATAAGTGATTTAATCCAATTAGCGCCCGCTACCACTTAAAGTTGTTTTATGCTTATTTTCTACATCCAATCTCTGAACTCGTGGTATCGTGTAGTCTATAATTATCTTACTTGTTTGTTATATTTACTTCTTGGTGTTGTATTTAGTTTTAAAAACTGAAGTTGTTATTATTTTGTGGATGAATAAACTATTTCAGTTCATTCATTTTATTATTTTTCGGCTTATTCAAAAATTCTTAAAAAATATATGCATCTATTAAAATTTCGTTTAACATATTCTTGCTTATTACAGAATTAGCTTCACATATTTACATAGATAAAGGTTATTTGTCTTTTACTGTTGCTGGCCTTAATGTAGCTATGGTTGTACTTTACAAACTTTTCTTATTATAAAGTAATGAGAATTAAAGTGGATATGTCTTTTGCTTAATAACATTTTAAATAATTTCTAATTCTGTTCAACAGATTTTTCCAAAACTTAAAAATTATGAAAACCTCAATTTGTGGCTCGCTGTGGAGTATAGAACTTGTTCAATTGAAATAAAATTTTACAATTGAATTGTTCAGTTGATAAGAAAAAATATTAAAAGAGCCACTCTCGTGATATGTGATGAAAAGTACAAATGTACAGAATCTGTTTTTTGCATATTGTGTGATATATAAAAATATGTCTGTTTGCAACTTTAACTTCAGCCTCATAAAATTAATCACAGCTATACCAGATCTCACTTTATTCTCAAATACGCACTTTTAATTCCATTTTCAACTCTATAATATGATACAGACACATTATTGATGCCCATAATGACAAAATATGTCATAGATCAAATAAATATTTTCTATCACTTCATCCTAAAAAAATTTTCTCACAAACATCACAAATTTTAACGCATTAATTATCTTGAATTAAGAAAAATGGGTTTAATTTGCTTTCATCAAAATATAATTTTTATATAAAATAATATTTGAAAAATAGTGTTTGAAATTATTCAAGCTCAAGATCAAATATTTTTACTTTAAATAAAGCAAAAACATTGACAGATTTATTTCAAAAAATTTATCTATATTCTGCATCACAGGTTATACAGCTGTTAAGGGAAGATTCACCAACCCTCATTAGTAACCAAAAGCAATAGATAGTTTTTTGTTATAAAGTTAGATTTGTATACATTAGCTGAAAACAACCAAAATAAATTCAAGCAAAAGTTATACTATTTAAGCATCTTCCAATATAACAAACTAAAATATAGAACAACTTTGAAACAAATATGTTTGTATACGAGTACACATTGCATACCACAATATACATGTTTGTTTTTGTCTTGAAAAAAAAAAAACAAGAAAAACAATTTGTTCTTGCTAAACCTACATTTAGCGTTAAGTGCGTGCCCTCCGTATTTTTAATTTTATTATTTTCTATAAAAAAAAATCTTATTTTCGATCTTTATCATTTTAATGATTACGTTGAAGAATAAAATTTATTTCAAATCCAAAAAACTGGGGTTTCATTGTTAGGCCACGGAGTTTTCACACCATGGCCAACAAAAGGTTATGTACAAAATATCACCAAAATCCATTCCGATTTCTTGTGGTTTTACTGTAAGTTTACATGAACACACCAGACAGACAGAAAGACGGACGGACGGGTAAACATCGTTTAATCGAAAAAGAAAGTGATTCTGGTTTGATCATTTATTTCATCTTATTTTATTTGATTTTATTTATTTTTTTTTTTTTAGCAACAACACTCAACTCATTATTTTTTGTAAAAAATAGAAATTTATCTTTTACATGCTCAGATGAATACATTGATAATGTTATCAAATTTTACATAACTAGTAAATTTCTAGTATAAAAAATTAAAATTTTTTTAGCAGAAATAAACATCAAAACAATTAAAATAATAGTGATGTATATAAAAGTGCAACAAACCGGGTATTCGATCATTTTCAAAATCAGATATTACAAAATCTATTTAAAAAATATGTGTTTCATATTATGCCTGGTTTTCATTATATCATTTTCAACGGCAATTGTTGTCAATTATTGTCAGTTGTATGAAAACGGGTTTTATTGTCTTGTCATTTACCACCCCTGGCAACATTTGACATCTAAAATGAAATTGCCAGCATGTTGGCAATTTGTTTGTGTTTGACAGCCGGATTTTTTGTTCGTTTATAAGATATAATGAATACGTAATGAATACAAAATTACGAGATGTCAGTTGAGGCAAATGTTTGCTGTCAGCATATATGACATAGTGAAAACCAGGCATTATTGTTATTTCTACGCTTCATACGATTAATAAATCCTGTTGTGTAATTTTACTTTATGTTTAGAGCAATCTTCTAAAATAAAAAATAAAAATCAATTAATAAATTTCGATTCTCAAGTAGTCCGTCAAATAATTGAATATGTCACTACCAACAACTGCTAGAGTAAAAGGAAATAATGTTACCAGTTGGGACGTGGAAAATAAATATAATTTTTAATCCAATGCCAATTGAAAACAAAAAAATAAATATAAACGGTTTTAATGTGAATCCCTAGTGTAACTAACGATAAGTTGTAGAAAAGAAAATAACGTTTCCAGTTAAAAGCAAGTTAGATGCAATATATTTTGTTGCATCTGGTTATTGCAAAATTCTAACCGCATTAAAAGGTAGAGCCAACAATATCAAAATTCTACTAAGCTATTATTCAAACAAAACAAAAAACTAAGCAACAAAAACAAGTACTTTTTAACATACTTTACTTTCAGTTATGATTAATAACATTTAATTCCGTTTTTGTTATACTCTATATAGTTTGAAGAATGGATTCATATCATTTGAACTAACTGATTACATACAAAACTTCTCATTAAAAAATAGTTCAATTTCAATAATAATTTGCATTTGTATACCCATATATTTTACCAAAATAAACTAATAACTAGCAAATTCAAGCACTCGAAATTCGAGCGCAAATTCTAGGAAATTTTATTTTTCCATTATATAAAGACCCTAAGAGTATGCTAATCAATTATAGCCAATTCACAAATCAACACAAAAAAACCAACTCATTTTTATTACAAACACATTAACAAATTTAATAAACACACACATAGCATTGTATAATTTTATGTATGTGTTAGTAGCAATTTTAAATGTAATTTACTCAAAACAAAAGAAAAAAATTAGAAATCTATAAATCTGCAAAACAGCTAAAAGGAAATACCTTTCAAATAATATACGTTTGGCCAAAATCAAGATAAAACGGTAGAACAAAACATCAGGCACAAGATATTGCCTAGCCTATTAATATTATAGATATAGCCGTATGATTAATTCGAATTAGACGTCTGGTAGTTAATTGTAAAATGATAAAACTGACATCACAATTGGTTCGTTTACACTTAAGAAAATTTCATAAGCATTGGTACAACTAATTTAAACGCCAAACAATTTCACATCAAACAATTGCAATGAAATGTAACAAATTCCTAAAAAAATATTTGCAATCGAGGAAAAGATAATTTCTTGATGTATCGTATCATCTACCCCTGAGTGGTTCTTGTGTATTATGATCACTTTTCTCTCGGACGTACATATATCAGCAACCAATGCACAGTGGTGCCCTTAGAACAAATGAGGTTGCAAAAATCAAAAATTTCGTGTGCGCTTAGGACATTTTGAATAAACTCGTCTTGTAGGAAATTGTTCGAAGATTACAAATTTGCTACCCTTAGTAAAATCAGATTTTTAGTTTAGATGATATAACCCTTTAAAGTTGACCGATTTTATGTTTTCAAAATAACACACAATTTTTAGGCAATTTTTTCCAGTTTGAGGTAGAATATAAAAAAAGTAGGTAACTAATCGTATTTTTTTTGTTTCTATTATGTATTTCTTCAGTATATTATAGAAAAAAAATTTTACTGTTTGCTTTGCGTTTCTCCAGGTAATTCGCTATTTGCCAACACACAGTGGACCATTTCACGAGAAGATGGTCAAATATCCATAACTTTTGTTTGGATTGGAAATTTGATATGTGTTTTTTTATGTTTGGTAGGTGGGACTTTAGCCTTTAATTTTTGCTAGAAAACGTAAATATCGACCGATAACCAAAAAAGTTTGGAGCTTTTAAAATACATTTTCATTTTTAGTTGTATTTTAGTAAAAAAGTGAAGTGCTAAAAGGTTAAAAAGAGTTCTTTTTTATATAATGTCTTATTTTTTCAGTTGATTTTACAACTAACACTTTTTAAAAATTTTGCCAGTTAAATTTTGCCAGAAAATGCCAAACTTTGGCCCCCGTAAACTTTTTAGTCCTAATGTACACAAGAGCCAAAGTCGTATGTTTTAAGTTTAGCTTAAAATTTTTTTATTGTCTTTTTAAATATTTTTATATCAATTTTTATTATAAATATTTAAAAAAAAAATAAATCTTTAAAGCAAGAAAAAAATGTTAACTATATAAAAAAGAGTATAACTTATTGTTAGTATACTGAAAAACTACTTTAAATCAAACAATTTTCGTAAATATTTCTTGTAAATAGCCCTGATTTTCATCTTCTAGAAGTTGTTTAGCTTCTTCGTCTAATTCAATAGAGGTAGTTTTCCATTTTTGTAGAATGTTGGACATATATGGATCTGAAGTGCATAACAAAATAGTGATAAGGTTTTCATTAGTGCAACATCTGGACATTTTTCTTGTGTTGTGCTCGCGAAGGAATCTGTAGTCTTTGTTCCTTTTTTCTTGCGCTTCTTCAGATAGATCTCCTATTGGTAGCATATTGTTCTGAAATATTTGTTCCACATGGTACAAACTTTTAAGAAGTGCGGAGGGCATATATCTCCAAGAGTATTTTTCATTATAAAGTATAGCTGTTTTATTGGCGTACTCTCCAAATTTTTTTGCATTTATCTTTCTGCTGCATGCTAGAACTTGTAATATGATTTTGAATCGTCTTATTAATTCATGATCTACACCTGTGATAGACGCTGCAGTTTCCGGATCGGAAAAAAATCTCCTTGCAGTATTTCCATCAATTGTGTTTCCTTCCCCTTGTTTTGGTTGGTCGATTACGAGGCCTAGCTGTAGATATTTTTGTTGAATTTGTTTTTTTTTTTTTTGCTTTCTTTTTTCTTCATTTTCTTTTTTTTCGCACTGTTTCGCCTAACGGACCAAATTCCAAATCATAACCCAATTTAAGAATATGCTCCTTGAAACGTATTCTAGCATGAAGAGGGGACATTCCAAATTCGTAGGCTTCCTTAAAATTATCGTCTTCTGGTGGGGGTTGGCTTAATTGACGTTGACTTTGTTCCAGTTAAAGCTTGTGCAACTTTTCCATCAATCATTGTGAGACACATTTTAAAATGTACTTCAATGCCTTGGTCATCAAATTTAAATATTACTGGTTGAAGTTCCTTAATTTGATCTTTTATTTTTTGAACTTCTTCAGTTATGACATCCTTGGTTTCCTTTTGAATGCAAATTTTATTGGTCTGCAATACTTTGTTGAAGAAGGAATTTCATTTTTCCATATATCAATTTC
The DNA here is from genome assembly GCA_963682025.1 of Cordilura impudica. Taxonomy (NCBI): domain Eukaryota; kingdom Metazoa; phylum Arthropoda; class Insecta; order Diptera; family Scathophagidae; genus Cordilura; species Cordilura impudica. Next base: position 134,271,156 of record OY821521.1, read on the forward strand.
TGTTGCTCTACTAGTTGACGGCTCTAAGACGCTATACCTTTTTGTTAAGCGCAATGGAATGAAAGATACCATAAATAGATTAGCATCTGATGAATTTTCGGCATTAAATTTATTGCGATGTTTCTGACCAGAGGATCCATCATATCCCCATTTAGAAATTAAAGTAATGCTGCCATTACCAATTTTTTTTAAATGATCAGTATCAAGCGTATTTAGCAATCGTTCTGCAGTATGTTCAAGGAGATCTTGCAATATTATTTCTGCTGATGTCGATTGTGAAGGTAAGCATTCTTTTTTGGCAGAAACAAAATCTCGATACTCTGGAAAAATCCCACAATTCTTTTCATTGGTTTGCTTCCGCAATTCCTTATATTGATTTTTGGTCAATTTCAAATCCAAAAATAGGGCGAACGCTTCTTCCGGCGTAAATTTCTTATCTTCAATTGGTGTAGGAATGCTTTTCAAAATAATTTTCGTGCGCCTTGACCTTGCTTCTACGAATACTATTTTTTCAATTATTTCAATTTTATTATTCTTATTTTGTGTTGGTTGAATTTGGTGCAAAAATGAATCCTTAATAATTCTTTGAGAAATTTCTTCATTGATATTCTCCAGCTTACGCCTTCGAGATCTTTCATCATCCGTTTATTGGTTTCTTTGGCAGTTGTAGATGAACATACAAAAATAAGTTCCTTTAGTAACCAGTCTTAGTGGCGCTTGTACATCTTTGCCTTGCTATGACAGCGTTCAATGTACCGTTTTTTCAAATTTTATGCAAAATTGGTAATTTTTCTTTGTGCATTTCAATTTCTTGCAGGTTACAATTCTTAAAGAAATGGGTGCTCAGTATGTGCAAAATTATATCATTTTAGGCTTAAAAATAAAAAAAAAAAACTATTCTCCACCTTATGTAAAAGAACATGTGTCTCTTTATTCGTCTTATTTTATTATGTCCAAAACTAAAACAAAACCCACGCTACATCATTTTGGAAGCCCGATTCTGATTGGCCAATATCTACTGAACGAATTTCGTTAAGTGGAATTTTAGAACCTTTATGCTTATTGGTCAATCAGTACGTTGCCACCTGCAATAACATTGCGAGTGTTGGCAAATGAGTTTAATACATAATTTAGGAAAGATTACTCGTTACAACTTCGGCCAACCTGATAAATAAATCGACCTCGATTGTAACATACACACTTAATCAAAATAACTTACAACATCATACTTATTACTATGAACCTATTTAATACTTAAAGTATTGCCAATGGTTTAAAGTCTAAAAATCATCCAGCTGTGCCATTATCTGTCAGCCATTTCTTTATTCTAGAAGCTTCTATAACACCATCATATGGTAGTTGTGTAAGTTGACAATTTTTAATATCTCGAATTACATAACGATCATGTGGCAGAACCTTATGTATTACGTATGGACCGCGGTATTTTGGAATTAATTTCTTATTTGTACCAATAACAGTATCCACATTGCGGATTACAACAAAATCACCCTCACAATATTTCTTTGCTGGTTTGCTATGCTGCTGAAAATGTCGCTGAGAGTATTCTTTTGATTTTTCTATTGCGTTCAAAGCAGATGATCGAATCTCATTCAAATTACATTCCGTAGCTCCATCAAATTTGTCCTCAAGATATTCTGTAAGTTCATCAACCTCTTCACATATTTGCCCTACACCAAATAGCAGTTTACTAGGATCCTCTTTTGTGGTCGAATGAATGGTGTTATTCACGGCGTATTCAATTTTGCCCAACATAATGCACCAACAGGCTCGGCCACTTTACTTAGCATGGCCTTTATTATCCTATTTACACGCTCTACTTGCCCATTCGTGCGTGGAGAGGCAGTGGCGACCTTAACATGTGATATATTGTTCTTCAATAAATAAGCGCTAAATTCAAGAGAAGTGAAACAAGTCCCACGGTCAGATACAAACACCTCGGTCTACTGTAATAACTAAAATATTTGTCCAAACACGCAATAATTTCTCTTGTACTAGTGGAAATGACCGGATAAAGACGGATATATTTCGTGAAGGCATCAATTATGACCAAAATGTGCTTTCGCTTCGAATTAATAAATGGTAAAGGCCCGAAATGATCTATATGTATATGTCAAAAGGAATCGGTCTCTTAGGAATGCTATACAGATTATGCTCGTTAATTCGGGCAGGAGCAGAACACATAATACACCGATGCAATTTTTCACAAAGTTATCTACTTTCTGTCGCATCTTCGGGAACCAGTAGTTTTTTTTTTTATTTGGTCACAAGTTTTTTCCACGCCCAAACGACATATCTTCTCATGAATCAGCCTAATAATATTCAGTTCCATTTCAGTCGGTATGAATAACTGAAGAACTTCATCTTCGCCCTTTTTAAAAACCAACCCATCTCTTAATTCAAAATCCTCCACCTTCCTATTTTCCAATCTATTTTTCAATTCCACAGTTTTTCCATCACGATTTTGAGCAACTTGAATATAGAAATCTATTTCTCCAGAATCTACAGCAGCAATTAACTCACACTTGTCATGTTCCGACTTATATTCAACCGCAGCGGTGCAAGCATCAATGACATTTCCAGTTCCAGCGGTTGGGCAGCGACTAAGGGCATCAACGTGTCCCATATTGATACCACCTCGGTGCTTATGATATAATTGTAGTCTTCTAACTCAAGGGCCCAACGTGCAATACGAGCGTTCAATTGTTTCCTGCTTAAAGTTAGCGTCAACGAGTTACATTCAGTTACGATTTTAAATGGAATTCCCTGCAGATAAATTCTAAAGCGGCGCAAGGCATATATTATGGCCAATGTTTCTAGCTCAAAGCTTTGGTATCTCATTTCGGCAGCAATCATTGCCCTAGAAAAGAACATTACAGGATGTAACTTTAAATATAGTTGACGTTGGAAAAGTACTGCAGCAAACCCGGATGAACTTGCATCACAATGTAATTCAGTTTATCTATGGGGATCATAGATAGCGAGAACAGGACTGGATGACAATATTTCCTTCAATGCATTAAAAGCCTTATAACGTATCCCTCAGGACTCACACAATAGCCTAAATAATCTATTCTATTGTAACCGAATTTACATTTTGTCTCCTTCATTCTCCCTAGTACTCTAGAAACCAATTTCAAATGTGTCTTAAAATCTGCGGTGGCAATAATAATATCAGCCATGTAAATAATGATTAAATTTGCATCAACTAAGTCCCTAAATATATTGTAGATGTACCGCTGAAATATGGCTGGTGCATTCTTCAAACCAAAAGGCATTCGTAGATACTCGAACTGGCCATATGGCGTTAAAAACGACGTATATTTCACAGAATCCGGGGCCATTCTAACATGGAAAAAACCATTTCGTAAGTCAAGAGTGGTGAAATATTGCTTTCCTCCTAAGTACTCTATGCAGTTCTCAATAAGTGGCAATGGAAAATTGTCTCTAACAGTAATTTTATTCAGAGGACGATAGTCTACACATTTTCGTATTTCCCCATTCTTCTTTTTCGGTAAAACTACAGCGGAAGCATAATGAGACTCACTGGGTCTAATAATATTATTTGCCAACAACTCGTCCTTAATCTTTCGCAATTCATCCTTCTCATAATAAGATAAACGACGGGTTAAGGAGTGGAATGGAACATCACTTGTCAATCTTATATTCATTTCATAATCATAGGGCTTCACCTCTATATCATTCGCCCCAAAATAACTCTCATTAAAAGCTTCATGCAGTTCTACGAAATATTTCTGACTAAGATTCGGATTGACATCAACATCCGTTGAGACCAAACTAACACAGCACACTTCATGTAACAAATTTTCCAAACTACGCATTTCAGCAGCATCACAATCAGTCTCATATAAAATTTTGTTTACTATTTTACAATCCTTGCCTAAGTTATTTGTTGGAAGATATTTTTCCCCACAAAAGCAAACTACATATTTTCCTGCCTCAAGACAATTTTCGAATTCATTACCAAAGTCATATTTAAAATTTTCCGCGTTGCCAACACATAATTCTTCTACGTCACTAGCAACAGCCGGTTGATTTTTTGTTGTAATTTTCCTATTCAGATCAAGTGCACAGAAAAATGATTTGTTTTCATTGAGAATTTCATTAAATTTATTTGTAAATTTTTTCTTTTTGATTTTTGGCACAAGTAAATGTCAAACTTATTAAGAAAATCGCTCCCCAATATGAGTGGGATTGACATAGTTGTATCTGGTACAGCATTTAATAATATTTTTTCGCATCGGTTTCTAAATTTAATTTTTGCTTCAGTCGTTCCATAAGTCAATAAATCAGATTTCCCAAGGCCGCGGTACATCGATTTCATGGCGGCATTGTCTATATCGAATGGAACGAAAAACTTCTTCACAAAACTAGTTGGACTACCGGTATCGAAAAGAGAAATACGTTTCATAAATCTTCTGCACTTGACCTTACTATCACAAAGGGCAATACTTACATTGTTAACAGCATTTATAACGTTTCCGTAAATATTGTGGTCGACATTACTTCAGATTCGTCGAAAAGCAATATTTTCCATCTCTAAAACGTAACGGCGAATGTTGTCTTTTTGTTCCACCTATAGCTAGCCAAAATTTTATAAATTTCGCCGCGGTTTATGGCGCGGCCAAACCCTTTGATAAGTGCTGCCTTCAGCTGAGTATAGCTTAAAACGTCTGTTTTATTTAAAAGTAGTTTTGCGGTGCCTTCTAAAGAGTTACACAATGAGGTGTATTTAAACAGTTCCTCGGCAACAACCATATGCATTTTACGTTCGAAATTTTGAAAAAAATCGTAAACGCTGTATGCTCGATTTTCGCCATCAAATTTGACAATGGCGTGCTCAATGTCGCGAAAGGTCAATCGGCTTGAGGTTGCAAATGTCGTCGCTACTCGTGACAATTCGGGCTGCGATGACTTACCGCTATCCAATTCACTAATGGCGTGTTGTAGCTTCAATAGCTCATGTTTATTGCGCAAAAATTTGCAGTTGGCAACTTCGTTTGCATTGTTTAGACTCTTTACAACAGCAGCATCGAACTTTACATTAGCATCGGATTTGGCTTCGGGTTTTAATTTGGCAGCGACCTCGGACTCAGATTCGGCATAAAATTAAGGAGTGGCACCAGTGGCCTTAGGGGGTTGAACAGCGGCTTTAATAATTTCAGCGGGGTCCTCTAAATTTAAAACAGCGGTACCGGCAGCAGCAGCGGTGACCACATTTAATACAGCGGAGGCTTCCCCACCACCTTTAGAAGCGGTACTGATGAATACGTCTTCGTACAGTTCACGAATGCTAGAAGGGGAAGCGTTTACTGGGATTTCTACGCCAGCATTTTTTAATTCATCCAGCATTTGTTGCTTGGACATACGGGAGATCATCGTCAAAATTTTCTATTACCGTTTATTTTAACGAATTTAAATTTATTATTTTTTATACCCTATACCACTATGTGGTTTGGGTATAATGACTTTGTGCTGCTGTTTGTAACAACCAAAAATATTTGACCTAGACCCATCTTTAATTATACCGATCGAATCAGAATCACTTTCTGAGTTGATTTAACAATGTCCGTCCGTCCGTCCGTCCGTCTGTGTGTCCATGTAAAGCTTGTAATCAAACTGCAGGTCGCAAATATGAATGTATTTTGATGAAATTTGGTACATAAGCTTTTATCGGCCATGGGATGAACGCTATTGAAATTGGTGAGAATCGGTCCATGTTCAGACCTAGCCCCCATACAAATTACCCATATGAAATCGACATAAATTGCCATAAGATCCAAATTGTCATATAGATCTTACTCAAATTGGGTTTGTATGCGTTCATTACATCCATTAATGAGTAATCCAAAAATGATCCCTTTGACCCCATATAGAGCTGCTTCCCGATCTTCACTTAAATCTATTAAAAAACAAAAATATTGCACTGATTCTTCTCAAATTTTGTTTGTATATATTTTTGCAAAATACAAGAGACTTTACCATACATGATCAGGATCGGTCCATTTTTGGACCAAGTCCCTATATAGATATAGCATCCGATATGAACTTTTTCTTATCTGCAGCCAAAAAAATTAATAAAAATCCCACTCAAATTTGGTTTTTGCTTATTTTCTATGTCCAGTTAGTTGGGCCTAAGAGATAGGGTCTCTAAACGCATGGTATAGGGTATCGTATAGTCGGTCTAGACCGACTATAATTTTCTTACTTGTTTTACTTTGGGCAATATACCCCACACCTGAGCTTTTAGGCTTAAAAATAAAAAAAAAAACTATTCTCCACCTTATGTAAAAGAACATGTGTCTCTTTATTCGTCTTATTTTATTCTGTCCAAAACTAAAACAAAACCCACGCTATATCATTTTAGAAGCCCGATTCTGATTGGCCAATAGCAACTGAACGAATTTCGTTAAGTGGAATTTTAGAACCTTTATGCTTATTGGTCAATCAGTATGTTGCCACCTGCAATAACATTGCGAGTGTTGGTAAATGAGTTTAATACATAATTTAGGAAAGATTGCTCGTTACAATCGTCTACATCTTTTTGTAGAAAATAAATACCAGCGAGATCTCTATAACAGTACTTAGCCGTTGTTCAAATTGGAATGCATAATAATTGTGGAAGCATTATTATAAATACTCTTTCTTGCAATTATGTAAAATACAATTTTTTATCTTTTATTACCACATTTTAAAGCATAAAAAACCCAGACCATAACCGCTTATTAAAGTTGAAGCATACCTGTTCATATTTTAAAAGGGTATGTCGCAGTACTTTTTTACCATTTACCTGTTATTTAAATTTTTTCCCATTTTCAGGTATTTAAACTATATAACTCAAGTTCCGACTATTAATGTTTTTGAAAAATACCTTTGTAAATGTTCCTGTCAAAATAAAAAAGATTTTACCCATTAATATAATTTAACAATTAAGCGCATTATGTCTCAACCTTTTTTTTTTTTATAAGTATACAGCAACTCGTGTCAACTCTACCGTTTCCTTTTTCTGTCAGTAAAAAAACAAATAAACTCACGCAAAAAAGCACACCGGTACGATCGATCCGTATAATAAAAGATGTTAATAGGTCCAATATTTTTGGTGGTTACAAACTCATTATACCCTAACCACATAGTGGAAAACTTTTTTATGCAAAAATTGTGCACAAAATATCTGACCTTGGGCCAGAAAAATTATTCTGGTGAAAACTGGCGGATACGCGGTGGCATATAGGAGTGTATGGAGGGTTCGGGCTGCAGAAGAGTGCAAGATTTTTTTGATGGCTTTTGATGAGCATCAATTAATCCTTTAATTCGTAAACGACTCCGTGACTTTATATTTCTAACATTAATAGCCTAGAAGTCCAAAAATTATACGAAAATTATTTTACTTTAAAATCTTTTAAAATAAAAAAGCTACAGCCATTTAGAGATCAAAATTTACAAAGAAATTTTTTAATTTTAGCAAAAAAATTAGAAAGTCCATTTTCGAAGACCCTGATTGCTGTGATATAGTTGCAACAGAGTCGCAATTTTTTGGCTCCCGGCTCACTGGTATTTACTTTCAAATGAATAACATAAGTTTAAAATCGGTAACCATAAAAAAAATTATTTTTGGTTGCCTTCTCAAAATATGGTCCACAGTGTGGCGCACTGTGGCTGAAATTTTGATTTCATTGGAAAAAAGTCAAATTTTATTTGTTACCGACTTTTAAAATTTTAACGCCATTTTGTAGCTAATATATCCAAATTGAGGTACCCAAAAAATTGGTTTAAACTATTGCTAATTGTGGCCATGGTATGCTGTCAAACTCAACTGCTGCATATTATGGCGCACAATTTATGCGTAAGTAGTGTAGCACACTCAACCTACTGCGGGCAGGATAATATTTTTAACAGACAGAAAGACAGACATACAGGCGGACATCGATAGATCAACTTATCCTTTTATAGGGATCAAGAATATATATAGTTTATGGGTTCTACGGAATTTATTTTGATGATTTACAAATGGATTGGCAAACTGGAATATACCATTTACATAGTGTTGTGGAAGGTATAAAATGATATCGAAAAAATCAATGATATATTAAAAAATTAGTGATAACATTTTTCTTTTTTGCATAAGCTAACCAAATTCTCATTAAAATGTAAGGTGAGAATCATATAGATTTAGATCAACATTTACTTATATACTCCAAGTTCTTAGGAACTTGACTAGGAACTTAAAATTTCTTTTATCTCGAAAACTAAGCGCCGTAGAGCAAAACGGTTTACATTTTGCCCCCCAGCTATAAAACGCCATATAAATCATGGTTGGCAGTTCGAGAAATGTAAAATTTTATTTAGTATCGTAAGGCAAAATACTTAATGCAGACGATAAGTTTTTTTCTTCGAAAGGAGTTACTTCATCCAGCGCTATCTACAATTTTTCCAGATTTCTCCTACATTACAAAAATTTCAATTTTCTATTATTGAAAGTTATATAAATGATCTCGAATCGAACAAAAGTATTACACAGAAAAACAGCAATACATAATAACAAACATACAAAACATAAGGTACAATGCAACGAAAGTAATCTAATAAAAAACTAATTTACGGAATTCATAAGGTGTACTAAAGTTCAATGTTGTAAAGAAATACAAGACGTCAAATAGTGCATATGTGAACAACCTGTCGTATATTCATATAATTCATTACACAAAAACTTACCCGAATAAAATTATTTCCATCCTCTTTTTATTTATTTCTATCATTTTTGCCACATAGTTACAAGAAACATATAAAAAATATTTGGGATATACAACAAAAAACAGCTGATCACATGGTATACCTCAAAAATATAACTACTAACGTTATATTGCCGTATAATTGTTTTTTATGGGAAATGCCACCAACAATTATACAACTGTTGTAAAATTTTAGCACATACGACACATACAATAGTTAGGGCACCTTTGTGTATACCCTAATTGTAATAAATTAGATCTGTAAAATTATCAGTAACCCAATTCAGTGACAATGCGATCTAACGAATTTATTTGGCAACTTTAAAAAAATGTTTGTACTATAAGAGTTGAAGTTAATGGGTTTGCTAAAGTAGAAAATGCTAAATTGGAAAACACTCAGTTTGTGCGTACTAACTTTATTATAAAAAAGTAAGAGTGTCAAATTCGGCCGTTCCGAATTCTTTTCACCTTTTACGTTTACATTAATATCTGGACTTATTTATAACAAACAAGATTTTTTAAACAGCAACAATTTGATAATGTGATAATCTTAATACTTTACTTTTACGACAAACACACTAAATTTTTAAACATTTTTAGTGGTGTTTTCTTCTTTTTGGACATACATCGGCACAGCGTTGTCAGATTTATCCTATTTTCAATACCAACCTGCTCAATATAATGGCAAACAATATTATAATAACTTTACTTAGGTGAATGGTTTATTTTGTAAATAAGCGTGTCTTCAACAGACAGACGGACATCGCTATACCGATTCGAGTTGTTATAAGGATAAGGAGTATGTATACCTTATGGGGTCACAAATGCATTTTTCGATGCGTTAAAAATGGAGCGACAAACCTATATATATCTTCTGCACTGTGGTGTGGAGGGTAAAAAAAAACAAAATTTTCATGTTCCTCCATTTCTAATATTTGAGTTAAATGATTGAGTAATAGTTGATTAGGCATTGAAGTTGAAGTAATAGGTAGAAGGATGTTGACGATAAGAAATCGTGTTGTTGTTATATGCTCCTCCATCTAGCAATCTTGTAAGGACCAAAGTGGACACTCGTTTAGGTCCCCACATATATATGTTATATATATATACATGATTATACCCATTTATACTTTCCATACATACCATAGATATGTTATACAAATATTAGTATATGTGTATATACATATACTCATTTACCTATATATAATTATGTTCATATATATCTTCATGTACGTAAGATCTGTATATTATATTAGTATATTATCATTGTATATCATATTATGCATATACCTTAATACTCTCTCATATACATGGGAAGTTTCATGTCAAGTGACCCAACTTTTGAAACCGATGTCTTCCGATCTGGATGAAATTTGTACCAAGGTTAGTCCTATTGGATAGTAGTTTAGATACAATTTTTCAACAAGATCGGTCAAGAACTCTCTGAGTTAGAGGGGGACAAAATTTTAAATTTTGGCCACACAGGTGTTTTTCTCATCCATGTAACTTTTTACCTATTGTTCTTAGCAAAATTTGTCCCAAATAGTTTAGATAGGGTTGAAATCGCACAAAATGGATATTTGTTGAAAAATGAAAATGTGTTTTTTTGAAAAATATTTAGCAACCTATTAAAGTATATTAAATTCTACATCACTACTTAAAATTTCAATGTCATATGTTGTTTACTTGTCAAGCTGCATTGTATTAAAGTTAAGTAATTTATGAGCTAATCGCGTACAATAGTGTTAATTGAAATTCGGTATATTTCGACGCTTAATATATAGTTTTTCGCAAGTCAGAAATAATACTTTTACTATGGAATCTTCAAACTCAGATATTTTAGCGTTGTTCTAAAAATAATTCTGTTAACAAAAGTTGTTTAGAAATATTTTGAAAAAATTTTTTAAAATGTTTCTAAATTTTAGCTATTTTCAAAATATTCATGGATATTTAAATATGAATGGTGTAAGTTGGCGTTAGAATAATAATTTTTACAGTTCCTAGGCTTTCATATTCAGTAATAACATGTTGCGCGTTTTTGCGCGAAATTTTTTTTATTAAATTAATTGTGAAAATAGTCACTCTAGCAATGAACACCAGTTCCTGTCTTTTGTTTACTTTGTCTTCATTTTCGTTGTTATAATTGTTGTTTTTGTATATCTTTGGCAACTGTGTGTTACAATGATAAAAGTGTTGCAATGTTCCGCTACGAACTATGTGTGAAAATAAGATCATTTGGAAAAACCCTCGCCCATCCTCAACAAGATTTTGTAGGCCTTTAAAAATCGAGTTTATTAAAGAGCAATCTAGTGTCTCTACACAAGAAAAGACAAGAGTGGAAGAAGAAATAAGTGTACTTGAAAATTCTCCAGTGTCCATTGAAAACAGACTTGTAAGCGTAGCTCATAAACTCATGTTAGTAATGATAGATGGAAAAGTCTGCAACGCACTAACAGACACAAAATCTAACCAGAAGTGTTATTTATGTGGATCCACGAGTAAAGAATTTAACGGTATTGAAAGAATGATCGCTAAGGAGGTTAAAACAGACACATTGGAGTTCGATCTTTCTTAAGTGCATGGTTGGATACGTTTTTATGAATGTCTTCTTCACGTGGCGTATAAATTACCAATTAAAAAATGGCAAGCAAGAACCGATTTCGATAAAATAGTTGTTGCTGAAAACAAGAGTCGTATTCAAACGGAATTTAGAAAAAAAAACTGGACTTATTATTGACCAACCTAATCCCGGCTTCGGCAATTCAAATGATGGCAACACAGCAAGAATATTTTTTGAAAACGCTGAAATCACAGCAGATATTACGAAACTAGATCTGGAACTGATTAAGGACATTAAGGACACAATATTAATTGCCGTATCTTGTGGTCATGACATCAATGTAGAAAAATTTAGAGTATTTGCTCAGAATACAGCTCGACTTTTTGTTAAGAAGTTCAGTGGTTTAACATGCCTCCAAACTTTCATAAGTTTTTAATACATGGCCCAGAATTCATTTCGCACGCGCTATTACCGATAGGTGAACTGTCTGAGGAAGCACAGGAAGCCCGAAACAAAGATTTTAAAAACTACAGAGAACATTTTTCTCGCATATGTAGTCGGGAGGATTGCAATCGAGACATATTAAATAGGTTCCTACCGAGTTCCGATCCAATCCTATCTGGTAAAACAAAATTGCCAAAAAGAAAATTCCACCAACTTCCAAAATCAGTAGTAGATCTACTAGTTTCGCCTTCAGTTATGCCGAACGTGGCACCAGAAGGCAAAAATCATGATAGAGATGACGATGATGATTATAACGAGGGCGATGTATTGGAGTATGATGACTTTCGGCATATTTTTTAAAATAGCAGGTCAGAAACACATGTCTTATAACAAATATATACATATGTATATACAAATATTTATGTATACATTTTTTTTTTCCTATTTTGTAGACATGAGGGAAAAAGCTATTTATATTTTTTAACAAAACGCTCACCAGGCATATCCGTACACGATCGAACAATTTTAATATCTGCTATGAGTCTCGAATTTAGTTACATATATGATACAATAGTCCCCCTTTCGTCTACGTAATTATATTAAAAATAAATTGATTACTATGTAAAATTTGTATTACTTTTTTTTCAAAAAGAAAAAAAAAATTCCGACTGAGCCATAGCAATTTTTGAAAATGGGGCATGGCACGGCCCTATTCCACCTTGGATGTAATTCATACTCTACTATCAACATATATACCAAATCTCATCTTCATACCTCTGATAGTTCATGAGATATATCCGTTCTAAATTTCAGGTTATATGGGCGGTGCCACGCCCATTTATTCAATCATAACCAAGTATAGCCAAGGACTATTAGCAGGTCAACAGTACAACATTGGGAATGTTTCATGACAATCGGTCTATTACTATGGCCGCTAGAGCGATTTTTAATAGGGGGAGTGGCACCGCCCACTTTTCCAAAAGATGTGTAGCCTATGTCACTCAGTGATAATGTAGCATTCTAATAGTGAAATAATTTTTAAATCGGATAAGTACGGTGCGATTTTACTGAAACTAAGAATGTACATATATGGATGTTAGATGATGCCAAAAATTTTTTTGTTGGACCCGGTAGATGGCGCTGGCGTTCGAAAAATAATGAGTTGTCAAATTTATTTAAATTTTATAACTTCCAAAATTCACAAACGTTTTTATATACAAATATTCTAACCAAAAAGGAAGGAAAAATTGCATTGGCAACTGCTTTATCCGGAATAGCCGCAACATTATTGCATGGTGGTCGCACAGCTCATTCAGCACTCAAATCACCGTTAAATGTACAAACGAATGAGAATGCCGTATTAATATAAAAAAACATTCCGGTATGGCAAAAGTTCTGCAAAAATGCAATATTATTATTTGGGATGAATATAACATGGCTTACAAACATTCCTTAGAAGCACTACATAGAACTTTAAAAGATTTGAAAGGCAAAGAAAGACTTTTTGGTGGAGCTCTCATTTTATTATCCATGATCCAACGGCTGACCAGTTTTCAAAACAACTACTTGGTTAAGTGAAAGAACTATTTAAGCCGCAAAACATTTCGATGTCGATAATATTAATGTTATTATTCAGGACATGATTGATTCCGAAAGTGTTATTTCAAATCTATGGATAGTGTTGTTGAAGAAAATGAAGCAGTCAATTATCCAACCGAATTTTTGAGTTCACTTGATGTGCCCGATCTACTTCCACATTTATTAAAATTAAAAGGTGGTTCTCCAATAATTTTGCTACGTAACCTCAACGCTCCGAGACTATGTAATGGAACCAGGTTAATTGTTTAGAGAATAATACCCAATGTTATTAAGGCCACAATTCTCAGAGGCAAATTTAAAGGAGAACATGTCTTGCTGCCAAGAATTCCTATGATTCCTACCGACACACTGATAATATTCAAAAGATTGCAATTTCCGAACAGATTGGGCTTTACCATGACCATCAATAAATCTCAAGGACAATCATTGCAAATATGTGGTTTGGATCTCGAAAACAGTTGTTTTTCCCGTGTCGGAAAGCCAGCAAATTTATTAATTTACTGCAAGAATAAGGAAACTACAAATATTGTTCACTCCTTTTAGAATTACAATGATAGAAATATATTGGTCATTCTTATACATACGTATGTTACAATAAATATTTATTTTAATTTTCATAAATAAAACATGGTTTTTCTTTAACAGTTTTAATATTAACAAATGCACAAACGTTTTTTTATATAGATATATACAGATTCTAACTAAAATTAAAAATTCATTGAGGGCAAAACAACGTTTGCCGGTTCCAGCTTGTTAATATATAATAATAATAATAATAAAATAAAAAAAAAAATAAATAATTTAATAAAATTTAATATTACGCACGTTGGATCGATTTATAACATAATTATATTTGTAATTAATTTATTGTAGCTGATGAAGTATTTAAGTTTTGTAAATTTTTAAATACCCAGTCTTTCATTCGCTTATTTAATTAAGGCTTATATTTGCGGCTTTTTTGCCAATGTTTTCTTGGCGTTACTAGGTTCAGCTGTTGATTAAACTAATGTTGAAGGAAATCAACTTAAAGTACTTAACATATGATTCGAAAGAAGATTTACACGATTACCGCGATACCAATCAGATGGAAAAGTTTGGTAGTGGGACAAACCATTGACCACACCAAACCCAGCACATGTAACTCAAACTATAAAGCACGTACGTGGTTCTCTTTTGGTTTGGTGATGTATAACACCAGATGGGGAAAACAATATTCGCAATTTGCAAGAGAATTTGCCTTTATCTATCGCCCATATTTCAGATAGACGTGAATATGTCATCTTCCATCATGACAACGACCCCAAACATTCGGCGAAAATCGTCAAGGAACAGCTCAGTTCACAGATGGCTTGGGTCATGGAGTGGCCAGCGCAGAGCCCTGATCTCAACCCGATCGAAAATAAGGGGGCTTATTTTAAACGTCTGCTGGCAGAGTACGTGGAGGCCCCGAACAGCATTCATGAGCTGTATGAGAGGGTACAGGCTGAATGGAGACAAATTACTGTTGTTTAGGTATCAAATCTGTAAAAACCCATTCCAAATTGAATGGATCTGTTGAAAAAAGCAAAGATATATTGGATAAACTATTAAATTTAGATCAACAGCACCGTGGTGCAAAAGTGAGGCAATGCTCCGAACTAGGCAATTGTTAATTTGTTAGATATCTAAGTTATGAATTATTTTTTTTTTTTTTTTATTGTTTTTTTTATTTTTCAAGGATTGATATTTTTATTTATATAAATAGATTTTAATTTTTTTTAATAAATACCATGTAAAAAAATGTAGTTGATCTTTTTCTTTCAAATATTGCCTCACTTTTGCACCAAACTGTACCTATACATGTGCGTATGTTTCATCACCCAATCTGTAAAATATAAAAGGCCGAACAACAAATGAAACGTGATCAGTCTTTCGTGATAGTTCAACTGTTGAGGTAAGCTGTTAGTGGACGGTATACGACATGAGTTAACTGGGGAATTAATTGTAGTCTGCCAAACATATATCCATAGATAGTGGTCGTATATGTGTGTGGCCGAGTATAGTTAAAGCAAATGGTAGTGGTCATTTGCTTGTGTTCCCGTTTGTCTAACTAGTGTCGAGTTTTAATTATATATTTTCTCGTTTAATACAGTATTCGGGTTATAACTCAAATGTATTAAAATATAGTAAAGTTTATAACGTTTTATAAAGTATTGAGTGTCTGTCTTTCCTCGTAAATCTACAAGTGTGCCTGTCCTTCCTCGTCAATCTACAAATGTCTGTCCTTCCATACAATTCATTGCTTTGCTTTTAAATTTCTGTAAACGACCCTGGCCGAGGCTGAGCTCACCCAGTAATAGGCAAAATTACGTCGTTACAGTCTCTTGATTTTTTTTTTTAATTCTGTTATATTAAAAAATGTATATTTGCTATTATTAAAAACTATATACATGATCTCGAAGCGAACAAAACTATTTATTTGAGATACAAATTATTTTGAGGACACACAAATTGATATTGAGAAATCCCTATTAATATTAACAAAATAATATTTGAAATAGAGAAATAGAAATCGAAATAGTCGACGAGAAACTAAAATTTTTTGAAAAAGAAAACTGATATTAGAAGAATTGCATTGAAATTGAGAAAACGGAGTTGATATGACCACTTCGAAATGGATTTAAATTGCCCCAAGTTATCATATAGAACTCAGCAAATTTTAGCTTGTGTATGAGTTTAATTCCCTCATAAATCAGTAGTCCAAAATATAAATTATGTAAAAAAGCTACGCATTTTTTTTTTTGTAAGGATATAGATAGATGATTAATGGGTGCAATAGGGGTCATTTTCGTGGGGGCTAGGACGGAAAGACAGACACCGCTAAATAGGGAAAGTTATTCTGAGTCGATTGGTGTAACAAGAGGTGGGCAGATCAAATATTTTTGGTGGTTACAAACGTCAGTGCAAGCTCATTATACAACAGAGTATAAAAACATACAACGTCTTTTAGGTGGATAAGTACAGTAATTTGTTTAGATATACTATTGAAGCTAAAATAAATATTTCTTCAGAAAACCATTTTTTTTTTGTACTAAAAACTATTTACTGGTACAGCGAACAGTTTACGTAGGAATTGTTTGAATTTATTAAATTATGACATCAGAAAAGTTGAAACGAAGAATTTTTCTCGAAACTAGTGGTATTGGTTATCGTATAGTTGGTCTAGACAGACTATAATTTTCTAGCATAGTTGTGTTTGTAGTCAACAGAATACTTTAGTGAAAAGTTTGGTGCATAGGCATCATAGATATTTTATTCACGTAAAATATTATTGAAATCCATAAAATCTTTCGTACCATTTTGAATGTTATTTTTTGATGTAAATTTTTCATATACAGCCCCTTTACTATTAATTTTTGTATTAGCTCTTAAACGAAGTGATTAAAACTAATAAAAGATAATTCAAATTCAAGTTTTATTCAGTTTTGTTTGCTTTGTATGGTGTAGTGCATCATACTGAAATATCCCAAATTTTGTTTCGGAAACAAAAAAAAAAAAAACAAGTGTGAAAATTATATTCGGTCCAGGCCGATTATGCGATACCCTATACCAGGCGTTTAGAAAAAGGGTCTTGGATCCATCTTTACTGAGACAATTAGTGGATATAGGAAATAATCATATGGATATAGGAAACTATATATATATAGAAGTAATTCATATCTGGTGATATTTTATTTAGGAAATAGCAAAAAACAAATGGATTGATCATGACCATATTTATGTAAGTCACTTATTTTACTCAGAAACATTTAAAAACCATGGGGACTAAATATGGTCGTACAGAGTTTTACCTTGGACTGCTCATTATTGGGTATAATTCACATTCATAAATATATAATCGATATATATATATATATATGATTATCTGGATCTTACCACCTTTTCAATCGGTCTATAGGGGGTTATTAAAATGCTGACTAGGTCTGAACATGCACTGATTTGCATCAATTCCAATACGGTTCAGTCTTGTGGCCAGAAAGCTTACATACTTAATTTCGTGAAAATATATTGTTATATGTGACCTGTAGTAGAGCGATATGTAACGTCAAATATTTTTGGTATTTGCAATCATCAGTACAAAGTCATTATACCCTGACCATATAGTGGTATGGGGTATAAATACTTATATAAGTCGAGTGTATACTTAAACAATTACCAACAAACTGAGAAATTCTTCTCTGAGTTTAATGCCTACCTATAACATAAATGTTGACGAACGTCGGCACACTCTTACAATACCATGCAGTTTTGTGTAGGTAATAAAAATATGAAAGTTGAACTCTGCTGTAATCAATTTATAAATGTTTTCCTACGTTCAATTATGATTAAGTCTTTTTCGGCTCAAATATCATTTACTGGCCATAATATGAAATCTTTTAGAGAAGGGTTGTAATACACATATACTCCCTTATAGCTTTGTTCCGGTATGAATTTATGTTGTGAATTTGGGTTGGGCGGAAAAAGTATTAAGTTGGTGTGTTTGTATGAACATCACCTACACACGCATTTGGAAAGGCTATGATTGACAAAGTTGTATATTTTCAATTTAAACATGAGTACGTCATTACACTTGAGTTAACCTGTATTCCAAGCCAGTTGTAAGGTAAATTAATAGCTATATCAACCAAATCCAATAAACACCAACCAATCGAACAAAAAACCCACTGTTTTAAAATTTTCATACGAAATCTCCAAACTGTTTGACAATAAAGTGCGGGAAAAAAGGAATCATATTATGATTTATGACACATTGTCATATAACACTGTTAAACAGGAGTGTTGTTTGTGTTTGATTTTTGAGTTATGTATTCTTCGTTTTCGATTTCATTTTATGCGCCAATTAAGCTTACATATAAACAAACTCTACATATTTTGTATGGAAGAATTTGGATGTATATCAGTTATGATCTTTATTGGTAATATTGTAATTCTCAAAAGTACTAAAATACTGTGGAGTTTTTTTTTTTTTTTTTTTTTGTAGAATCCAAGTAGCATTATAAATGTTTTACTGTTGTGACCCTTGATTAGCATTAAGGCCAATTTACATGATACCACTCAGTCGTATGATTTTTCGACATAAAAATCCGATGAAATTCATCGGACTGTCATAAAGTCGTACTGACATTATTTCTGCATACTTAGGCCATTTACACCATCACACTCAAGTTTTATGAAAACAGCTGTTTAGAATAACAAACGAATTTATTTTGAAATTTACATTTTATTTCCACTTTCTTTGTTTTTGTTTTCCTTATTTTCAATATTAAAAAAAAAAAAAAACAACTCTGGTCCGATGAAAATGACAAGTGTTTAGAAGTGTTTCTAAAAATGAAAAAACCATCTGACTTCGAAATTTAAATCATACAGACTTCCAACTTCATACACAAGCTTATTACATGATATGACTTTTTCATAATACTCGAATTTTTGACAGGTAGTATTACAAAGTGTGATAGTGTAAGCTGGCCTTTAGCAATATCTAAAAGTTTTATCGTCTGCTTGAGTTAATATTTGTACATGAAATTGAAGAAATTATATGCGGATATGTGATCATCTAATTTAAGACATGAATTTAATGGTAATAGGTAACAACAACGTCTTGAACAGATTAAATTTTTATGAAAAAATTTGGGCCTACTAAAATTTATTTTGTACCGATTTAATCAACAAATTACCGTTTTCAAAATAGTACAAATATGTTATGTCATATGTATGTTTAATTGAATGTGCGTTGTCATTTTTGGACTTGAATGTTTTGTGTATTTCCCACAAGACTTTATGATGGAATATGATTTAGCTAATTTTATTTTTCAATTAAGCTGATTTGCTTTGGCGATTGTGAGTGACCGCATTTTAATTTGTTTTTATTTGTTGTACTCGTAACATAAATGTTTGTTTGTGAGTCTGGCAGTTTGTTGTTGATGTGATAAGTAACTATTTTTAATAAATTTATAAAAGTCTCGAATAATAATAACTGTCAAGAAGACCTTCGTCGTAATCAGCAAATCAGAAGAAATACATATTTAAATTTTCATCACATAGTCTGTTGTTATTGTTGTTATGATGTCGTTATATCTTTAACTGTTCTTTTTCTTTTTTGTTTTTGTTTTTTTTTTTTTTTTTTGTTTTAAAAGTTAACTTAACACAATTTCAGCTTCATTGGCTCCCTAAGGGAATAGCACAACATCCACAACAAGGGCAAAAAATTACAAAAAAAAAAAAAAAAACTAAACCAACAACAATAACAATAGTGTACGGTCTGCCATTGAGTGAGCAACAAAAATACAAATTGTTGCAAATTGGCATTGCAGTTCAATTCACATTTGAATGTAAACTAATTTTTTATTGATTTCACTGCAGTTTATTTCCAATCGAACAATAGACGCGACATTTTTCGGACATGTCCCATGGGAGTTATATTCAAACACACGTACATCTGTATGTCTGAACGTATGTATTTATGTACAATAAATTTTTTATATATGTTTGATTTAAAAAACTAAAGTTACTTTTGCATTGCATACTTTCAGTAGTAATATTACATTGTGTATGCAAGGAATGAATTTATCCACACATACGGCTACAAGGCGAGGTTCACTTAAAATATGGTTTTATATTAGGAATTTATGAAAACATTTTATTAAAATGGATTATTACAAAACGTTGTTTATATTATTTATAGTATTTATTTTTTGAATTACACAGCAACTGCATTGCAAATCATTTCCTATTAAGGAAAATTTGATTTCATTTTAATTTGAAGAAAATTTAATTTCTAAATTTAAATTTGTTATTTGAAACGAAGGTTATTTATGTTTATAACAAATAGTTGCCAATTTACTGTAAATCAGTCGTAATATTAACAAAATTATTGTATAGAATATATGAACTTTCTGAATTCCTATAAAAAAAGCCTTAATTGGGCAATCGATAGTAGAGATTCGAGTATTTTCTTGTAGCATTTCGGAAAGCCGAGTTATAATTGCAGCTTATTGATTCGTGTGTCTGAACGGACCTATTTTGACTTTGCGAGTTCGGCATCTTGGTGCTAATGCTGCAAGTTGTTCATCAACATTCCTTCATTCATGGCATCTATAAAATATATTGCAAATTGCGTTTCACTAGCACCCTTGGCCTGCCCATCCCTTTTCCTGAATTGCATTTATATCAACATTATAGTTTTTGAGTATAGTTGCCAGTTGCATATTGTCTTAGAGGGTTCTGACATTTCAGCTGCATATCCATGAATCGTAATCCAGTTTTTATTCTTTAAATCTTTTCATTTCAGGAAAGGCCGCTTTATACATTATCTATCAACCAGCTGTTTCTCATCACCAGGATTTAACATATAGAGGTAGTGGCGGTGTGAACACAAGTAATGACAAGGTGAACCGACTTATGCACTGCGAAATTAATGTTTATCAAAACTGTGATAATTTTCCTATTATTTCTTGTAAAAATCTGAAATTACAAAATTTAATTTAAAATGAATTAAAAGTGTTAAGTGGTAAAAAGAAAACTGTGGAACAAGATACTTACATATCATAACTTGGTCTTCTAATATAATAAAATATTTAAAAACTTACATCAATAAAATGTATTTGAAGTGTCTCCTTATATGTGTACAGATTTTAGATGTAACATCCATAGTTTACTATACTACACTGTGAAAAATACGAGTTGATATCATCCAAAGTGAAACAACTTTCTAAATTCTATTTTATATACAGTTTTTGTTTGACTGCGATTGCGTACACATGTACAAAACTTTTAAGCTCTCCAGTGAAAAGTAATATTCCAAAACAGTGCAAGTGATGAAAGTAAAGTATTATGACAGATTGTTACCTCGCATATATTACAAAAACGCCAGTATTGAGGACGTCACGATAGAAACAGCGGTGCTGTTGATCACGGGTGCATCTTCAGAATTTATATCACCTTGTTCATAGTTACCATCATTTCGAATTTGATTTAAATGTCTTTTAATATTCTTGTTATTTTCAGATGACAAACACCAATACGTACGCAGACCAAGTTGCTTCGTGATCATTGCTGGAGACCAAGAGGCCTTATTTGGATTATTATAATTGCATAGCCAAACCTTTTGTCCTTTACGAAATTCAATATTTCGTTTGCTATTATAGTTTGTAGCACTTTTGAAATTGCAATATTTTTTCCTTGACAAGGAGCGGCGTAATTGATGAAAAACGAGTTTTTGAATACCTACCAAGAAATATTCTTCCTGGTGATTTAGAAACGATTAACTATAGTCTCAATATCAGCACATTGATTAGCTCTAAGATTAGCAAAGATGGATTTGTTTAAGGTTTTTACTAAATTTTCGGACTGCCCATTCGTTGCAGGATCAACAATAAGTCCAGTTGCTTTGTTACAAAATTGTTCGAACTTGTCATCTTTAATTTTATTCAGCGTGCCATTTAGGATCGCTTCACTGACTTTAGCTAAGAGTGGATCCTTTTTGTGTCCTTGTCGATATCTTTAAAATCTAAATCAAGTCAGTTATGCTGACACTAATGTAAGTGTCTCCTTAATTATCAGGACTTTCTGAAGATTGAGGCATGTATGAGGCGTGTATAGTCAAAAACCTGATGTCATACTAGGCAATCCCTTGTTTTCATTATAAATTGTTAAAAGAGGCTTATGATCCGTGCATAATATAAATTGCCTTCCCAGCAAATATTGTCTTAATTTAGTAACTGAAAAGACGATTGCCAAAGCTTTATTTTCTATTGTATGTACTTTAATTCTTCTCTGATCTGAGTCCTCTGGACACAAATGCAATTCGTTTAATCGAATTGTTGTGAAACTGCGGGATAAAACACATGATATGTTTGATGCATCGGTAGTTAAAATAACTGATTAACGTGAACCAGGCATTTATTTGATATTACGTCAGACTTTATCTGATCAAATGCCTGTTGGCCCTGTTTGTCCATATAAATTATTTGTTTTTTGTGTGAGTTCATAAAGCGCAATTATTTTTTTTCGAAAAATTGGGTGTGACAATTTTAATGTGTCAACATGCTCACGGATATTTTTTCCTGTGACCTTGTTACACAACTACATTTGAAATCCCCCTCAATAAATTTTTCTTCGTTCTTTGGAATTTTAAATAATGACCGAACCCCGCTTGACACTTACCCACCCCACCCGACCGAGGGCCACACCCTTTACGTGGGGACCGCGTACACACCATGATCCGAACCCTGGCAAATTCTAAGAGCTGGTAAGTCGATTGTGTGGTCGTAAATCAGCTACCTACAGACTATGTCATCAGCTGATATTAGGAATAGATAAACTTAAAAAAAACAAGTAAGAAAATTATAGTCGGTCTAGACCGACTATACGATACCCTATACCATGCGTTTAGAGACCCTATCTCTTAGGCCCAACTAACTGGACATTGAAAATAAGCAAAAACCAAATTTGAGTGGGATTTTTATTAATTTTTTTGGCTGCAGATATGAAAAAGTTCATATCGGATGCTATATCTATATAGGGACTTGGTCCAAAAATGGACCGATCCTGATCATATATGGTAAAGTCTCTTGTATTTTGCAAAAATATATACAAACAAAATTTGAGAAGAATCAGTGCAATATTTTTGTTTTTTAATAGATTTAAGTGAAGATCGGGAAGCAGCTCTATATGGGGTCAAAGGGATCATTTTTGGATTACTCATTAATGGATGTAATGAACGCATACAAACCCAATTTGAGTAAGATCTATATGACAATTTGGATCTTATGGCAATTTATGTCGATTTCATATGGGTAATTTGTATGGGGGCTAGGTCTGAACATGGACCGATTCTCACCAATTTCAATAGCGTTCATCCCATGGCCGATAAAAGCTTATGTACCAAATTTCATCAAAATACATTCATATTTGCGACCTGCAGTTTGATTACAAGCTTTACATGGACACACAGACGGACGGACGGACGGACGGACGGACGGACGGACATTGTTAAATCAACTCAGAAAGTGATTCTGATTCGATCGGTATAATTAAAGATGGGTCTAGGTCAAATATTTTTGGTTGTTACAAACAGCAGCACAAAGTCATTATACCCAAACCACATAGTGGTATAGGGTATAAAAATACTTAATTAAGGTATTCAATTATATCGCACTTTACATTCAATACATTATAATAAAGATCAACGAAATTGTGTAACACATTATAATCATGACAAATTCTGCGGAAAGGATAAGAATTAACAGAATTTGTTCTAATTTAGTAAGAACTTCACCATCTCTTTGGCCTTGCCACTATACGTTACTGGTACGTTGTACTCATCGAGAATCTCGATGCGATCTCCGCTGTAGTCAACATATGGTCGTTCAATTTGGTCGTTCAATTATGTGTTTTGTAGAAAACTTGCTGGTATCAAAGTGCAAGGTGCACCTGTGTCGCATGCCGCAGTCATTGTAGCGCCATCAATAATGACAGGTAGAGAATATACGTTTTTGACTTATCATTAGAAACGCTAAATATTGAAAAATCAAATACACTATTAACATTATATTGTCGGTATTACCAACAGAATTCGATACATTGATTTCAAATGTCAGATTTTTCCACACCCATGGCATTTACTATTCTTAAATTTGCATTAGCTGGGCTCGTGATTCCTCCGTCCACAATGTGAACATGGATTCTTTGCTGAACTATCATTTTTCTCAGAATTTTTGCTGCTTTTATGGTTGTTGCTTTCGCCTTTAGACATCTTATAACTTTTGTTGTTTTTGCTGTTGATGTGGCTCTTCACATAATTAACACACTATTTTGCTGTTTTTGTCTCGACTATCATTGCTCATCTGAATGCTTCCTCTCATAATTTTTCGCAAATATTTGGTGTTGTGAACCTATCACAAACTGATTTAGGGTAAATGCTTGCAAATTTAAACCAAATTTGTAATACAAGGCAAGACTTTTAACTCGCGAAAACCATTCGGAACATGATTCACCGTCCATTTGCGTTGGCACATGAAATGTCTTGCGCTGTTGGAGGCGTATAATGCGTGTGTAATATTGTGCAAAAATCCTTAAAGGTTTTCGTTATGGGCGAGTCCGGGTGCACATACTACGCAATACATTGTACGCCTCTGTACTGTCTTCTTAATATTGTCATCTGTACACTTGATTTCCATAAGATGAATTTCCACCTTTTTCCACCATACTGCCCATGACTCCCAGTTTAAACTGAATTTTGAAAGTGCTTGCACAAACGTCATCATTGATGTTGCATTTGCCATATTTTGTTAAAATGCTTCTTTCGGCATGTGGAATTTGCGTTCTGCAGGTTATGTAGGTTGCGATTTATCAAGCTGCTATTTTTTGTAATAAAATATTATTTTGCGAACACCGTACTTATGAAAATGTGTTCTTGTACGTTTCCTTTCGTCGCCAAAATATGTGATGTATTAGTCACAAATAATATCTTTAAAAAAAAGATGCACGCTTTCATATCACTTCGACGAGCTAAATTCAAGTGTCTTTTGTTTCCTTTTTCTTCTTCTTAATCTAATATACATAGGTAGCACTTTTGGTGCGAGCGTTGCCATATAATTAAATATAAAATACCCAACAACAACAATTTGAGCAATTTTTTATTTGAGAATGCTACGACAATAACTAACAATAATGTTATTACACAAAAAAACAGAAACAGTAATTCAATATGCATTAACTACGAAGCTAGTACTTCTAAGCAAGCAATGAATGTAAACAGCAAAGCAAAGCTCTACCCATTCAACAATTGTAAATAAAGTAAATCAAAACATGTTTTCTTCACTTGGCAATGTTAATGATGACGATGTGGAATGTGATACAGATAATGATGATGATGATCACACTAATAATTTGCCTAAATCTCCACAAATCATATCACCAAATGTTGCAAATATTAAAAGTTTTTCAAAAATTATTTTTCCCACTAAATTTAACTATAAAACTTTAATGGATTTTCAAATAAGGGTAATGGTGAAAAAAATTATATTAACATAAATTTCCTACACCTACATCACACAACACCAATTCTTAGTAGATTCGCAGGAGCACCACATCCTATGTTTTATACTGATCTTGACCCAAGGTCTAATAATGGAAAACGTATTCGACATTAAATATATTAATACCAACCATACCATGCCAAAACTTATTGCAAAAATGAGTTAATTGTGTAAAATGTGAATTAGGACACTTAACCCATGCCGTCCCAGATATTTTTTTTAAATAACTTTATTAAACTTGTTACTTTAGGTAATTTGGGGTACAAAACACGAATCTAAAGTCAAAATTTTTTTCTGATTTTTTTGTTTTTGAGAAAAATGGTGTTCGATTAATCGAAAGCTAGACACTAATTATTCCTGTAGATTGTAAAGATATAAAAACAAGTTTTATAAATAAATTCAAAACTAAATAATTTTATTTATTAAAAAGAAAAATATAAAAACGCATTCATTTCAATTAAAAATTTATATTATTTTCTTTCCCGATATGGCTCAAACTAATGTGTACAAAGAGCAACATTTAATTTTTTTCATAAAAATTAACTTGGTTTGCGACATATCCATTTCTTTTATATCGATAAAATAAATAAGCTAGGCAATTTCTTGTGACCGATGTTTTGTTCTACCGTTTTATCCCGATTTTGATCAAACGTATATTATTTGAAAGGTATTTCTTTTTTATCATTTTGCAGATTTAAAGATTTTTAAATTTTTCCCTTTATTTTGAGTAAATTGCATTTAAAGTTACTACTAAAATATACATACACACAGTGTTTATTAAATTTATTAATGTGTTTGTTAATGAGTTTGTTATCTTCATTCACAACAACAATAAACCAAAAAGTGTTGGTTTGTGAATTGGCTAAGAAAAATAAAGTTGCCTAGAAATTGCACTCGAATTTCGAGTGCTGGAGTCTGCTAGCTTACATTTAAAGTAGGGCTTCCAATCCCGGAGAGAATTTCCGATCCCGGGATTTCGGGATTAAGTTTTATAAATCCCGGCATTCCGGGAATGATCCCGGGATTAACTTCCTCTGCTAAAAAAATTAATATAAAGTAAAAACAAATAAATTCAAGAAGTTTTTTTTTGAAATTAATTATAAAATTAAGTTATTTTTATTTAATTTAATAAACACATAAACACAAAGTAATTCATTACGTATAATAAAAAAAAACATGGAGACAAAATTAAATAAGTACTGGAGCGCAGTTATGAAACGTGATAGAGTAACTATCACAGTTTTTGCACAACAAGTTACTGTTACACCTAAACAGCTATCACAGCAAAATTATAACCAAATAATTGTGACACCAAAAACACAATTATTTGGTTATAATTCCGCTCCAGCTTACAAAATAACAAATAGTGATTAAACATTGATTTATTGTTTAATATGTTATTATGAAACTTTGATTAAGCCTTATGTTTTTGTTGTTGAAAGTGGCATCTAAGGAAACAGAGTTCGTCTAGAACCTTGTCACCCAAAGAACTTCGTAATTTAGTACAAAGCAACCCTGCAGAAGAAAAAGCTCTTTCTGATTCGATGCTGGTTGGCTTTATTGTTTTTAAATATTTATATGCTCTTTTCAAAAAATCGCCATGTGAGCCTCCATTTTCAAATAGAGCCATCTCTTTTTGAAGTGTTGAAGTCAACGATTCACGTCGATGCGGTATCTGTTGTGGACGTGCCATGCCATCATTTATTGCTTTATTAATTTCTTCTGCTGTTGTTAACGGCTGGACAGAAATAATTTCATTCACTTCATCGTCATCCTGCTGTGAAACCTCTGGCAATGCCTCCAGTTCGAGATCTATTGAAGATATTCCTGTTTTGGAAGTTGCATTCAATCTATCAAGAAGATATACAATCAATTTACGGCACTTAGTTGGTGTTGGAACTGTAATGAACTCTTTGTCGAACTGAGAAATTCAATTCAAGCCATTATGTAGGTAATACAAAAGTCCGCTTAGATCCGTGCGACGTTGCTTCATTCGAGTAATTAAAGCTGCGAACAGCTTTTGACTAATAATATTATCTGCCTCCTGCAGTTTTTTCAGCGTAAAACTAATAGCGATGTCGGCCGTAATAAGGTTAGCGTCCTGACGACAAAGAGCTTCATTGGTGATAAGCCTTTATTGGTGATAAAGCTTCAACAATTTCAGAAATCACTGTGATTTCATTTTGAGATATAACTATGGATATATTTAGTTTTACATCTATTAGAGATTTCTGGACACAGTTTCTTAATAAGTAAAAAACGTGCTAACATAGCCAATAGACTACTCCATCTCGTCTTACAGTCTTTTATTAAAGGAATTTCTCTCCCAAAATCTTCTCGGACATATTTTTGCAAATCATCATTTTTTGTTGGTGAGCGTTTAAACAGAGATACTATTTTTCGCACTTTTTTTATCAGTGGCGCGAACGATGCTTCATTTACTTCACATGTTCGCTGATTGCTGCGATTATCTACAAATTCTTTTTCATCCTCAAACAGTTCAGTTTCACTCTCACTTTCTGAAACATTTTCCACTTCAATTTCTTCTTCTGATTCAGCACTTTCTTCCGACTTTTTGTATAACACGTCAATAACTGAAAGTTGTATACCGTGTGCCAAACATAATTGTTTATGCACTGATAATAACTTCCCAACTTTTGTCATAACACTGACTCCATCTGTCATAAAAGAGACGATATCCTTATGTAAATTAATTCCATGTTCATTTAACTTTTCTACTAATAATTCAATGCACTTTTCTGCAGGCATTGTACCAGTGATTCGAACAGGACCTAAGCTCCAGAATTTTGATTCTTGTGCATGAACATTTATATTCATGTATCGCCTATTCCTTAAAGATATCCATTCATCGAATGACAGAGAAAATCGTTCTCCCGATTTCAGTTGGTCAGCAATTTCAGCTTTAACAGTCTTTCTTATTTCATTAGCGTAATCTAAAACAATTTTACAAATTGTGCTGGGTGAGGTAGGAAGTTTACCAAATCCCATAGCAGATAAAGCTGCACGCAGATCTGAAGAACGGCATAAAATATTAAATGAAAGCCCATCTAGTGCAGTTAAACGTGAAAGAGTTGCAGGAAGCGACTTTTCGTTACGCTCCAAAGAAGGAAAAAAGTTAGTTAATGTTGCAGCTCTTTTTTTTGGCGGTTCACCTGATGTACTTGCCACATCAGAGTCGATTTTATTCTTTAGTTGAATTTTGTGTTTCAAAAGTAAATGAGCATGAAGACCATTTGTCGTTCCACCTCCAATTTTTAAAACTTTTTTACAATCGCTCACCTTACACATTGCAGTCTCGCCTTTCTCATCGCGTAGGAAATGTTTCCAAACTGCTGAATTACTCCCTGAAAAATATTCTTTGTAAACTGCCATTTTTATTTCAATAAGGCCCTACCTAAATATAAAACAATAAATATTATTTAAAAATACCGCATTCAACTCCCAATTTTTTCAATATACTTACAGCGTACTGGTATTACGGAATGTACTTTAGCAAATACGATTTATGCAGTTATGTAGACAATATTTGAAACACTATAAAAGAATTTTAATTCCAAAAACCATAATCAAATCACATTTATTTTTCAATATAATACTTACGAGTTACTAATTAACTTTAACTTGTTCTTCGCAAATTCGAAAACATACTTGACTAAAAATATATTTTCACAATAATTGGAAAATTGCAATCAAACAAAAATTATAAACTTTTTCAAAATAATGACTAAAATTTTAAATTTCTGGAACTTTAGTTGCTGTTATTAGACTCAAAGAGAAATAGTCATGACTTACTTGTCGACAAACCTTCTGATTTATCATTCACCTCTTTATATGTATATAAATATACAATATTTTAAAAGAAAAGTAGAGACCCGCGCTGCTCCGCAGCAATATATTATATTATATTATCTGTACGTTTACTTTCGTGTTGCATAATGTAAAGTTGATTGCGTTAACGTTAACTTTTTTGCTGCATAATGTAAAGTTGATTCTCCACGCATAATTTTCCTCAAACCCAACGAATTTAAGCAGTTAAGAAGGAGCTTGATCCACTGAATGTTCCTAGACCTATGTCAACAGCCTACGTTAATTAGAACTCTAGTAATAGAGGTTTGCGAGAAGGAAAATATTGAAAAAATATTGAATGCAAAGTTGGTTCATAACTTCTTTTAATATATAAGATATATTAAGAAGATATCTGTACGTTAACTTCCGTGTTGCATAATGTAAAGTTGATTGTGCACGCATGACTTCCCTCAAACTCAACAAATTTAAACAGTTAATCTGTACGTTAACTTTTTTGCTGCAAATGTAAAATTGATTTTCCACGCACAACTTTCCTCAAACCCAACGAATTTAAGCAGTTAATAGCTCAGAAGAATGAGCTTGATCCACTGAGTGTTCTTAGACCTATGCCAATAGCCTACGTTAATTACAACTCTAGTTATAGAGGTTTGGGGGAAGGAAAATATTGAAAAAAACCTTGAATGCAAAGTTGATTCATAAATTCTTTTAATATATCAGATTCAAATTTTTATACTAATTGATAAAATTTCATAAAATACGTAAATCCCGGGATTTCGGGTTGGAAGACCTAATTTAAAGCTAACCCCTTACACTATATAATTGTATAAAAACCATTGTACTGAGAGTTAATGAAAAAAAAAAAAATAACAAAAACGTGTGAAATTAATTGTTCGAACATAGGGACGATATGGGTTAACTTTTGAATGTTCGAAAACTAATGATACCTCAGCGAAATTTGAAAATTGTTTACAAAATTATTCCCCAGATTATAAAGGGTGACCGTAATGCATTTCACAGGCCGTAACTTTTTTAATAAAAAAGGGTCTGATTTAATAATAGCAAAGCAACCACATGATAAGGCATTTGCAGAATCTGCAATACTAATAAAGTCATCTATGTCTTAGATATAATAAGTCAAACTTATCTACCGTATGCATAAAAGCTAAATGCGATTCAAGTGATTTATCCATTTGTTCAATATATTGTCAACTCGTTTTACAGTAAAATGTCACGAAATTTTAATTTTTTTCTGTCGATTGGGTCCCAGATTTCTCGTTGGAGCCGATTTCAATACAAAACACTAGTGGTGGAATCCAGAATACAGAATCCAAAATGCATTGAATTGTATAATTGCATAAAAAATAATAACATTTCAATGCTGTCAACCGGATGTCCAACATATTGGCCCACAGATCCAAGAAAGAAACCTGATTTAATGGATTTTGTCATTTACTCGAGTATCTCCAGTCAACTTTTTCATATTTCAGATGAATTTACTAATGATCTAAGCTACGATCACTCTACAATTATAGTTAACTTCAATACGTATCTACAGATAACACTCTAAAAATACTAAGTCATTAACAGAAAACAGATTTAAATTATTGTGGTACTTGGATTGAAAGCAATTTGGTATTCCTTAAAATTCCCATTAAAACATCAACAGAATTATACGAAGTCGTGGAATAATTTACTTCACGTAGCCGGATTTACATCAACACCAATGGAGCAATAAAATTTTTATCACGATAAGGTTATTATAACTTCTGAAATTAGAACAATATTACTTAAGAAAAAAGATTAACGGAAATATGACAAACAATAGAAATCGTAACGACAAGCGTTTTTTTAAATAAAGCAACCTCTTTAAAATATGTATTTTTGATTTGAATATGAACAGTGGAGTGGTCGTTAAAAAATGAAAATGCGATTTTGGGGATAGGTGGGGTCCAGTTTGTTACCTTTCTATATAGAACTATAGTTTGGGGATAATCGGATAAGGAAAAGTCGCTCCGGAAATCGATTGAAAATTTCAAGTGTGTTTATATGGGGAAAATATGACTTTTAATTCTATTCGCTAACTTTTCCGAAAAGTTGTTGCAAGAATCGGAATCAGTATTAAATTATCTATTCAAAAAGCTATAAAAATTCAAAATCGAATAAAAATTCGCCAAGAAATAGCAAATGCCCCAGACCACTTTTTTGCCAAAAAAAAAACTAGGTCATGAAATTTGATAGCATTTTTTTCAACTTTGGGAAATTGATTAAAGCCATAATTTTTTTGGTCTCTATACTCAAAAGTAAACAGATATGAAGTATTGTTCTATTGCCACGTTGTTAACCTATTGCGCATTGAGACCGAAAGTGGGAAATTTTTTTGATAAAAGTTTGAAAACTCCATTTTCAAGTTTTAAAAAATTTTCTTAAACTAAGTTTAAAAAAGGATCTGGCAGTCTGAGGTTTTATTAAATGCATTTCAGAGATTAACTGTGTGTATTTTTAGGTAAATCCCCAGCCAGAATTTTTTTGACAAGGATTTTATTTTTGCGGATTTCGAGAAAAATGGGATTTTTGTAAAATATTCTGTAAATGTACTCTTTCTAAATTCTTTATATCAAAAGTTCATCACTTTTCTACTTTTAAATGTTACATTTTATCTTAATAGCCTAGGGTTACGGAAAAAAATAATATGACGCCATTAACGCTTTTGTAGTTGGGGTCACATATGACCCCAAGCTAATAAAAGACAATTTATTCAAAAAATTCAAATATGTTGTAAGTGCTGTTGAATTTGTAGATGCGACGCTAAGTATAATAACCAAATGTGTAAAACTTCCGTTCCTTAAATTTGATAAAAATCCGAGAACGTTAACCCATTATTTGCCAAGGCCAGCTTCGATTATAAGATATTTTAAATAAAAATTACCGAAAACACGTTTTTCTATTAAACTCGAAACACTATTTGGAATTTAAAAAAATAATTCGGTTAATTTTTATTTAACCCCTCAGTGCTCCTGAGATCAAAATAATCCATTGTGATATATCTTTGGTGCAATTATCTGCTTATTGCTCGCGAATATAAATTAAAACAACTTTTAACCAATTTTGTTATAAAATTATTTTATGTATAAAAACTATCTATAATTTTCGAAATAAAATAAGACGACCCATAAATGGCCCAAAGCTAATAAAACGCAATTTATTCAGAAGAATATGATGTATAAAATTAATTTTATTTATGTTGGTTTATTTACGGATGATTTAGTGTCCCCAAACTTCACATTTATTAGTTTTATATTAAAAAGGTAACAAACTGGACCTTGCCTATCTCCGAATCGCAAAATACCCACGTATCAAGTTAATTAAATGAAGCCAATAAATTTTAATTAAAAAAAATAATATCAATTTTATTATACTCTTACAGTGATATTTGATCTCGCTTTGGAGGCGTTCCTTTTAAAATCTTTAATGTCATTTGTACTCTGTGTACTCTCCTACAAATTGGTCGTTATTAGAGCGCAACATGTTTAAATTGGCAGATATTTCAGGACGTGATTTTCTGAAACTTTTGGTACTTTTGATATCTTTCGGAATTATAGCAGTTCCTTCCCATTAATTTGCAAAAATATATAAATCGCTTTAAATAATCTAATATCACCTCCATGTAACCTTAGTTAATTTTATGCAAACTTATTTAAAAAAGCGGAAGAAAGCACTGTTCAGTTTAAAAAATATATAAATCAAGCAAAGCTAAAAAATTGCTTCGTAACCGTTTACACAGTTTTAGAAAAATACATTTGGGAAAATATTTTACAAGCTACGAGTAATTTTTGTTTAACTTAATTTGCGTCAAGATTTGTTCGATAACCTGGAACTATAATAAGTTAGCAATTTCGTTCTCAAATGTTTTAATACCGTTTTGAGTCAAAAATTGATTTACTAAAGGGGGATTTTAAAAATTCCATTTCTTGGTAGTATGCACGATCCGAATAATGTTGTAATTTTATTTCGCAATTTTCCGACATGAAAAAGCCTGACTCATAAAATCAATTCTGATTGCTAGAATTTTTGTAATATTTGCAGTAGTCTTAGTCAATTAAAATATTACAATAATTAGTTACACTTTTTTCAGTGTAAATTCATATGTATTCATACATATATATTTGCATGGATATGAAGTAGTATATTTGTTGACTTAAACGACCAAAATCCTGCGAAATTGCCAAAAAAGTAAAAAAAAAAAAAGATTCACATTGAGTTTTTTTTTATCTTCTGGCAAATTTCCATAAGTCACACAAGGTTTTAACGCCCATCATGACGGACGAACAATAAAAATGTTCTGCAATTATGGTTAAGACATTCTGTTTTTATGTTGTTCATCTTTAAATCCATTTTATTTTAACGTAGATTTGTGGTCATGTGTATTTATATAACTTACAAACTATTACAATGTGCTGTACTACGAGCATGTGCCATTTTCATATACTCGTGCAATCATCCAAATTCAATAACTAGCAAATAATGATGGCTACAAGGAAATCATTCAGATTCTTATAGATTTTACCACAAAATGATGAGAAAATGAAGCTAGTATACATTGTTTGCCATGTATTATGAAACCTTAATATATAATGCTCATCACTGAATCGCTGACTAGATGAATGTGCAACGCTGTATTTATACATAGATTAATGATCACACATACGCCAAAGTATTAATTTTAAGAGTAATACTAAGTGTCGCATAGTGAAATGGTTACAATTTTGCACCCAGCTACAACGCCTCATAGTTAATGGACGGTAACTTTTTAAGGGTTGCCAGATCAAAAACCGTAAAATTTCGGAGAGGGAAATAAAATCGCTTATATCTCGAGAACTAAGCATCGTAGAAGCAAATAGTTGAAAAAGTTAATTTTCTTAAAAAAGTATTTTCATCATCCATCAACGGGCATCCCGGGTGCGTTAAAACTAACTATATTGAGTTTATTTCTCGAATTTTATGATAATTTTGTGTGAATATCTTCATATATGTAAAGTTTTCGGAGCTAGTGCACATTAAAAATAAAAACCGATTTGATGCATTTATGGTTTATCATTTTGGATTCGAGATATTTGACTGGAGAATATATCCGAATATATTTATTGCTGTGGTTTGACGAATTTGTCACAATTTCTGAGCCAATTTGACGATGTCCTTCTGTTTGCGTGTCCATATAAATCATTTTACTCAAACCACACACAGCAAAAATATTGGTTGGAATTCGCTTAAACCCAATTCATTTAAAATTGTTGTATCTAAAATAACAAAATCTTCATACAAAATACTAAGCTAATTTAATTGAGGCAACCTTATAAAACCAAGAGCAACATGCTTCAATCCAAAATATTGGCGAATGTAACAACTATTTTAACAGATATTGTAACATATAACTACTACATACAAATTTTGTATTAAGAATTGCATTTCAGTTATAACAAAAGAAATCCAAACTTTAAACCTCTTTTAGTATTTCGAACCGAAAGGTAACTGTACGAGTCGTTTGAAAATACCAAAAAAAGCGATAAGAATATGCTTTTCCGCACCGGGTTCGTTAATTTAATTTGTCATTTGTCAAAAAAAA
This sequence comes from Cordilura impudica, assembly GCA_963682025.1. Classification (NCBI taxonomy): domain Eukaryota; kingdom Metazoa; phylum Arthropoda; class Insecta; order Diptera; family Scathophagidae; genus Cordilura; species Cordilura impudica. Next base: position 134,306,052 of record OY821521.1, read on the forward strand.
AAAAAAATATATATATGTATAATAAAAAATATAAAGAAAACCTTGAAACATAATGCTTTATTTATTGCAAAAAATTAATAATCGAAGGTTACACATTAGGGCGGGTCGATTTAAAAATCGCCCATTGCTCACTGAAAATCGTATTCTAGGGATCAAAATAAGAAACTTTGCCGAAGGAACCATACCTCTAAAACGAATTCTGATGTCCCAGAATTTAGGTCGAACTTTTGGGTAGGGGCAAATTTTGAAAAATCCTACTTTGACCCATTTAGAGTGCTCCAATCGAGTCCAAATGTATGACCGACCCCCACTAACTTTGGAGGCCCGACCCACCCATGCCAGTGGCACACCCCTGGAACTCCCCTGTAGGGTTCCCCATATAAACATTTCAAAAAATCGCCAGTTTTGGCACTTTACATGAAAAAATCAGCGAAATGCCTATGTTTTTTTTCTTTATTTTTATTTATTTATTTATAATAATATTTATTATTTATTTATGATAAGATCTATTTTTTCTCTTAAGAAATTTATTTAGTCAAAACATACGTAAATGAAAAAATTAATTAAAGTTAGTTATAGAAAAGAAACTAAAAAAAATTATTGTTTGAAGTCTTTTTTACTTTCAAGTCTGGGCAATTTCGCACGGCTCTCTAATGTCGTCGCCATAACAGCCTCTACATTTTCCGGTATAACCCGTTTGGAAACGCTAGCTAGCAATTGAGCATGTCGTTCCGTTTCTTGTATGTGTGATGGAATTTTTGGATCATTAAACGGTGTATCATCTTGATTTAAATATTCTTTCAATATATCGTACGGAATGCTACGCGTGAATGGTGGTTCAAATACGTTATTTATGTTATTCATATTGATCATTTCCGTGTAACTTGTGCAATTAAAGTTTATATCTGTTTTTTTTTTAAGCCCTAAGTTGCGTTGGGTCGTCAACATCGGTTCGATAGCGTAGAACTTTCTTGATAGCATAGTCGCGCTTTTCTTTGCTATCATCGAACAACATTGAGAACAAGATATTTTCCGAATGCGCATAATATTTTTTATTTTTTTATTTATTTATTTATTTATTCAGTCTATGGAATCATCCTTACAGACTACTTAAAGTATATGTACATTTATATTATAATTTATATATATAATTAAACATTTAACAAAATTGATATATAACATTTATTTAATTCAGTTGATTTAATGCATTTAAGTGTAATATAATATCTCTTCTCACAATATCCAAACTTTTATTAAAATCAATAAACTGATACAGCATATTAAACTCATCACAAATTCTACGTAGTGGATTAAAATTAGCATAGTTTGTACAATAATATTTGATAGTTAGAAAGTTATAATTTCTTGATGATCGAAAAGGAATATTTATATTTATTTTGTTGATAAGAAATTCAGATTTAAGACTACCATTTAACAGTTTTAACAGGAAAGTAACATTTAGCATATGTCTGCGACTTTTCAATGTAGGAAGCTTAATTAGAGCCAGACGATTTTCATAAGATGGCAACCTCATATTAGGATCCCAGCCCAAACCACGAAGACAAAATAACAAAAATTGTTTTTGAACTGATTCAATTTTATTCGAATGTATATGATATTGCGGATCCCAGACTACAGACCCATATTCGACTATTGGTCTTACCAAGGTAGTAAACAATTGTTTTGTCGTATACGGATCCGAAAACTCTTTAGCCCACCGTTTAATGAATCCAAGTACACCAGTAGCTTTATTTATTGTTAGCGAAATATGACTTCTAAAGTCTAATTTTTTATCCAGAAGTACGCCAAGGTCGTTGAATGAATCAACTAAATCAAGCACAGCATTATTCATGATATACCTACCATTTATTGGAATTGATCTTGTAAAAATCATATATTTGCATTTTTTGACATTTAGGTCCATTAGATTCATATTACACCAAGTAGTTAAACGATCAATATCATTCTGTAAAAGTGATTGTTGATCAAGATTGTTGAGGGTAAAAATTAACTTTACATCGTCTGCATACATTAATGTAGTTGAGTGTTTAATTACAGAAGGAAGATCATTTATAAATAGCGTAAATAAAAGAGGTCCCAAGTGACTACCTTGAGGTACACCAGATAATACTTTTATGTTGTTGGAATACGAGTTACGAAACTTAATACATTATGTTCTGTCTTTTAAATATGATCCGATCCATTTTATTAGCATTATACCAAAGCCCATACGGTCAAGCTTAAACAACAATAGATCATGATTTACTTTATCGAATGCCTTGCTAAAATCATTATAAATAACATCTGTTTGTTTCATATTAATAAAACCATCATTTACTAAAGTTGTAAGCTCCAAAAGATTTGTTATTGTAGAGCGTGATTTGCAGAATCCATGTTGCGTTGGAGATATGACAGAGGACACATGATGTGACAACGTGTCATATATAAGTTTTTCAAATAGTTTTGGAATAGCACTTAATTTAGCAATACCTCTATAATTCGAAATACCAGCTTTAGATCCAGACTTAAAGAAGGGAATAATAAATGATTGTTTCCAAATGGGAGGAAAGTAACCCAATTTAAGGGATATGTTAAACATATAAGTCAAAGGAATATACAATAAATGTGCGCAGCGCTTCAAAATGCAACTAGGAACACCGTCAGGACCAGCAGCATACGACAATTTTAATTTTGTCAGGGCATTCAGAACTGTATGTTGATTGATGGATGGTATATTAATAATTGAAGATTCCGATATTGTGTATGGATACAGATTATTAAATACTGTCGAAGAATAAGTTGATGCAAAAAAGTCTGCAAACATATTACTTATGGAGTTATCATCTGAAGATTCTAAATCACCGTACTTCATAACCGAAGGAAAGTCCGCAGTACGTCTTTTAGAATTAATAAATTTATAAAATGATTTTGGATTATTTTTTAGATTATTCCTTACTTTAATTAAATAGTTATTATAGGCCAATTGATTAGCAATAATAAATTCCGATCTTGATAACGAGTATTTCATATAGTCTATCAATGTTCCATATTTTCTATAATTTTTGTACATTTTGTTTTTCTTATTTTTAAGTTGAGATAGATGTTTTGTATTCCAAGGAGGACCATTCGATTTAGGAGGTAACATTTTAGGTACAGATGCCGAGAAACATTCAAAGAGGTGATGATAAAATGTATGCAAACACAAGTTCAAGTTATCATTGCAACGAGATAACACATTTATCCAGTCAATTTGGAATAGATGGAGTTGTAAATCTTGGTAATTAGTTTTATTAAAGCAAAAGATTTTATCGCTGTGAGTTAACTTTTTTTTATGAAGAGGATAGGAACAAAAGCAAGATATCTCAAGTGTTGGATGGTATATATCTTCCGGATTAGAAATAGGGCTATGCCGCAATATTGAAAAGTCATTCGGTTCATTAACGAAAATAAGGTCCAACAGTCTACCAAATGCATTTGTGACGGAGTTGACTTGGAAAAGACAATTTTCCAATAAACCATGAATAAATGCAGCTGAAGAATCGGAATAATGAGATGGAACTAAAATAATTGGTATCAGGATCATGAATTATCTTTAATTACTTGATTGACAATTTTGCGTAAACGAGGTTCTAGAAATCGTGACCAACCAATGAACTTGAAAAATAATGCACTGCCGTACACGACAGAGCTGTAATACTTGACATTGAAGTACATTGGCACATAACATTTAATTATGAATTCAACCAAAATTCTTAAATTTGCATCTGTCACACATAATCGTAATAATCTAGCGGCCTTGGTGAGCCAACGAGAATGTAAAATTTTCCCTGGTTTGATGTTAGCCAGATCCACCGAAACCACGCCGCTAGAAATTGCATGGGCCATGTCGTATAAGTACTTCGAATCGGTGGAAAATTCAATTTTTTCTGGAGCAGGGGCATATTTTGCAACTCAATTTTCTGGAAGCCGTCCACCACCTGAAAATATATAATAATAAAATAATTAATAATGGTTGACAATTATAATAAATGAGTGATAGCAATAACTTACATGGGACCATATCTACTTTTTACCATCGGTAGATGAACAATTAGCCTTTATTAATCAACATGCTTTACAGATTTATAACAAACATTTTCCCATCAGGAACAAGGTTATCAGAAGCAGGATATGACCATGGTTTACGCATGAAACTAAATTGTTAATTGATCATCGTGATAGTCTGTATAACAGGTGGAAGCGTTACAGGACTCCAGAGCTCAAACATGAATATCATACAGCTAGAAAAGCTGTTGTTTCGAAAATAAGAAGTGACAAATCTTCTTATTACATTGATAAATTTAACGCAGCAACTGACAGTAAAAAGACATGGAAACAGATACATGATATTGGTATAGGTAGATCAAATTCCAATGCAGTAGATGCTGACGTTGACTTGCTGAATAAAAACTTTGTTAATATTCCTCTTCCTTCCGTACTGTTTGACTTCTATGATCAAAACCCTCCTTTAAACGCAATGAATAATCAATTTAATTTCCAATGCTTTAATGTGTTGGACGTAGCCGCAGGTTTTAATGCCGTTAGGTCTAATGCAGTCGGCTTAGATGACATAAATCCCAGGTTCGTGAAAATAGTTTTACCTTGGATAATTCAAACTGTCACACATCTGTTTAACACTATTATTACTACCAGCTCTTATCCAACAGACTGGAAATACGCTAAAATTGTCCAGGTACCTAAATCAGACAATGATTTCCGTCCAATTGCAATTCTGCCTTAGTTATCCAAAGTTTTCGAACACCTTGTGCACAAACAAATTTATCAACATGTTAGTGATATCAACCTGCTGACTGATCGTCAATCTGGATTTAGGCCTCAACGTAGCTGTGTTACAGTCTTATCTAATGTAGTAGATATTCGGGGCAAACTGGATGGTGGTGAATTATCGTTTCTGGACTTATTAGACCATTCAAAAGCATTTGACACAGTGCACCATACAATTCTTTGCCTCAAGCTAGCGAAATTTTGTAATTTCTCTTCGCCCTCTGTTAAATTAATGTCGTCCTATCTGTCTAACAGATTTCAATCTGTTGCCAATGATGGATCAATTTCACGACCTTTGCTTGTCTCAAGAGGTGTCCCACAGGGATCCATCCTTGGTCCACTGTTATACTTTTTATATGTCAATGATCTTCCACTTCAAATAAACTTTTCGAATATTCAGATGTATGCTGATGATGTACAGTTGTATCTCAATACTTCTACGGATACCATTACTTCTAAAGTTCAAGAATTGAACTATGACCTAGGGAAAATTTTTACTTGGGCTTCCGCGAATGGTTTGAGGCTGAATCCGAAGAAATCAAAGTGTATAATTATTTTGAAAAAGTCGATGATAATAGAAAATAACATAAATATTTTTCTTCGCGGGGAAAAAATTGATATTGTTGATGCGGTAAGGAATCACGGTGTTACTTTTAACAAATATCTTACCTGGTCGAATCATATTAACCAATCGTTTGGGAGAATATCTAGCATGCTACGGAATCTTTGGGCCACTCAATACTTCACTCCACCACGAGTAAGACTACTTTTGGCGAAAACATATACATATATTGCCGACTCTATTATACGCATCTGAGCTTTTTATCGGATGTAACTTGAAAGATTATGGAAAGCTATGTACAACTTTCAATAACATCATACGCTACATTTTCAGCCTTAGAAAATTTGATCATGTGTCCCAGTACTCATGTCGTGTACTGAACATCTCCTTTTGTAATTACCTTAAGTTAAAAAATCTCATATTTCTACACAAGATTATTATGACTAGGGAACCAAATTATCTTTTTCAACGTTTACAGTTTGCCAGATCGACTAGAGGAAACTCCATAATACAATTCCGACACCGTGACCATGCTTCTGAGTGTCAATTCTTTATTTTAACTATTCGTCTCTGGAACCAACTACCCTGGAATATTCAACGCACTGGCAGCGCAATACATTTTAGGAAATTATTGTTTCAACATTTTTCATAATTTTTTGTCTTAATTTTTATTAAATGCCGATATCTTAAAGTAATTTAATACATCATAATATGTAGCATGTTTTTAATATTGTTTAAAAATTTTAAGATTTTGTTATATATGAAATTTTATTTTAAGTAGAATTATATTTATATACAATGTCTGTTTAACTTGTCTGATTCTAATACTGTAATTTATAAGATATTGTATCTTGTTGTATTAGAAATTCAAATTTAATAAAATAAACTAAACTAAACTAAGTGTTTCACAAGTTTCGATTTGACGGCTCAGTATTCCGGTTGCCGATCTCGGTCCAGTGCTGGTTTATTTATCCAAAGCTTAAAACAAATGCCGAAACGGAAGTTCGTTGAAGTGTAGAAGGCAAACGAACCAATGCAATGGTCTTTTTAACAGCAATTCGAATCGTCGTATAATTCCACCGTGTGGGCCAGTGTTTGTTGGCTCACCGTCAGTGCATATCCCAATTAATGCATCCAGTGATATATTTTTATCGTTGAAAAAATCATTTAATTTGGTTGTTTTGTATTCAGCGGTTTCATGTTCCAGTCTTACGTAACTAATCAATTCAGAATTGGGTTCTCTCAAAACAACAAGATGAGGTTCTTTTACCATCCTAGTATGATACTTCTCATCAATTTTATCTATCGTTAAAGTATCATCTTTTCTGCCATCGAATGAAAACGCTAACAAATTGGTATCATCTAACCGTTTGCGAAGCACTTCTTGTCTGCATTTCTATTTTTCTCTGCGAACTTTCGAGTTATCCATGATGAGAGGTTTCCCATGCTTATCTTTAATTTTAAAATCTTGAAAAAGAGCGGTTCCCAATGCTGATGCTACTCTATCAGGCACACCAAATCTGTCACATAGAAAGGCAAAGTTAAAACAATCGTATCTCTCTGTGTATTGTGAACTTGTGTTTCTATCCATATCCTCTTGAACCGGTGGCGGTGCGTATGTTGAATCATCGCGATCTTGGTATGTTGGCATTGAATGACATACACGTTGCTCCTTGCTCTTCAATTTTCATCACAAATGCATCCATTGTTAGTCATCTCTGATTATGTTGATCGTGCATAAACTCTTTGAGGTGTTCGGGAACCAAGCCGCATGCATATGGAGCTGCCTTCAAATCGCATTTACATGTTCCAATGTAAAAAATTGTTTCCAGAGATTTTACATACTCTGTAAATTGTTGGGTTTTGTTTCTTCTCTTGATTTGGTCTTGATATTTGTCAAGCAATCTATTCAATTTATTACATACACTTTTTTTCAGCATTATTTCCATACCAAGTTTTTCCCAAATTCGAATCAACTTATCTTGTACTTGAATAGTGAATGATTTATAGGAAAACTTTTTTTGTTCTGTTTTAGCACGTTCGCTTAAGTAAAAATAATATCTCAAGATATCCAGATGGGTTGGTAAATTAAGATCAGTCAAATCAGTAGACACACCAAAAACAGTAACATCATGCTTGGGTATATGACTCATTGGGTTTTCGATAGTTGTTGATGTTGTTGTTGCTTCATCTTGCGGTGTAGAGGATGGTGGATTCATTGTAAACTTTTTGATTTGGAATGGTCACTTCACTTATTAATTTTTTTTTTAATATTTTTTTATCTGAAATTAGCACTTCACACTTTGAGTTCTTCACAACGACTTAATGCATTCACAAAAACTGTTGCGTTATATATGGTCTATGAGACGAGGTAATAAGAATGAAATGGTAATTTCAATTCTACCTGGTGTGTCTTGTGGTGGCTTAAAAACCCACACAAGAAATTTTACGACCTGCAATTGTGTCACAGTGATACGTTCGTTTTTTAAAAGGGTTGCGGTGCATCACAGTGATACCTTAATTGTTAAAATGGTTCCAAAAAACGCGCATTTCTTAAGAAGGTGCCATAAAAAACCCATAAAAAGGGTTGTAAAAACAACCTTCATTTCATAAGTAGGTGCTATAAAAAAAACTACACAAGTATGTTTACGACATGCAGCTGTGTCTTGTGGTGGCTTAAAAAACCCACACAAGCAATTTTACGACCTGCAATTGTGTCACAGTAATACGTTCATTTTTTAAAAGGGTTGGATAAAAAACCCACACAACTAACTTTACGACATGCAAATGCATCACAGTGATGCCTTGATTTTAAAAGGGTTGTAAAAAACGCTAATTTCTAATAAATTTTTTTAATTTATTTTCTATTACTAAGTTTAATTCATTTTTATACCTTATACCACTATGTGGTTTGGGTATAATGACTTTGTGCTGCTGTTTGTAACAACCAAAAATATTTGACCTACACCCATCTTTAATTATACCGATCGAATCAGAATCACTATCTGATTCGATTTAACGATGTCCGTCCGTCCGTCCGTCCGTCTGTGTGTCCATGTAAAGTTTGTAATTAAACTGCAGGTCGCAAATATGAATATATTTTGCCAAAATTTGGCAGTTGATCTTTTATCGGCCATGTGCTGAACGCTATTGAAATTGGTGAGAATCGGTCCATGTTCAGACATAGCCCCCATACAAATGACCCCTATGAAATCAACAAATATTGCCATAAGATCCAAATTATCATACAAATCTTATTCAAATTGGGTTTGTATGCGTTTATTACATCCATCAATGAGTAGTCTAAAAATGATCCCCCATGGGACAACTCTTAGTCATAGGCCCCATATAGAGCTGCTTCCCGATTTTCACTTAAATCTATCAAAAAACAAAAGTATTGCACTGATTCTTCTCAAATTTTGTTTGTATATATTTTTGCAAAATACAAGAGACTTTACCAAACATAGTCAGGAGTGTTCCACTTTTGGGCCTAGTCCCCGTATAGATATAGCATCCGATATGAAATTTTTCATATCTGCAGCCGAAACAATTAATAAAAATCCCACTCAAATTTGGTTTATGCTTATTTTCTATATTCAGTTAGTTGGGCCTAAGAGATACGGTCTCTAAACGCATGGTATAGGGTATCATATAGTCGGTCTCGACCGACTATAATTTTCTTACTTGTTTCATTTACATATGTTCTGACTAAATAAATTTCTAAAGAGAAAATTAAACTCCAAAAAAAAAAACATAGGTATTTCGCTGATTTTTTCATGTAAAGTGCCAAAACTGGCGATTTTTTGAAATGTTTATATGGGGAACCCTACAGGGGAGTTCCAGGGGGTGTGCCAGTGGCATGGGTGGGTCGGGCCTCCAAAGTTAGTGGTCGTCAGTCATACATTTGGACTCGATTGGAGCACTCTAAATGGGTCAAAGTGGGATTTTTCAAAATTTGCCCCTACCCAAAAATTCGACCCAAATTCTGGGACATCAGAATTCGTTTTAGAGGTATGGTTCCTTCGGCAAAGTTTCTTATTTTGATCCCTAGAATACGATTTTCACTGAGCAATGGGCGGTTTTTATGCCTCCCCACAAATCGACCCGGCCTGATATATATGTATATAAATGTATGATTTCACAAATTCTATTTAATTATACCCTATATTCGTACCACTATGTGGTTTGTGTATAATGACTTTGTGCTGGTGTTTGTAACTACCAAAAATATTTTACCTCGACCCATCTTTTATTATACCGATCGAATCAGAACCACTATCTGATTCGATTTAACGATGTCCGTCCGTCCGTCCGTAAGTCTGTGTGTCCATGTAAACTTATATTCAAACTGCAGGTCGCAAATATGAATATATTTTGATGAAATTTGTTACGTAGGCTGCTATTGCCCATAGGATGAAAGCTGTTGAAATTGGTGGGAATCGGTCTATTTTCAGACCTAGCCACCATACAAATGACCCCTATGAAATCGACATAAATTGCCATAAGATCCAAATTGTTATATAGATCTCAGTCAAATTGGGTTTATATGCGTGTATTACATCCATTAATGAGTAGTCCAAAAATGATCCCTCAAATTTTGTTTGTTTATATTTTTGCAAAATACAAGAGACTTTACCAAACATGGTCAGGATCGGTCCAATTTGGGGCCTAGTCTCCATATAGATACAGCATCCGATATGAAATTTTTCATATCTGCAGCCAAAAAAATTAATAAAAATCCCACTCAAATTTGGTTTATGCTTATTTTCTATGTCCAGTTAGTTTGGCCTAAGAGATACGGTCTCTAAACGCTTGGTATAGGGTATCGTATAGTCGGTCTAGACAGACTATAATTTTCTTACTTGTTTTATTTGAGTTTTACATTTTCAATAACAAAAATTTCATAGTACGAGTATTTTTTTTTATAAAAAAAAATTTTTTAAACATTGTCGAAATCGCCTCCATTCCCTACAGGTGCATGATATGTATGCGCTCTGTTAAGAGCTAGACTATTATTTTTTTTTTTTTTTTATACTAACAAAAGTTGTTTTTACCCTATAGCAATACAAAATATAACAATAAACGGCATTTCTATTTGTTGACTTTATTTTCTGGGTCTTCTGGTGTAGAACTGCTCGCCATTAGTGTTTTTGAAACTGGTAGATACGTATTTGCCTTTCTATCTCGTCAATTTTGTTCCATATGCGGGTTGATACATCCCACTGTGGTGGAGGTTCGGAGTTTACCGCTCTCCGTAATTGAGCTATATCGCGTCTCTTTTTTACTAAGTATCCCCTTCCTCTCCTGTGTGGTCTTACGACCGGAACTTTCGTAAGGTCTGGTTGTGCTTGTTTTTTTGTTCTCCTCTGGTATTCTTTGATTGTCAGTGGCTGTGGCACCGGTATTGGGCTCTTCATTTTCCCTTAATCGTCTATTTTCCTCAGCTCTGGAGCAATTGTAGGAAGGTTGGATTGGTTTATCCTTCGCCTTGTGACAATTGTAAGCGATAAGGACTATTAATTCGCATATCCTTTGCTCAACTATGGAGCAATTTTCACGGTCGCCATATAACAGTTGGATGAATTAGGCGGTGTGCATTTGTTGATTGCCAATTTCAATCTGTTTATTTAATTCAATAGTGGAGGCATATATAGTACAAATATTGAATACTTAGCATTTACAATAGTTCTGTCAATAAGTTATTAAAATATTTGGTTATTATCTAGTTACAATGTTCGTATATTATCCGGAATGTTGTAATAGAACACATTAAAGCAATGTGTCAATTATTTATTATCTAGTTACAATGTTTTCTATTGTTTACATATAATGTGATACTAGGCTAATTATGTTATGTGTGTTGTTTGCGACTACAGTACAGAAATTAAAAAAAAAAAAAAAACAGTTGAGTTTGACAGCATGCCACGCCCGCAATTAGCAACAGTTTAACCTAATTTTTTTGGCTGCATAAATTTGGATACATTAAATACAAAATGGAGTTAGAGTTTTAAAAATCGGTGACAAAAAAAATTTGACTTTTGGCCAATGAAATCAAAATTTCAGCCACAGTGCGACGGTATATAAGTAGAAGGATTTGGATAAAGATTTCGCAAGCGGAACAATAAAAATTATTTTTGAACAGACTCAATGTGATCGCTGTGAACGGCATAATGTGGATCTCAAACAAAATCGGTATGACAAGTGATGTATACAATTGTTTTGTTATGATTGGATCGTAAAATTCTTTAGGTCAACGTTTGATAAAAGCAAGTAATCTACGAGCTTTATTAGCTGTCATTGCAATATGTTGTGAAAATGTTGATTTTGTATGTAACAAAACTCCAAGATCAAGAATGACGTTCACATATTCCAACTGATAACCGCCCAGAAAATATTTACCCAAACATCATTGTTTTCTTGAAAAACGCATGTATTTACATTTTTTAAATTTAAATCCAAAAAATTTAAGTTACACCATACGAAAAAATTTTCTAAATCACTTTGCAGCAAGACTTGCTCTCAGGAATCGGTTTAGCTAAGGAAGATTTTTACATCATCAGCATACATTAAAACGTTAGAAGAATTTATTATAGATGGAACATCATTAATAAAAAGAGAAAATTAACTTGTCCCAAAATGGCTACCTTGCGTACACCAGAATTTACTTTTATATTCTTAGACATAGTAATATTAAAACGAACACATTGCACTCTACAAATCAGGTAAGATTGAATCCAGTTTATACAGTTTCGTAAGTCCCATTAAGTGTAATTTTCTGAGTAAAAGGTGAGCAGGTGTTAATAAAGATGAAACTTGATGGTGGAGAAAATCAGTAATACAACTCTCAAAGAATTTAGGAATTTCGCTGAGTTTAGCAACGCCTCTGTAGTTTATAATGTTAGATTTACTACCAGATATAAAAAGTGGTACACTGTAGGATTCCTTCCATAATTTTGGAAGGTAGCCGCATTTGATTGATAAATTAAAAATAATATTTAACAGAGATGATAAAGAGTTAGTACAATTAATCAGAATACAACTGGGAATACCATCAGGTCCATGATGAAATGAAGGTTTTCATTTTTTTAAATTAAGTTTCAATATAGGATGTAGTGATAACAGGAAACGAAATTGACTGATGTTCAAACACATTAAATTGATAATCTCTTGGATTATCATAGACAGCATCCGAATATGTGGTGGAGAAAAAGTCATGACTGGATTCATTATTTAGGTATTTCATTACCAACAGATTTTCTTTTAGAATTTATGATTTTATAAAAGGTTTTAGGTTCAGGTTTAAAATTTATTTTCATGTCATTAATGTAATTAGTAAATAACTTCAAGTTTAGTAAGTTGTATTCTGAGCAACTGAATATTTAGCATAGTCAATAAGTGCACCAGATTCTTTATATCGCTTGTAACGTTCGTTTTTTACATTCCTAATTCTGAATAATTCTTTTGAATTCCAAAGAGGACCGTATTTAGCCAGCACAGTGTATTTTGGAAAGCCTTTGTCAATAAAATCCGAAAGAGTTTTATAAAAACAAATTATCATTGCATCAGTAGCAGCAGGACTCCCTTCATTCATGTATAATAGCTGCAGGCAGTTGGTGTTACACAACAGGTAATTTAAATCCGAGTACTTCATCCGTTTGTAGCAATAAACTTTTTATTTATTACAATATATGTTCGGTTCTAGTACAAAAGGAATGTTGTAGCTAAATTTAATGGTGGGATGATGTCGGTCCTAAGATCGAGTAATGGGATCAGATCAAGTCAAGGTACAATCAGCCGCTTAATTAACAAATACTAAATCAAGCAACTTATTTGAATCATTATAAACACAATTTATTTGGAAAAGGCATAAATCAAGTATATTGTTTAAAAATTCATCAATTAAATTCAATTTTATTGGAGTGTAGATAAAAGTATCAGGTAGAAAATTCCAGGATACTGAAGGTAAATTTACACCACCAACTACAAAAAGCAGTACGACAGATTTAATTGCTTCAAAATGTGCATTATAAATCAATTGTCCAGAACTCGGAGGAATGTAAGAGCAAGTTATAAAAATTTGTTTGTTGTTCAGTTTAATTTTGATTCAAATAAATGTTATAACACTCAATGAAACTGATGTCATTGCTTCAGATGGCAGAATGTTTGATACAGCAATTCAAACTCCACCTCCTGTAGTATTAGTAACTCTATCGAGTCTATAAATTTCATATTTGTTGCAAAAAATTTCGGCATTTAAGATTTTAATTTTTAGCCAGCTCTCAGTAAAAAATAATAATAAATAATCAAAGTCAAAGCTTTCAATAAAAAGAATTGACAATTTCGAACCTAGTTCATTAACATTTTGATACAAGATATTTAATTAGTTATCAGATACTATTTAATCTCTAATTGTCCCAAAACCAAATTCAAATACTATTGTATTTTCAGGCCAAAATCCACGATCAGTTATACGGTCAAATAATTAGAAAGGTACTCTTAAGGTGGATTCATCGTCTCGAACCGCAGTCTGCAGACTGAAGACTCGTTTCACAGTGGCGCCCGTAGAGCAAACGAGGTTGCAAAAATCAAAATTTTCATGTGCGCCGACGAAGTTTTGAATAAACCCATGTTATAGGAAACTCTTCAACGATTTCAAATATGCTACTCTTAATAATATCACATTTTTGTTTAGAAGATATAACCGTTCAAAGTTGACCGACTCTCGGTTTTCAAAAAAACACACAATTTTTAGTCAATTTGTTGCGATTTCAGGTGTAATATCACGAAAAATAGGTAACGAATCGCCTTATTTTTTATTTGTATTGATTGATGTATTTATTAAATGTATAATGATAAAAAAAAATTAACTGTTTGCTTTGTGTTTCTCTTGGTAAATCACTATTTAAAAACTATCCGTTTTTTCACTATTTTTCAAGTTTGACGGAAAATAAAAAAAATCTATATTTTACTATATTTGTCATGTTCTTTGATTATTTCTTTACATAATTCAAAATGGTTTATCTGCCCGTACGTGCCCGTTTGGCTTCTCGAGGTAAAAAAAAAGGTTAAAAAGACATGGTTGCAGAAATTGTATGGCGTGCATCCCTTACATGTTTTGACTGACAGTAGTTTGATCTAATAGTTTGAAAATTGCATTTTAAGTCGGTTGTCTACCTGTGAGCCTCTGCCAAAGTCTACTCCCAATATTCTGTTACACACACAGGATGCACAAAAAACTACTCATTGAAATTCGCAGGTACGCACCTCACTTAAAAATTACTTTGGAATACAAATGGTCAAGAACAATATTGACTTATGGTCCCTCCAGGTAGGCACAAATCTTATTTAGATACGAGCATAATATAAAAATTGCATAATTCAGCCTAAATCCATATGTATGCAGGGAACAGTTAAATTTTTAGGCATGGTAGCATAAGTCTATATATTGCAAAATAAGCATAATGCCTGGATTAGTCTACGACTGAAAGTTGGCGCAACAAGTACTGAAACCATGGCGTTAAACAATTTAAAATTATTTGAACTGTCTAGAAGGTCAACCACACCAAAGTTTTTCACGGAAGCTGCTTTAGAAGAACTTGATAGCTTATACGGAAATATTGGGAGAAGCGAAATTATAAAAAATAATTTTTATCTGATATATGCAAATATTAAGGCAAAATGGGTGAAATCTAATCGAACCATTCAGAACTTCAACTCCAAATACGAGGACTGGCTTAGTGAAGACACCATCCTGGATATATTGGCAGTAGATAAACCCACCACATCAACCAGAGGAGCAGAAGGAAGGCCAAAAAGTATTGAGGAGTGTTCAATTTTTACAAGAAAGAGGAAACTTGCCAATGCCACCAATGACTTGACCACGAAGCATTTATCGGACGCGCTGTCTATTAAATATGCAAAGGATAGTGAAAGAGTTAGGTCGCAGATTACAAAATCTGTTGCTAATGCAAGCCCACTGTGACTAAAAAGGATTAAGGAAAGCATTCCCATGCCCACAAACGCTCACATTAAAAAGTATGGTTCCGAAGAAGCCTTGGACTTGTTTATGGACTTACAACTTTCCAAAGAAAAATATGAGATACTACGGGTATCCTTGATGCAACACGGGGCTGACGTTTTACCAGGATACAAGCATATTACGCAAGCCAAAATAAATTCACGACCACTGCATACGGAGTTTACGGAAGTCTCTGTGAAAGCCAATCTGCAGGATCTCATGGGCCATACAGCAAAACGGTTGTTGGAGAGTCTTCCTGAAAATGAGATGAAAATTCTTCCTGAGAAACTGACATTGATCAGCAAATGGGGCTGCGATGGATCATCCGGACAAAGCGTTTATAAGCAAAGGATATCTTCCGATGACGCTACAATATCGGACGGAAATATGTTTATGGCATCTGTTGATCCTTTGCGGCTAAAATCTGATGTTTCCGTACACTGAAAAAATCCACGTCCGTCATCAGTGCATTATTGCCGACCAATAATATTTCAATTTACAAGGGAATCGGCAGAACTCATAAGGACCACGGTGAAGGACATTGAAGAACAAATAAGCAATATTAAGCCTACAAAGCTGCAAATTGGAGAAGGAAAATATATTGAATGCAATTACGAGTTCCACCTGACCATGGTTGACGGAAAAGTCGTAAACGAACTGACAGGAACAACCTCTACATTATCATGCCCGATTTGCAAAAAGAGTCAGAAGAACTTTGTTAATTTAAACGATTTTACAAACGAGGAGAATTACGAATATGGAATGTCACCATTGCACGCAAGGATAAGGTGTATGGAGTTCTTGCTAAAACTGGCGTATACCCTACCACAAGAGGAGGAAAACTTCGATGAAAATACATCAATAAAGGATAAGGAAAAGATCAGAAAGAAGCAAATACAAGATGCTTTTTTTAAACAAGTTGGACTAAAAGTAGACTGTCCCAAGCACGGATACGGTAACTCAAATGATGGAAATACTTCTAGGAGATTTTTTGAAAATGATGAGGCAGTAACTAGAATCACTGGAATTGACAATCAAATCGTGAAAATATTGGGAACGATCTTGAATATTTTAAACTGCAAAGAAAATGTCAATTCTACAAAATATGGAGAATATGCATCGAAAACTGCATCTCTTTTAGCAGAAATGTATCCACAGAAGAAGTTGATCCCGACCGTCCATGAAACATTGGCGCATGGCAAAGATATAATTGAGTACCAGTCTTTGCCAATTTGAGAGCTTTCTGAAGAAGCACAGGAGTCTCTTAACAAATTTTATAAAAAATATAGATTGCAGAACACATGCAAAGCATCAAGGGTAAGGCAAAATGAGGACCTCTTCAACATGTTGGCAGCATCTTGCGATCCACTTTTTTCTTCCCTGCGGCATGTGAAGTCACGAATAGAGTTAGAAAATAATTATAGTTTAGAAATGATAAGTCTTTTAGATATACCTTCTCTAACGAATTGTGATGAATATTTTGGAGAAAATTGAAAAAATAAATTTAAAAAAGAAGTAATTTTTTTTTAATTTGTTGGGTAATAATTTAAAACATAAAACCCTAAAGAAAAAAAATAAAAACAATCTAAAAATGTAAAAATAATTTTTTTTAGTTACCACAAAATAGATTTTTCTACAAATTTTAACTTTGATAACCCATAAGTAGGCCCCTACAAAGCGTAGCACCTTTTCCAAACGCTCATTTCATAGGCTGAACAGTTATCTATCATATGCTGTTTAAACTGTTCAATTATGTTATTCGGTTCAAAAGATATGATTTTTGCAACGAAAAAACTCAAATGGCGCCACTGTGAGTTTGTTGAATTATAACGAGCAACCAGCAGCTCGATTCATTGTCTGCAGGTTGAGTTACTGCTGACATTTTTTTTAAACACCTGTTCAGCTGTCAGATGTGTTGTTTGCGAAATTGAAAAGTGTTGTTATCAATTTTAAACGTAAACTTAAAAGAAATAAAATGAGTTGTGAAAATATGAGCCGCGAATAAATATTACTTTTGTTTCAATTAGAAGTGGAAAAGTTTTATCTATTCCATTAATTGCTTTTAATAGAAGGAAAAAAAATTTGCTGTACGTGAAATATTGCGCGAACATCGAATGAAAGGATATTATGCTACATTGATACCAAGAATGCCTTCAACAGATGTTGAAACATTTAAAAACTTTCACCGCACGGATCCGCAGAGTTTTGATGAACTGCTTGCATGTTTGGGACCACATATGAGAAATAAACCCAACCGAATGGAGGAGAAAATAACACCAGGTTAACGTTTGGCCGTCACTTTGAGGTAAACTTGTGGAATATAATACAATATTGTTCTGATACATGTCTATTTGTAGATATTTAGCAATCGGCGACAGCATGAAATCAGTTGCCTTTTATGGCTTCCGAATTGGCGCGTCCACCACGTCAAACATAATTCGAGAAACGTCCCAACTTATTTGGGATAAGCTCAAATTTGTGTTTCCAACACCATCAGAAGATATGTGGAATGGCATAGCGTAACAGTTTTTGCAAAAGTGTAATTTTCCACACTGCCTGGGTGCGATAGACGGAAAACATGTAGTCGTACAGGTAAATAAACATGTAATGTGTGTATAAATTACTACATTAATTTCATTTCAATTACAGGCTTTTCCAAACCCCAATTCCCTTACATATAATTACAAGCATACACACAGCTTGTTTTTGATGGCAATAGCAGATGCTGATTACAAATTTATCATGGTTGATATTGGCACATTGGGGCACAATAGTGATGGTGGTGTTTCCAAAACTTCTAAATTTAGAAACAATATCTTGCATCATGCAGAAGAAATGTTTATTCCACAACCAAAACCACTACCGAAAACAGGTGATATTGCACCATATGTGTTTGTGGCTGATGAAGCTTTTCCGCTGTGGACAAACATCATGTGCCCTCATCCTGGTCGTAATGCATGTAATTTGCCTGGTAACGAAACAAAATTCAACTGCAAATTGTCACGCGCCCGCAGAGTGGTTGAAAAAGCCTTCGGGATTTTAGCCAAACGTTTTAGAATTTACCGCAAACCGATCATTGCGAGCAAGGAAACAGTGAAGAACATAATAAAGGCCACAGTTTGCCATCATAATTGGCTTCGCGAAAAATTACCTGTTATTTAGACGACCAGGAAGAAGCAGTGCATAATCAAAACTTGCTGCAAATCAGATCAATGCGTCAGAATCGTGCTGAGGCGGTCAACGTCAGAAATTTATTTGCTAAATATTTTAACGAATAAAAAAAATATTTATCACAACAGCAATTTAATACGTTTATTTTATTATTTTTTAAATTTCTTTTCCGCAATTAAATTTAATGTAACAGGTTTTAATTTTTCTTTACTTGCTGGATCTAAACTCTCCATTTCCTGCTCAAAATATAAGTAAAGAGCTTCTCTGCGGATTTGATAGAGTTTTACAGCTTTCTACTAGTTGCTCTATTCGATTGAAGCTGCTTTCCAACTCAATGTTTATCTTCTTCCTCTTCGGTGACGGTGAAGTGATTGGTGAACTAATTTTCACTTCTGATCCAAAGTCATCAAACAATTGTTGTATGTCCTCTGTGTAATTGCTTGTCCTTGGCCTATTAGTATATGTAAATGAGTGAAATGAACAAAATAAATAAATGAACACATTTTATTTAGACTCACTGATCATCATCCAAAAATGAATGAATGAACGACATTTCAGTTAAAATAAAATCAACTAACGGCCTTAAATTTTTACGTGCACTGCCACTTGCATTTTCTTTTACCTGCGCCATTTTATATTTTATTTTTGTGCGCTTCCAAAGGCCTTACACATCTTTGGCTGCAAACAAGACAGTTTAATCAATAATTTTTTAGGTTTTATATTTGTATTAACTTACGAGTCATTGCCAACTCCTGAGCAATCTCTGCCCATATAATTTGCTTTAGTCTGTTGTTCTTGTAATGTACGTTCTGTATGTCGTACAATACACACCTATTCAGCTTGCGTACCTCGGAAATCAGTTTCTTTAGCTCATTGAAATCTGTAAATGCAGGTAAAAAACAGGTAACCAGTCAAACCAGTATATATTGAATTTAAAGAACTTACCTTGTTCCGCCATTTCTCACATATGGTGGCATAACGGATATGCCACATAAAAAGTAACATTTCTTAAAAATCTTAAAAATCAAGAGATGGCAAGAGATTGCTCGTTACTTTCCTCTCCTTTTCTAACGAGTAAACTTCATATAAAAAAAACAGTCTGTAGACTGCCGTTCGAGATGATGAATCCACTTTTATTTCAAATGAGGCAATGCTTCTCTGTTGAGAAAAATTAAATTTGTATGTTAAAATATCAGCATCAAAATTTAATTTTTGTATCAAAAGACAAACGGGAAACAAAAATAGATTTTTTTAGGCGGTTCATCAATGTTCTGTAAATGATTATCCTTATTTAAGAATCTTGGAGATTTACGACGTCTTTGGGAAGGTGATTTAAGCTTACTATAGGAGTTTATTTGATCAGATAAATTCGTAAGGTTTTTCTGTATTTAAAGGAAATTATTTTTAAGTGCATCGGTAAAAATCGACTCCAATTTTTTGACAACTATTACAGCACCAATGCAAATTTTTGTGCTTTGAAATTGATTCAGCTACTAGTCCAGACAGTCCGCAACATTTAAAATGGCAAAGGCCATAACACAGCCAACAGATAATCATTCTTTCAACATCTTGCATTTTATACAAGCCATTTTTGAAAAACAGGTTTTATTTATTTGAAATTGATTCAGCTACTAGTCCAGACAGTCCGCAACATTTAAAATGGCAAAGACCATAACACAGCCAACAGATAATCATTCTTTCAACATCTTGCATTTTATACAAGCCATTTTTGAAAAACAGGTTTATTTTTTTAACGAATATGTCGATAATGCAGTTTAAACGAAAACACGCTGAACGATTATCAGAAGAATTCAGAACAAACACAATATGTTGATATGATGACAAGTAAACACCATCTGATTATTAAATGATGGATAAACAAAATGTGTGTGATGTGTGCGTTAATAATAATTAAGAAAGTTATATTTCTTAATTATGGCATAACAATAATAATTTTAAAACCATAATTCAAGCTTACGACCGTGTTTAATTCAAAAACCAAAAGCAGCAAATGTTATCGATGCACCCCAATAACAAAGTTGACACAAATTAACACGAGACACAGCTTTTAAAACAATAAATCACTTTTAATAATAGAACGAGTAAAATAAATGTCTGTTCACGACGGTAGATGAGTGGACCGCTTCTTTTTCTTTGTTTATAAAGGATCTTCCAAATGTTATTCGTTCTTAAGACATCTTGGTTTATGCAGATGATGTCAAAATCTTCTTCAGTTATAATAATCAGCACTCTGATCATGTTTTTATTCAAATGATTTGATTTCATTTTATACATGGTGTAATTTATATTTAATGGCGCTGAACCTCAAAAAGTTTCGTCAGAAAGAAGCCGATATCTGTTAATTATGTGCTGGGTGATTATTGTATCGATAAAGTATAAAACTTTTTAGATCTTGGTGTTTTATTGGATAAAAAACTGAGTTTTATTCCTCATGTAAAATGTTGGGCTAAAGAGCTCAATGATCTGTATGTCACAAAAATTTTATATCTGTACGTCACTTGTGAGAACTAACTTGGAATTTACTTCTATAATTTGGAACCCAATCTACCAAATTCATATCGAAAGAGTGGAATCTGGAAACCAATTCCTATTGTCTTGTCTTCGTAGCTTGAACTTCAATCCAGTTGATCTTCCATCCTATTAAGCTACTAACTTTAAAAAACCGGAGAACTATGGTATATGTTTCATTTCTTCTTAATATAATTTATGGCGATGTTTGTTCTGGTTTTCTGATTAACAATATACCATTCAATATTCCTCAACGACCAGCAGGTTACCTTTATCTGTACATTTCTATAGAGCTAATTATGCAAATGCGCACCCTCTCAAGAGAAAGTGTATTTTTTTTTTGTTAACCAAAACTCAGGGGATGCCCCCTACAAATGCAGTGCATTGTGTTGATTTAAGGAAAATAGGTTACTATTCAATTTAATGAACTTTATATATTTATTAATTTCACATTAAATAATAATGCAATTCAAAGTAAAATAATATGTTTTCTAAATTCATGAACAGCTATGTTACTAAAATTTATTTAAAAATGTTTTTCTCTGTAAATAGTCTGTAAGGACTAATTCCATAGACTAATACACATACAATAAAGAAATAAATATATATGGGGCGTTTCATGTCAAACGACCCAACTTTTGAAACCGCTATCTTTCGATCGGAATGAAATTTGCACCACGGTTAGCCCTATTGGATAGTAGTTTAAATACATTTTTTCAACAAGATCGGTCAAGAACTCTCTGAGTTAGATGGGGTCAAAATTTGACATTTCGCCCAAACAGGTGTATTTTCTCATCCATGTAAGTTTTTACCTATTGATCTAAGCAAAATCTTTTCCAAATAAAATAAAATAAAAAAAATTTGTTGACTTTTCTTTCAAAATCAAAAATTTTGTTGACTTTTTTTCAAAAAACGCCCCTGTTTTGCTCAAAAGAAAGCCTAGGTTATGTTCCTTAAGAACTTTTTGGTCGTTTAGTGGGATGCGAGTGTGATATCTATCAAAAAAAATGTTTTCTAATTCAAGACAATGGTTTTTAAATTTTTAGCATATGCTCTAAGTTGAATTTTTTCCTTTTAGTGTGTCAGTGTTTCTAAAACCCTAAAAATAAAACACATACTGAGAAACTAGACAAATTAACCTTTCCGATGGTGTGTAAGATGACTAACTAAAATTTCGTACCTTCGATACTGTAATACCCGCAATATGTTGTTAACCTCAGAAAAACAAATCACTTTTTTCTATAGAAATGTTGAAAAAATATTTTTTTATCTATTTGTAATAATAATTAAATTAATATAATAATAATAATAAAAATAAAGAAATAAATAATTTAATAAAATTTAATCTCAATCACATTAGATCCATTTATAACATAACTATTTTTTAAATTAATTTATTGTAGCTGATGAATTATTTAAGTTTTGTAAATTTTTAAATACCCAGTCTTTCATCCATCTTATTTATCGCCTTTATTTGCTGCTTTTTACCAATGTTTTCTTGGCGTTACTAGATACAGCTGTTGATTAACGTGATGTTGAAGGAAATCAACTTAAAGTACTTAACAGATGATTCGCCAGAAAATTTACATGATTACCGCGATTGCCTTAAATTGACTATGTGTCCTAATGCAACAACTTCTTGCCACTTAGGTGAATGCAATTTTATAATTCTTTTTAAGTAAATATAATTTATATTAAATAAATAAATAGTACGCGCAATTTTACATAAATATTCCGTAATGCCAAACAACAGAATATAAGCTACAATGAGCTCCACAGATGGAACTGCTGCAGTTTCAATAATCTTGATCAACAACTGTTACCACAGCTTCGCTTGAATTATCTCGTTTTTGACGGAAAATCCAGCTTTATAGTTCGCGCAAGTCGAGGTTCAGTTTGAACATCAATACACAGAAGCTGTATTAAAAAAATCTTTTACTATTTTTTTTACTATTGGATACAAAAATGCTCTCAAGGGCCGACCGATGCATATGAAAAAAATCAAGCACCGACTTATTGAATATTTTTCTGTATCTGAGGAGTACCGCATTAAACAGCTGCTCAACAATATGGAAATCAGTCTCACGAAAGTTACTCCGCGAAATGCGAATGCTAGTTAGCGGTGGGGTTACGGAAGATTTATTGCGAACCATGTGAATCGGACCAGCACTTTGCGATCGCGTTCCAAAGTTAGATCAACTTCTCCAACTGGTATTTACTATTGTCATTAGCGTTTTGGATGCAATGCTAAGATTCATCCCAAATGCAGCAGCTACCTAAATTACGCTTATCACTTTGCAGAAAAGTGATGATAAAAATGATAAAACTGTGTGGACCGAAAATGTAAACGAAGATTTCTAAAAATGCAAATCTGACTTATCTAACTGCACTGGCCTTATTCATCCTTACGACAGCTTACCAATCTGTATCATGGTCGATACTTCAAATGATGCTATTGGTGGTGTTTTATAACAGATGTGTCCAAATGATTGGAAACCTCTCAGATTTCATTCGAAGAAGCTTAGTGACACTCAAAGAAGTGTAGCATCTATGACCGTGAACCTTTAGCAGCATACTCCGTGGGATTGTACTATCGTCACATGTTTGAAGACTGAAACTCCACCATCTTAAAAGATCAAAACCACTCACATTCGCTTTTAAGCAAAGCTCAGAAAAAGGCAGGCTTCATCAGACTCACTTTAATTCTTCCATACATCGATCGGTACACTCGCTGGCTGAAACTTTAAAAATGTTTGGATTACATGATTCGTAGTACCGTAGAAAATATCTACAGATCAAGGTCGCGTGTTTGAATTTGAATCTCAACTCTTCAAGGAATTGGCACACCTTCTTGATCGAGTTGTGGTATCGATCTCTAAAGACTTCAACTATGAGTGAAAATACTGCAACTTGCATGGATGTTTTAGCAACGGTATTACTTGGATTGTGAGTAAGTTTCCATGAAGATGTCAACGCAACGCCATTTTAGCTAACATATCTATATAATTATTATTAGGCTACGAGGTGGAATTCTCAGCTAAACACGCAATTTAATTTTAACTCGGTGTCACCAATTATCGGGTGTAGAAGAAAATAAACGTAAGATAGTTTTTAAAATTTCGAATGGATATTTTAATTTTTTTTTTTTATTTTGACTTAAAATATTTTGTATTATAATTTAAAATATATTTTTTTAAACAAGTGTTCTTTTTATAAAATGCTAAGTGGATGCCTACAGATTGTACGCGTTTGTTTACTATTTGCCTACTTGCGACTATTTGTATCTTGCATTTCCAGGATAAAATTGACACATATTCTATAAGCTAAATCTTTGGTCCATTTAATTTCAATTAACAATCAGTGTGGACTCCCGAATGAGGGTAGGTCGGACATTCACATATTTTCACTAATTTCAATAAGGAAATAAAAGCAAAAGCACAAAATTTCATAATGATATTTATTAATATGAGTAAAAAAATGATTCCCAGTCGATCGGAGAAAACATTTCGGAATTCGTTAAAAATATATACACAAATATTTTTGTTTCTATGAACTTTGAGGAATTGATAATGAATATATTTTTTGTATATTTTTTTTTTCTTTTTTGGTTTTCTTCAAAATTTGACACATACAAACACATATTTCACAGCAACATTTTTTAGTACATATAGTCGAAATTTTTAGCAATTTTTTCAATCGTTGTAGAAATAAATATATTCGGACATGTTTTGCAAAAGTTGAGTTTGTAAAAGTTATTTAATATTAATATATAATGAACTGCTTTTTATGTTTGTAAAATAAATTTACCTTCATGATATACATACATATGTATGCAGTCGGATAACATCCAAAAATCGTTGTCTTGTATCTTATGTTATATTGTATGTATAGATGTGAATACATACATATACAATATATTTGCGCAAACAAACTATAGTACGAGAAATCTTAATACATGCAAATTGTTTTTTGAGAATTATTAACTAAAACTAAGTAAATTGATTTACTACAAACAGGAAGGAGATTCATTGTGGCTACAGAATTTACTACCAATCGAATTGCGATAATCGGTTATGATTACAATTCTATTGCCTTAAAAGTAAATATTTTATCATAATAGAAAATTTGTAGATGATATTAAATTTCTGTTGATACAATCGAAAATACAGTTGTTCCACTTAAGACCAATTCGGTTGGCAAACATTTTTTCTGTGTGTATATTCATACACTCAGAAAACGGATTCGTTGTTGCAACCGAATTAACTGCCAACAGAATTTTGGTAGTCCCATGTACTATAAAATTATTCTGTTGTGATTACAAAGTAATATTTTCGAAATAACCGTAAGAACTTTAATGCAACTCATATTTTAAGTAAATTAGATTGTATGAATTGTTGAATTCTGTTCATATAATGGAATTCAGATATTATTTATTGCCGTTTACAACCATTTATTGTGGTAGGCCAATGCATAACTGTAATCTATAATATAAATAGGCTAGGCGATTTTTTGTTACCGATTTTTTGTTTACCGTTTTATCTGCTTTTGACCAAACGTTTATTATTTGAAAGGTATTTCTTTTTAGCTCTTCCCCAGACTTGCAGATTTTTGAATTTTTTCCTTTATTTTGAGTAAATTGTATTTACAGTTGCTATTAACACATACAAAAAATTACACATATGCTATGTGTGTGTTTATTAAATTTGTTAATGTGTTTGTTAATGAGTTTGTCATCTTCGTTCACAATAATAATAAACCAAAAAATTGTTGGTTTGTGAATTGGCTGAGTTGAAAGTTGCCTAGAAATTGCATTCGAATTTCGAGCGCTGGAATCTGATAGTAATTATAACTACGCTTTTAAATAATTTAATATATAATTTGTTTTTTTTATTTTACAGCTATAAATTAAAAAGAAATAAAGTAAAAATATCTAAAATAAATTCTTGTTGATGAAAAATTAGCTGCACTTGTTGTGCCAGTTGGTGATTGTTAAGGTTTTTGTTCTTTTTTGGGTATAGATATTTTAAATGGGGAATAAATTGTATTAGATTTTTTTTTTTTTTTTTTTTTTTTTGTATTATTTAACTTTCAAATAATTTAGTAACATTAAGTTGCCTCAGCGCCTTACAGGCATTATTGAGGCGAGTTGGTAAAATATAACACATAATTTTATATAATTACATTATAAAATATGTTTATGAAAATGTCTATAGAAATGTTTGTTTACTATAATCAAAGTTATGAAATTTATTCAACTCAGAAGCTCTTCTAACTATATTACCTAATAAATAATCTTTTAACGAAGATTTAAATAAAGAAATTCTGTTTACACATTTTAAATTCTGTGGTAAGTTATTAAACTGATGACCACCCATGTATTCAACTCTTTGTTTTGTTGTTTCTAACCTACACCGGTCTACTAATAATAATAATAATTCACAGGTAGTAAGTGAAAACTACTGAGTTGTGGCAGTTATGAAGTATGCTGCATTTGTTGGACATTCAATTCCTTAGCCGAGGCTACATGAACATTTCAAACACTCTCGCTGTGACCACTTCATAAATGGTACCTAATAACAAATTATCTGCATTACACTGTTGCATTTATAGTTAAAAATTCAACGTGAAACAAGACTTGGGTATGTTTATGGGAATTCAAATAATTTTCGGCCACATGAAAATGCACTTGAAGTATTGACGATTTTCAGCCAACTATGCTACATGGTTCAGTGATGTCTATGATTTTAGTCCTATTGTTGCTATTGAAATTGCAAGTATTGTTGAGGCATGATGGCTACTAGCGATTCGTCGTATTAAAATGGGAACTTTATTGTTATTTGTTTTTTGCGAGTCGTTCCATAATGCTTACTAGTATTGTTGTATGCAAATTGAATAATAAAGCTATTATTTGTGGTAGAGTCGGAGGCCATTTAAATTAAAAATTATACTTTTTTTATATTTCTATATAATATGCTGCAAATTCTTGAATCGGTAAAAACGAAACGTTCATGTG
Source organism: Cordilura impudica (assembly GCA_963682025.1). NCBI lineage: Eukaryota > Metazoa > Arthropoda > Insecta > Diptera > Scathophagidae > Cordilura > Cordilura impudica. The sequence continues at coordinate 134,333,169 of OY821521.1, forward strand.
TAGTCTCATAATGAATGTTAATATAATTTTTATTTTATTTTAAAACTATTATATTTACAAATCTGGCTAAATATTTTTTTTTATGACCGAATTTTATGATTATAATTATAAATTTGTTTGTATTATATTTACCAACAATTTGTTAGAATATCTTTATACACTTAGTCGGTGTAAACTATATTGTGTTAATAGAATTTGATGTTGTAATCACCAATATTTAAGAATGCATCATGTTATAATGGGTTTAATATTGATCCCCAACTGAATAAGCTTAATAATTTTCATAAAAATTTTATTGGTAAATTGAACTTAATTTTTATTAAAGGTACATCAATTTTATAAGAATTATATTTATATGGTAGATAACAACGAATTTATACTGATTTTAAAATATTTATGAATTACAATAAACATGAGTATTAGATACTGATTAAATTTTTCTAGTGCTAACGGAATTCTTACCATTTTTTTTTTTGAGTGCACATGAGACTAATTCATAAGGAACACAAGTTGATGATTTAATTAGAGTTTAATTTTTGCCAATGCAAATTAAATTAATTGGCATTGACTGCATTGGCTTTTGTTAAAGCCAATGTTAATGTAATATAAATATCATTATCATTTACAATGCCGAAATTGGAAAAAAAATAATTTGTTTTTCGAATGATTAAAAAGCTCATGCTGCAAATACAACACGTTGGCGAAATGTATTACAGAGAATATTTGAGATCATTAAGTTACACGTGTCACGTGCTTTGAGAGGAACTTCTGATAAGTTATATGAAGATAACAAAGAAAACGTCTTAAAAATTGTGGAGCATATAGCTGCATTCGACCCAATCAAATAAAAAATAAAGAATTACACGTACATTTCTTGGCCAAAAAAATTCAAAGTGAAATATTTACGTTGTTAAATTCTGCAGTAAACGATAAAATTACGAAACTGAAGGTATAACTTTTTCTTGATATTATTCAGCATTTGTATGGTTTTTCTTATCGTCAAACCAACGCTAGAATTAAAAAATATATACATATATCAGTGATCTTACATTGAAATACAGAGAAAAACTAGTTTGGCTAGACGAATTGATGCTTTGAAGCCCCTACGAATTACTTCAAAGAAGTTATTGCTGCTCTTTATGATCAGAAAAGTCATATTTATTGATCAAAATATTTCCTTTTTTGGGATGGGGGGAACAACTGAAATGCTCCATTAAAGTTTTATATATCAAAACAAAAATAAAATTAAGAGTTTAGTATTTAAAAATATGTTTTTTAATAATTCATAATTTAGGTTAAGTAATATAAAGTTTTTAACTATTCTTTTTTTTCTGGTTAAAAAATATGGGGTACTTTAAAGCTCTTCGCATATGGCGTCACAAATGCTCGACCGGAGCTGACCGTCACACAGTGGACTCATCACAAACTGTGGCAAGCATTATGCAAATAAAATAATATGTTTCCGAAAATCGCGAGCAAGAAAAAGACAACTCCATTCATACATATGTGAAACACAGCTTCTGATATCTTGGAAACTGCGATTGCATACCCCAATTTCATGTTTGTGTGACATGGTAGAGCCATTATAAAGTGCTAGAATTTCAATATTAGGACATGCTGTGAGAATCACTACTTGTACATTTTTTACGGTTTTTTATTGCTTTCCGTTTCAATAACATACCCCAACATATTTCCATCATGTGCTTCTAATGGCACAGTCTTGAATTGGGATTACATTTTCTCCATAATTGTTTCTAAGCTTTTAGTAAATCAGTTATTTAACAATTCTATCACGAGCTTTAGCTTCAAGGGGTAGATGAAACATCCTTGAACCAGAAGTATATTTTCTGCTAATTTAAGGAGCATGTGGCATCCATCTGCCATCTAGACTGAATTTTATTCGTCAAAAATATCTTATATTGTCAGTTAGTTATCGAGGCGGTTAGATCTGACATTTCCCAAATGGCAGACTGAAACTTGTATACGATTTGCAAATCATATATCATATTTTTTGCGGCTCTTAAACTTAGACACTTTTATATCTCTTTATTTATTAATTTTGTTTCTAAAACGTACGTATTAAATGTTCTGATTGTCCTATTCCTCTAGCTATTTCATGATTTAAATATCCTCATACTCAGTTCTTTCCATTTAAATTATTAGTTATGTTTAAACAAAACTTCAAAATTTTTCTTTACACCAACTCTTGTCATAACTGTAACTATGAGACACCCTATACTATGTGTTTTGAAAATTGGCCTTAGATCCAACTAATTGGGTATAGAAAACAAGTAAGAAAATTATAGTCGATCTACACCGACTACACGATACCCTATACCTATCTCTTCGGTCCAAATAATTGGATATAGAAAATAAATTTGATTGGCATTGTTATTACTGCTATATTTATATGGAGACTAGGTGGAAAAATGGATCGATCCTGACCATATTTGCTAAAGTCACTTATATTTTGAAAAAATATATACAAAACAAATTTGAAATAGTCTGTGCAATATTTTGGTTTATTGATAGATTTAAGTGAAGGTCGGCAAGCAGCTCTATATAGGGCCTATGATTAAGAATTGTCCTACAAAGATTATTTTTGGACTAATGGATATCATAAATACATACAAACCCATTTGACTGAGATCTATATGATAATTTGGATATTTTGGAAATCTATGTCGATTTCATAGGGGCCACTTGTATGGGACTAAGTCTGAACATGGACCGAATTGCACCAATTTTAATAGCATTCATCCTATGGCCGACAAAAGCTTATATACTCATATTTGCGACCTGTGATTTGATTACAAGGTATACATGGACACACAGGTAGAGAGACGGACGGACGGACATCGCTAAATCGACTCAGAAAGTGATTCTGAGTCGATCGGTATAATGAAAGATGAGTCTAAGTCAAATATTTTTGGTAGTTGCAAACAGCAGCACAAAGTGTTATGGGATGTAAAAATTTTATATGCATCTATTCGAATTTTGCGTACTGTAAGATGTAAGCGAAATTGTTAAATGTAGCGCAATTGTTGAATATTTATGCATGTGTTTGTTCAACTATTTAAAATGCATATTGTATCAACTAGGGGATCCGAAAGGGACTGAATTTTACAAATCTAAGGATTTTGATTTTTCAGGATTTCGGTATTTTTTAATTTAAAAATAAAATTTTTCAGTGATACATACATACATATATTTTAAATAATTCATTATATATTTTTTTTATTTGTATTTCAAAGTCAAAAAAATTAAATAAAAAACTAAGAACAAAACCGATTAAAAAATTAAAAAATAAATATAGTTACAATAATAATAACTTAATTACAGATTTTTGTACAATATGGCCAAACAAATTATATATATAATACAAAAACTATTTTGTCGTGGCACATACTCACTGATTTAATTTCACTAAAAAAAGAGAAATTTGTTTATACATTTCATTAGGAATACACAAAGTTTCATCGTTTCCAATGTAGGAGGCGGACGTTTGTCGGTGAAATTATATAAAGATATTTAAAAATAATTTCCCACTTACAAATAGATCAAGTTCTTAATGGAATTGACAGATATGTAATTATGTAATTTATTTTCTATATAAATTGTTTCCCTAAACACAATGTCGTCGAAATTACTGATTTCTTCAATCGATGAATCAAGTGAAGCATTTAGAAAGCTTTTCGAAATCTAGATTTCAGAATCGATGACCCTAGCATGAACACACATTGTACTTACATTTGCACGTGGCGAGAGTACGATATATTTACAAACTTTTAGTTCTACTACCAGGAACATATGCTTTGCATACGTTTACATCCAAGTTTGAATGTGTGAGTGTTTGCTACTCCCATTTTTTAAGTATCGTAACTCAACTGCAAAATGTAATGAAAAGACAAAATATAACAAAAAAAAACATGCATATATTGATAGGGAAAAGCAACAGCAAGCGGCTTTAGCTACGACAACGATTGCAACAACAAGTGATAAAGTACCAGCATAAGAAAAGTGACAGAAATCACAAAAAATACACCCCAACACATGTAACGACTAACGCTGATAATATTCATGAAGAATGATATAGCAGCAGTAGCAGCACAAGTGTTGGGTGTCCTGTGTTTTTCTGAATGCGATCTTCTTGGTCGTATTTCTCTCAAACCAGCTTTTCGTATTACAAGAAACATCTATAAATGAAAATTCTCAAGACTCATGGCAACAATGAAGTATAATATACGCTGTGTTTGTGCAACACTTTCAATTCATGCGACTACTGCCGTTATAAGCGTATAACGATTCGTTGATTAAATTTCAATGCTTACAATGCACCTAAGCGAAAATATACACTCGTGCAAGTACAGATATAACGTGTATGTTTCTGATACGGTAAATTTGCAAAAGAAAGTGTACAATATGTATGTAAAAAGATATGAAAAAACTAAAGAATAAAACAAAATATCTCCTTGTTCCTGCTTGTTCATTTAGTAAGGCAACAAAGCATGTTTTAAAATGCATTATTAATGATAATAAAAATATATGAGTTTACACGTTTCGGCGTTGAAAAAAATTCGAAACTAAAACCTGATACAATCTTTCTAGCTCGATCACATATTACCAAATACCATGAATTCCGGTAAAATAATTAATTAATTCCACAAAAAATAATTTATATAAAAACATAATTAAAGTATCGCTTTTGGCGTATAATGTGTAGTCACCTGATATCTTTCTTACGTACTTTCTAAGTTTCTATTGGTAACAGATTCAAATTCCTATGTTAAATAAAAATCGGAACAATTTAAATATAGTCTTTTAGATACCACAATTTAATGAGAATTTATACACACAGATAAAAGATTCATTGTGGCTACCGAATTTATTGCTAACCGAATTGCGATAATGCCAATAACAGATTTTCGGGTTCACGTTGATTACAATTCTATTGTCTAGCAGTAAAAATTTTATCATAATAGAAAATTTTCAGATGATATTAAATTTATGTTGGTACAATCGAAAATACAGTTCTTCCACTTTAGAACAATTCGGTTGGCAAATATTTTTTCCGTGTGTAGGATATAGTGGATTTCGGTATTAGTTATCGTTCGAAAATAAGGGAAAATCACGATTGCTTTGCTTCAAAACTGGTTGTTCAAGATAAAAATGAATATTAAATAAAACCTATAGTGCAAGGAACAACAATTTTAGTAGCAGAATTGATAAAAACAACCAACAAGCCTGCTTTAATTCATCAACAATTATTTTGCGAAAGACCCATGTTTTGGGAGCAAGAAATATTTAACGTAGGGCCTTAATTTAATGTTTTTGGCGTGACATCGTATTTCCAACAAAAATTATCTTCAAGCTGTGATAATGGATGGTTGGATGGTATATATATACGTATTTCCTTTATTTATAAAATTTACATAGTAAAAAAAAAATTGCAAATTTGATAAAAGTTCACGAAGAACAAAGGGCATCAACAAGTTCTCTTCACTTTACGCAATCATTAGCTAGGATCTTTGCTTGATTCCAAGTCAACTTACGAGATTTGCATTCATTTTCATCATTCTTGTCCATGTGTTTCGGGGCGTACCAGGATTTCTATGGCCCTGGGGATTCCAGTCCAGTGCACGTCTTGCGATTTCATCAGGTGGACTTCTAAGGATGTGACCTATCCACTCGCCTGCAGATTTCTGATTCAATTAGTTTGCAGTCAACCATCAAGAGCAGTTGTTCATTGGTTACCCAGTTCGGCCAGAAAATTCGCAGAATTTGTTTCAGGCACCTATTGCAGAAGGATTTCCTGCGTGTAGATTGCACTGTACTCCAGGTACTGCAACCATACAGCAATACCGATTTGACACAAATTTAACGATTTTATGGTAGTGGTTATATTGTTCGCGCTCCATATTCTGCGCAGGGAATGGAATGCGGTCCCGGCTTTGTTGATTCTATCGGTAATATCGGTATTGGAGCCTCCGTCTTTGCAAATTGTGCGGCCGAGATATGAAAAGGAGTCTACATCCACGATCACCTGTCCTTGGAGTATTAGGGGTGTCGTATTGCTAGTGCCAATCCGCAATAGTGTTGTTTTCTTTACATTAATTTTGAGGCCAACTTTATTGGCATTGATGGATAGGTGGTGTATCTTCTGTGTTATATCGTCGAAGCGATGTGCAAAAAGGCAAATATCGTCCACGTAGTTTGTTTGCTGAAGCACGCAATCCAACAGCAGTAGAATTAATGTGAGAGACAAAACACAGCCTTCTTTAACTCCTGTGTTGAGCTCGAATAGTTGGCTTTCTTCGCCTTTGTATCGTACTTTGCATTTGGCATCAATATTTAGCTCTGATACGCAGAGCATCCCAGAGCGCCGGTCTGGATACCGTGTCGAAAGCACGCTCGAAATCTTCAAATAATAGAAAAAGGCTGCTGTTGTATTCGATCGATTGCTCGATGATAATGCGCGTTGTGTTAATATGGCCATCACATGATCTTCCTGGCCTGAAACCGGCTTGTTCTTTCCGTATGATGGTTTCTACAACTCGTGACATTCGCTGTAGAATCATGGAAGATAGCAATTTGTTGACTACATTCCCTAACGTGATGCCTCTCCAGTTACTGCATTGCCTCAGATGATACTTCTTCGGCATTGTCACTACTATGCCCTCCTTCCAGCTGTTTGGAATGGACTCATTTTCTCATAATTTCCTGATTATGGGTGTCAGAGCTTCGGAAATGGGTTCAGCACCATATTTCAGTAGTTTTGAAGGTACGCTATCAGGCCCGGGTGCTTTCGAGTTCTTCAGGTTTGATAGTGCGTGCAGTACTTCAGCAAAAGTAGGTGGTATGGTGGAAATATCCCTTCTCGGAAGGCGTCTGTTTTCATGCCAGGAGTACTGCGACGTTTGAATGGTGGCGGGTTGGAAACTTGGTGTAGAGAAGAAATCACGCCAGCGTACCAGTTGATCATTGGTGGTGGTGAGATCATTGACGTTACCGTCCTTGATGCATTCTATATTACGTGCTTGTTTACCACTCAATTGTCTGAAAGCATTATACACACCACGCATATTACCCACTTCTGATGCTTGTTCACATTTTCCGTAATATTGCTATAGTAGGCTTCTCTATCGGCCCGCGCCATATACCTGACTATGGCAGCGTACTGACGGTACCCGGCCTTTGCATTGCGTTTGGTATTGTCCGTTTTAGCGCGGTTGATTTTGTTTTTAAATCTTTTCCGGACTTATATTTTCTGCAACGTCGCACCGGTTATCCACGGTTTGTAGTTACGTTTCAGAGTGCCAAGAATTTGGGTCGCGCTTTGGTGACATGCATTTTGAACCCAAGAGTGCTCTATATGGGGAGGATTTAAATGTTGCACGACAGCGTGCTTATAGGTGTTATATTTGGGCTGCTTCTTTTTTAGAGTGAACAGCAGTGGGACGAAGTTTAAAGCTGCCTACGAGAAGATGGTGGTCACTATCGATATCAGCACCGCGACGTGTCTTAACAGCTACCAGACACCCGAGAAATAGTTCGCTGATCATAATATGATCTATTTGATTACGTGTGCGGCCATCTGAAGACTCCCATGTATATTTGTGTATGTTTTTGTGAATAAATTTTGAATAAATTTTGTGTGCCGATGAACATTATCATTCCTGACTTTACCTAGGCCATGCGTGACCATAACAGATTTAAGGTTGCTGTTGTTGTTACCAACTTTTGCGTTGAAGTCGCCTATCAGGATTTTGATGTCACGCCCAGAGATTGAACACATTGTGGTTTCTAGTAGTTATTCTTAGTTATTTTTTGTATCGTCGTCATCTAGGTCGCTAGATCCATAACACTGTAAGACCGTGATGTTGCGGAATTTAGAACTGATTGGGTTACTAGCCCTATGCTCAACCTGCTTAGGGGATGGCGAGGGTCCATGGTGACTATATAGACCCAGACAATGGTTCGAAGTTGATCGCTTAATAAAATGCGTTTAATTTGCCACAAATGTTACTAAAAACTCTTCTGATTTCTTAATTTGAATATACTTTGATTAAGATGGCAAGTGTAGTTTACAAAAGTAGAATAAATAATAAGAGAAACTATTTAGAATGATTGATTTATTTTGTGATCACAACAAATTTCAGCCACCGTCAAGTTAGGACAAAACCGGCTTATTGATATTACCACACACCAATATATTACTTTAAAAATTTTCTTTATTTTAGATTGAAAAATTAACCCAAGTAGATTATTATTGAATTTTAACTGTTCTTCCACAAAATTTTCCAATTGTCGACACACATAAACAAATATTAATTGGTGCAGTATATATGACGTGGGTCTCTTTTAGAAAAAATATGCGGGACCTTTTCACTTTCCTATTTCCAGCAATTTTTCAAAGATACACGGGAATAAAAACTACAAATAAATTGTAAATGTAAATATTTTCGAAACAAAAAGAAAATCTGATCTTATAGAAAATAAAATTAAAAAAGAGAAATCTAAGTAATAAAAATTTTTATGTTTAATGCATCTGATGCAAGAACAGCAGATATGTAAAAAATATCAATTACTATAGCAAGCTACTAATAACATATAATGCTATAATTTATCTATAATATTAACAGGCTAGGTGATTACTTGTGACCGATGTTTTGTTCTACCATTTTATCTCGATTTTGACCAAACGTATATTATTTGTAGATTTACAGATTCTTTAATTTTTTCCTTTATTTTGAGTTAATTGCATTTAAGTTTGCTACTAACATATACAAAAAATTATATATATGCTATGTGTGTTTTATTAAATTTGTTAATGTTAATGAGTTTGTTGTCTTCATTCACAATAATAACAAACCATAAAAGTGTTGGTTTGTGAATTGGCTAAGTTGAAAAATACAGCTGCCTAGAAATTGCACTCGCATTTCGAGCGCTGGAATCTGAGTCAGAAATTAATGACGCTCAAGATTAAATGTTTTTACTTAACTTAACTAAATATATTTGCATATTTGTATCCAAAGCTTTATTTATAAAAACACAACATATTTTTTGTTTTTTGTTTATGTTCTTATTAAGTTATATGTATTTACTGTATTTAAGAGTTTATTTAACTATTATTTGCACACATTTGTACATTTTGATTTTTATTATAATTAAGGGAAAGAAAAGTTGACAAAATCCTATATGACACAGAAACTAACATATTTGTATTTTGGTTTTTTAATCTTTTCTTGACATATTACACGGAATAACATTATTAATTTTCCGGAGATCTAGTAGGATAGGTTAGATTAGATGGGCTTCCCGCCCGTAGGCCATATGTAACATTATGTAACATTATTAAGCAACAACATTACCGGTTTATGAAGAGAACGTCTTTTCTGCATGTAAGAATTTGGTTAATTTACCACCAATAATTTCAAAAGAACATTGCGAAGTTGGAGTAACTGAATTATATTTAAATGCTGATCTCACCGAGTCGCCATCAATTTTATTTATTTATAGTGATATTATAAAACCAAGATGCATTGGGAAAAAATATAAGATGTATTCGAGTATTACCATGTAAAGGACAAAGCATTTGCTAGGATTTTCGCAATGTTGAATACTAGCCTTTAGAAATATCAATAGTTAATGATATTTCAATACTCATGGCCAATCCGAACGGAATTCAATATAATTTTCATTCCTCAGCAACACCGATTTTATAACATTACACTTTAAAAATATTGAAACACTATAAATGCAAAGAGTTTGGTAAAATTTAGTCAGATGTATAAATCAGCGTGATGGATCAGGTATATACTGCATAGTATTCAAGTAAGTTGGGAAATGAAATAGTCATATAGGAACATTATATGCGACTCTACGAGTTTTGCAACATGGTCACGGAATTAGTTAATTTTTCGTCATTACCTAAAACATTAAAACCGTTAATTTCTTTCTGGAGTAAGAACCATTAAAAATCAAGCCTTTGATAGCAGTAAAGTTGTATTAAATGAATTTGGTCGCAAACCTTTACGAAGCCTTTAGAGGAACAAGGAAAAATAGCGGTAAATCGGAGAAAGCTGTCAAAAAAAATCTTCCAAGTTCGAATGAGGTGTAGGAAAGAGACGTATAAAACGTCGAAGTAAAAAAAGAAATCGTCAGTCTCTCAAATATTTTAAAGTGAAACACATAACTAAGAATAAGAAAATCGTTAAAAAAATATCAAAGGTATATTTTCAAAATGAATATGCCAAAGCATATAGAATGTAAGAAAAGCGAACTTGATTTATTTTCACCACACCTATCGCAACTTTGGACAGCCCCAGCTCTATAGAATTTGTTGGTCAGAGCAATGGAGATACATATTGTGATTTGTCTAGCGTATACTTAAGATTAGTAGTTCAAATTGAAGCAAACGATAACACAGATATTAAGGATGGTTCAATTGGGTTTATAAATAATATTTCACATTCTCTATTTCGAAACATTTCTATTTATCTGAATAATGTTCTCGTATCCCACAGCAACAATAACTTTCCATATAAGACTAATTCGTATCCTAACTATCATGTCGACAATGAACTGCGTAGGAACAAACACAAATTAACAAGTTATTTTCCAACAGTCGTAAGGTAGAGTTAATTGGAAGTGTTCATGGTGATATTTTCGGTCAGCCGAAGTTACTTTTAAATAATGTGAATTTACGAGTTGTATTTAATTTGGGGAGACCATCATTTTATATGATCGCTCCAATTCAACTGACGAAAAATTTAAAATTTGGGAGGCCCAATTACATATGAATCACATAACCGTCAATCCTGATATAATGCTTCCATATCACAAAATATTACATGAACAATCAGCTGTCGGAAGGTAGAGATAGGAAGAGATATTAAAAGATACAGATAGATAAAGTAAGGAGTACGGAAAAGAAAAGAATTGTGAAAAAAAGCTCTCTCGTCCAATCGTGAACCAGCCAGTCTCCCTCAAGGAGTCCACAAGTTCGCCGAGTAGAACATCCACTATACAGCCCAGGTTATCGAAGAAACTTTGCCCTAGATATCTAAAGCGCGCTCCTTCAGTCCTGGACATTCACACAGCCAATTTTGCATTGACTCCACATCTTCCACACCCATACAGCTTTTACAAAAGTCAGTTCTTGGGACACCTATGCGTTCAGCCATCCAACCTATTACACAGTGTTCAGTAAGTACTTCTATAAGTAGGCTGATTGTCACTTTAATTGTCCCTCCTTGGATCAGGTAAGGGCCAGAGGATCGGGAATATTCTCCAGAGGTCAGTTGTATTCACCTTGTCCTTAATTCACGATCCGTTGCCTCTTCAATTAGACTAGACAGCTCGGATAGAGGGATCCCAATATCAGTGTCCATCGTCCCGTTCAAAGATTTTGAGTCGGTGGTTCGCTCGAGCTTTCGAGATATAGCTTAAACAAACAACGAAATGGAAAATTTTGGCTCCACTTGTCACTTGGTTGTGGTGTTAGGAAACGAAACCAATATCAATCATAAACTGCAAATTAACCCAGTCCGAATTTTGGTATTTTCGCATCCGATATAATTATACTGGTTTCATTTATTCCATATATGCATTAATTAATATTATATATTAATTGCAAACTACATTAAAAAAGTGATTTTTGTTCATTTTTTTTTAATAAAACGCAACTTAACTTTTAAAATAAATATAGTTTTTTATTAAAATTACTTTACTTCAAATTATTTCATCGCCCAACAATAACTAAAACAAGCTTTTTAAATTAGAAAATTATTGTTTGAATAAGTTTTAAGAAAATACAAAATAAGTTCGGGAATTCTCGGGATTACGGAGAAAATTTGCCGATTCTCCGGAAACGAAACAGACTTATAGTATACAAATCCCACACCTTATGGCATAAGGTAGCATCGGCTCAGCCTTGGTTGTCGTATGTAGCAATTATTATTTTATTTTTCTAAATAGTTAAATGAAATATTTTTGAAACATTAACAATAATCATTCAAACCATTTATCACTCAATTACAGCATTTTCTTCTTAGTTTGATTATTTTTTACAGTAACGAAAATAAAATTTAACAGATATTGCAATATCAAAAATAATTTTCTTTCGATTTGGGTTCAACAAGTGTATATTTATGAATATATTAATCATGTGAGTTGGGATTAACTCATAACAAACAATTAAGAAAATTACAGTCGGTCTGAACAGACTATGCGATACGCTGTATCTCGGGTTTAGAGAAAGGGTCCTAGGACCAACTAACAGGAGGTGGACAATTACCATACACCCAATTTGAGTAACATATCGACATTTATATCGGATGCTGAAAAACGGACCAATCTTGACCATATCTGGCAAAGTCACTAATTTTTTTTAAACATATACAATCCAAAATTGAGAAAAATCTGTGCAATTATTTTTGCTTTTTGATAGATGTAAGTGAAGATCAGGAAGCAGCTTTATGTAGGGGCTCTGAGTAAGAATTGTCCTTCTGGGTTTATTTTTGTTTTACTGATTAATGGGTGTAATAAACACTCACAAATCAAATTTGACCGATCTCTATACGATAATTTGAGTTTTTTTTTCGCAATTTAAGTCCATCTCATAGAGGTCAGTTCTATGAGGATAAGGTCTGAACATGCACCGATTTTCACCCGTTTCAATAGCGTTCGTTCTATAACCGATAAAAGCTTATGTATATACAAAATTTTATCAAGATATATTGATATTTGCGACCTGTAGTTTGATTACAAGGCTTACATGGGCACCCAGATGAACAGACCGACGGATGTACGGGTAGCACAAAATCGACTCACAGAGTGATTCTGAGTGGATCGGTATAATCAAAGGTGGGTCTAAATAAAATAGTTTTGGTGGTAACAAACATTAGCACAAATTCATAATACCTAGACCACAGAGTGGTATAGGGTATACAGATACAACTAAAGGGGTTGTCTGCAAAGTTTTTCAAATAATAAAATAATGCATTAATTTCAATTTACAAGCGTCCAATTATATTATATAATATAGAATAATTTTCCATATTCAGCATATACTATCGTTTATCGTTTTGATATACATAGCATTTGAATTTAGAAAATTAATATTAAAATTATTTTCATTTTTTTTTTTTAATATTAACCCGGCGCACTGTGTGACAAATAGCAACTGTTCCGTTCAAATTACTCTACACCTCCCAGCAGTTTCACACAGGTAGTTTTTTAGTATTTATCGTATTTATCGCAACGAAGATTCTCAGCTGAAAATTTTTGAAAAAAAATTCTTGTGTTCCGAGGGGTCACATGTGCGCCAAAAATCATTTTGTTTTTCATTAAAAACAATTTTTGGAGACAAATTCCCACTAAATGTGAGTCGAAATCAAAAATCCCGAAAGAGGGATCGATGGGCAAATTCAAGACGAATATTTAAAAAAAACCCAGCTGAAACAGTTGAACTGTGTGAGGTGTAGAGTAATTTGAACGGAACAGTTGCTATCCATCCCACTGTGTGGCGGATTGTTGATTCCATCTCTGGTACTCAAAATTCCGAACTTATGGCAGGTATATTGCATACATTTTTTCTTCAGACTATTGCTATAGACAAAGAAATTCGATGTCCTTTAATTCGAAGATTGTCACAACATAGAAATTTGACAGGTGGAATAAGGTCACAATATTCTGAATGCAAAGGGAATCATGGTCACTGTTAAGTTCGATTTCTAAGTTCGTATAGAAAACGGATAAGAGTGTTAAATTACGTTATGCCGAATGTTTGATATCCTCCGTCTGTGTCCTATACTAAATCTTCTAACCATTATTGGGAAAGTTGCCATTTTAATACAATAACACTGTACAATAATATTCGGACTGTTGCACACTGTAATTGACCTGTAAATTATATTAATAAAACTTCATATGTTTGAGCTCGAAGTCAATGATTTTTGTTATATAAATATTCTCTTTATTAAGTCAATATTTCGATACACGCAGAAAAATATTTGACAACCGATTTGTTCTAAAGTGGAACAACTGTATTTTCGATTGTATCAACAGAAATTTAATATCATCTGCAAATTTTCTATTACGATACAATATTTACTGTTAAGGCAATAAAATTTTAATCATCGTGAAGCCGAAAAACAGTTATTAGCATTATTGCAATTCGGTTGGTAGTGAATCTGTTTTCTGCGTGTACTCTTTTTGTATCATCATCAGGATTCTTCCCTAAAATTTGACAAAAACAATAACTTAAGTATATGTAGTATAAATAACAAAAAGACAACATAAAAACAATAGATATTACAATATATTTAACATGAATGCAAAAAATCATGTGAGTCCGGTCACAGGGGAGATGTGTAAACATCTACTAATTAGAGATTTTTTAATGTCACTTTTTTAAAATCAAACAGAAACCGTCATCTATTTATCACTTATAGCAAACAACTTCAGGGTCTCTGGTTACACTTGTGGGTTTGTTGATTTATGTATGTGTTATACGTTTTTATTGTGAAATTTTTAACGTTTTATAGCAAAGGGTTGTTGAATTAGCTGAATTAATTTTGTATCATATTTTTTTCACCAATATAATCATAGGTCACACCGATTTGTCTTATGGCTCACAGCGTAACATGTGTTACGCTGTTTTTGTGATTGTATTGTGAAATAGAAATTAAACCCCCTGTGCGTATAGCTGTTTACACATCAAAACTTACAGTGAATTCTACATGAAAACTAAATACTTGAAGCTATAGTTGCTTATACATCGTCATCTGTTATTGCACTGAAATATACTTAAACTAATTATTACACTGTGCCATTGTTTATCAAAAATCTGTAACTTTGGGCGTAACTATTAATATCAGCTTTAAAATTCATTCTCTTTGTTGTTGGTGTATTAAAATGTGAAGCATGCCTAACATGTAACGGCATTTATAATTATTCTCGCTTTGTAATACTCTCACATCGTCGAAATTTGGTGGGTGTATATTCCCTACAAAATGTTGTGTCAGTGCAGTTTTTTGGTACCACTGTTACGCATTAATCTTTGGTCTGATTTGTAGCCTGCTATGCGTGATTTTAATTTATTTTTCGTAGTGCCCACATAGACTTTATCACATATATTTTCACCACAACTGCGAGGAATTCTATATATTACGTTGGATCTTTAGCCATATTGTTGTCAGTTTTATGTGCAACTCTAATATTTTCAACTCTAATATTGATCTTTTCAAATCTTTCGGAAATTTCGGTGACGTTAGTTAAACATTTGTAAATAATTGGATCTTCAGTTACTTTTTAACAGTCTTGCTTTTCATATTTAATATCTCTTATTAGTTTGTTGGTGAGCTCCTTAGGGAAATTATTGTCATGTAATATAGTTTATATATATTTATTAAACATTAGTGATAGAGAATTACATAAAAATAATATAAATAAAATTAAATTAAAGTTATTGTTTTTGTTGGATTTAAGGGAAGTATCCTGATGGTGATACTCAAAGAGTATCGAAATATTGATTTAATAGAGAAAATATTTATATAATAAAAATCATTGACCTCGAACTCAAACATATGAAGTTTTATTAACATTTGAAAAAAAAATCATGCGAGTCCGATCACATGGGAGATGTGTAAACATCTATTAATTAAAGATTTTTTATGTAACTTTTTTAAATTCAAACAGAAAGCGTCACTATCACTGTATCACTTATAGCAATCAACTGCAGGGGCTCTGCTAATATAAAAATGTTTATTATTATTTAATATTTCAACCGGTTAATTTTTAATTTTTCGTTTTTTATTTTTCGGTTTTCATTTTTCATTTCTCATTTTTTATTTTTCATTTTTCATTTTTCGTTTTTTATTGTTAATTTTTTCTTTTTTATTTTTTATTTTCAATTTTTTATTTTAAATTTTTTATTTTTCATTTTTTTTCATTTTCAAACAAACAACCGGCTCTCAAAATTAAAGTTTCAATATTTACAACTTGCACGTCATCACGAATATATTTCACAAAATTAATGGAATAAGAAACATTTTTCTAACTGCAATTTTGTAAAATTCAACAGCAAGTTCCATCTATGTATCACTTATAGCAAACAACTGCAGGGGCTCTGGTTATACTTGTGGGGTTGTTGAATTACATATATGTTATACGTTTATATTGTGAAATTTTTAACGTTTTACAGCAAAGGGTTGTTTAATTAGCCAATACAATCATAAGTCACACCGATTTGTTTTACGGCTCACATGTTACGCTGTTTTTGTGATTGTATTGTGAAGTAGAAATTTACCCCCCTGCGCGTGTAGATGTTTACACATCAAAAATTAAAAATATTACTATTTAAATGTAAAGTAAATTGCTTTTCTTTTCTGATCACTATATCTTATAATTTCGTATATATATTTTTTTTTATATAATTAATAGAAAGAAATTGCATTATTTTGTTATTTTTCGAATAGAAAAAGAAACCAAAAAGAATTCCCCTTTCATCGCAGGCGATGAAATGTTGAAATGTTGTGAGAGCTTTATAATTGTGCAATTTTTCAAAATATATCTTAACTAAAAATCTTGACAATATAAGTTTGCCCTATATCACTAAAAAGTTAACTTTTTTATTTGAAGTAGCTTACAATGTTTTAATATAAAACAAGTAAGAAAATCATAGTCGGTCTAGACCGACTATACGATACCCTATACCATGATCTATCTCTTAGGCCCAACTAACTGGACATAGAAAATAAGCAAAAACCAAATTTGAGTCTGATTTTTAATAATTTTTTTGGCTGTAGATATGAAAAAGTTCATATCGGATGCTATATCTATATGGGGACTAGGTCCAAAAATGGACCGATCCTGATCATGTTTCGTAAAGTCTCTTGTATTTTGCAAAAATATATACAAACAAAATATGAGAAGAATCAGTGCAATATTTTTGTTTTTTAATAGATTTAAGTGATGATCGGGAAGCAGCTCTATATGAGGTCAAAGCGATCATTTTTGGACTACTCATTAATGGCCGTAATGAACGCATACAAAACCCAATTTGAGTAAGATCTATATGACAATTTGGATCTTATGGCAATTTATGTCGATTTCATAGGGGTAATTTGTATGGGGGCTGGGTCTGAACATGGACCGATTCTCTCTAATTTCAATAGCGTTCATCCCATGGCCGATAAAAGCTTATATACCAAATTTCATCAAAATATATTCATATTTGCGACCTGCAGTTTGATTACAAGCTTTACATGGACACACAGACGGACGGACGGACGGACGGACGGACGGACGGACATTGTTAAATCAACTCAGAAAGTGATTCTGATTCGATCGGTATAATTAAAGATGGGTCTAGGTCAAATATTTTTGGTTGTTACAAACAGCAGCACAAAGTCATTATACCCAAACCACATAGTGGTATAGGGTATAAATACAATGATAGATTGAATACAAAACCTCAATAGTTACATATGATACGTTATATAAAGTTTTGTAAAAAATAAAAATTCATCCTTACATGCTGACGTAAATTTTTATTGAAATAAACATTTTATTAATTTTTCCTAACTATTCTCTTTAAACAAAAAAAAAAAAAAACAAATTTGTTGCAAAAATTAAAATTAAAATTAAAATACGAGGAGTTGATAAAGCGATGTGCGTCTGACCATCTCTGTAAATTGTGATCACGCCAATCGAGAGGTCAGCTGGGTTGCAAATTATTCACTAACAGCCTGAGAAGATTGCTGTTTAAAATCATCACAAACTGTTTAAGAGGTCCCAAAATTTTAATGAAAATATGAATAAAATCTTCAAAAATATAATTTTTTATACCCTATAACAGTATATCTTTTATTATACCGCTCGTACGTCCATCCGTCTACCGTCTGCCCGTCCGTCTGTATGTCCGTGTAAATATTGGAATCAAACTACAGGTCGCAAATATGAATATATTTAAATGACATTTGTTATATATATATGCTTTCATCGACCATAGGAACTTAAATTGCCACAAGATCCTAATTGTCATATATATCTCGGCCAAATTGGGTAAGTGTGTGTTTATTACATCCATTTGTCAGTTGTCCAAAAATAAACCCCATATGGCAATTATTTGTCATAGCCCCCATATAATGCTGCTTCCCGACTTTCACTTAAATCTATCAAAAAAAAAAAAAAAATATTGCACAGTTTTTTCTCAAATTTGGTTTGTGTATATTCTTTCAAAATATAATTAACTTTACCAAATATGGCCAGGATCGGTCCATTTTTCGACTTTTTTCATATCTGCAGCCAAAAAAAATTAATACCAATGCCACTCAAGAAGAGATAGGGTCTCTAAGCCATGGTATAAGTATAGGGTATCGTATAGTCGTAAACCGACTATAATTTTCTTACTTATTTTATGTTGTTCTTGTTATTGTTGTCATTCTAATATTTGTCATTTGTGTTCCTAAGCGGTAATTGTTGATGTTGTTGTTGTGGATGTTGTGTTTGTAGAATTTGCTTAATGAGTGTATTTGTATCTCTTAGGTCGTTATTGCCAAACTTTTCTTCACATCAAAGATAACAGTAAATAATAATTAATCAGATTTTGGTAATTTTTTTAACACTTTAGATGTAAGCAGTTTCTCTTTTGAGAACTAAAAATCTAAAAATTACAATGTTGCAAGTTTTTCAAATGAAAATATTTCCAATGTACCTATTTCAAAATTTTTTGTACCTATGTATTTTATTTGACGAATTCAAGATATTTGTTTCTAAAAAAAACTTTAAGATTTAAAGCTTTAAGTGTTTGATATATATTTCCTAATAAGTATGCGTAAAGGCTGTTTTAAGACTGGCAGGGCCCAATACTCGATTTTCAAGCGTAAATTCTAGGAATTTAAATTTTCTCATTCAATATTTTTCTTCCAATGTTCTATATATCTAAAAATTTTATGAATTCATTATATTGTGAATTTTTAAGTAAATTCACTAAATTTCATTAAAAATATTTGTTAAACACACAGAGGATATACATATAAATGTATTTGTTAATAACTATTTTTATAAGAGCTTAAAAATATGCAAATAAATTTAAGCCCATTCATAAACCGACCCACAGCATTGTATAGTTTTTTATTTGAAGTTTAAATATGTGTTTTATGTATGTGTAAACTGCAACGAAATACCTTTCAAATGGTATATATTTTATCTAAATCGGTTGATAACTAAAAGCGTAGAAGGGGTCATAATAAAACGCCTTGCCTATTAATATTATAGATTTGTCACATTCTAAAATTTTCCCCATAATAGAACAAAGCTTAAGACAAGGTAATAAAAAAATAATTTCCGAAGAATTTTGTAAATAAAATTCAATAGGTCTCTTAACTCTTCCTCTAAAACAGAATGCACATATCTTCTCTAATTCTAATGCAAATGTTAGTGACACATTCAATTATGTGATAACTTGTGAATATTTGATTTTCAAAATAATCGAACACTCGGTTGGTGTCCTTTTATATATTTTTATTTAATTTTTTTGATATATATTTTTGCTACAAATTCGTTCTTTTTTTTTTTTTTGTTAAATTAGGATGGAAAAATTTTTTAAAAGTTTAATTTAAATGGTTAAAATGATTTTGGTGTCCAAAAGTATACGAGTATTATTCAGATAGAAATATTTATTATTCTACTGAAATGAGGTAAAACTAAAATTATTTAATTTATTATTTTAACGATAAAAAAATATGTGGTAACACATGCTTAGGCCAATGGACAAGTGCAGTAGTAATATACACACAACTGCAATAAATTCAACAATAAGAATAATTACAACATATAAAACATATCTTAAGAAAAACAACAAACACACTGAAAAATTCTATTTTTTCAAAAGTTTTTTCAAAATTTCATTCATAACTCGTGACCCCTTTGACCGATTTTGACGATTTGAAATACCAACTCCTTTGGAATGTTAGTAAACGACTTCTTATAAAAACGAACGGTCTAGCTTAGATATTGACGGCGTGAACGTGATTTCCACAGACAGACGGACAGATGGATAGACGTTCATCGCTAAATCAACTTCGCTTGTTATAATGATCAAGAAAATATATGGTTTTGTTGTCTCCGGAATTTATTTCGATGTGTTACAAATGGAATAACAAACCTATATGTACCCTCTGCCACTGAGGTGTGGAGGGTAAAAAAGTTAAAATTTTGTACATTTCGAAATCATGAAAGATCCAAAACTGGAAAACGTGCAAAATCTTATTACTTTCACGTAAAGTAAAAATCGATGAACGCATAAATAGAACATCAGCAAACTCACACATATTAAAAACTGTTATTTTTGTACGGAAATCAGCATTTTTATCAATTAATTTTTCTCAGTAAATTGGGAACAAAATCAACAGCTCATTTCATTCGAAATATGTTTAACTTAACTTCTGTGCCGCATTTTTATTTTTTATGAATTTTTAAAGAACAAAATTTTTGTTTTGTTAATTGTTATTTTTTTTTTCAAAACTTCCACGATATCTCTGAAATTGCTGGGCAAATTTAAAGCCAATGTAAGCACTGCTTAAAGATAATATTGTTGACGAGTTTTGGATTTTTTTTTTTTAACTGAATAGGATGAATCGTTTTCAAGTTATTTCAATATATGTAGTGGAAGTGCCTTAATTTTGGACATAACGGATATTGCGAAAAGTCGAGCTGATAGAAAAAAACCAAGTGCAGATTTGAAATCAGCGACCTCAAATAAGTAAAAAATTGCAATAAAGTTCCAGTCAACACCAAAAAAGTTCAATTTTGTTCCCTTGTGCATTAATCGTATGCCAAATAAGCCGTTATTTTATAACAAAAGTGGAAAAATTAATATTCTTCGAAGAATTAATTCGCTGAAATTAGTCTAAATTGAAACCATTCTCAAAAGATTGAAACGAGAAATCATCTATGGTTCTAGAGTTATAGCTGAAAAACTAAGCAAAACAAATACCAAGATAAGGAATATATACAAAAGGTCATAAAAACTGACTTGAAATTTCTCACCCACCCAGAAAGGCTGTATAATGTGTTATTAACAAATTCATTACAGTAAAAGAATACATTGTACCTAATGTGGCAATGAAAAGTTAATATCAATGTTTTTATTCCGAATCTCGAGTACAAGTAACAATATGTTGGAGAAAAAGTGAGATATATTCGATGTGGTACATTAATAAACTAAAAGGTAGAGTTAACCATATCAAAATTCCAATTATCTAGTCTCAGAGTAAAGAAAACGAAACAGCAAGAAAATACTTTTTTTTTTACATATTTTACTTTCAGTTATGATTTATCATATTTATTATCGTTTTCTTAGATATAATTTGAAAATTTATTTTTTGTAATGTAATTAAAACCTAATCAATTATCATTTGAAAATAAATAATTAATTATTGTTACTTGTTACACACGAGACATGTTCTTAAATATAACATACATACATATTTAAATAAAACGTATGTTTATGTGCGCACAATTTTTACCGAACTAAATTTATTTGATTTAAAACAATAATATTTTCGTATGTTTAATTCAAGAAAAAAAAAACATCGATTAGTAGATAAATGTAAAATTATATAGCTAACATCAGAATTGGTTTGTTTGTATCATACAAGAGAGTTTTACATTGGCATTGAAATTCCGTTAGAACAACTATACAAACGCCAAAAAAAATTTCATTGTCATTTAATATTATTTTTTTTAATTGGCATTGTTTCAACTTATTGAAATGAATCGGAACAAATTCATAAGAAAAAAATATACACGATTGAGAAAATATCATTTGTCTACAAAATGTTTCTCTCTTAAATGTACAACGTATGATTTTCAATACAAGTAAAAGGAAGCAATAACAAAAAATGAAAACAAATATTAGCCCGGTTTTTAAAGCGAAATATATTCATGACTGCTCATCATACCATTATCTTAAATAATTTAATGTGCCAGACATTTCTAAAAACTAATTATTTATTTCAATTCATGCATAATTAACGGTGACTATATTTTAATTAATTTATTTAAAACCATTTGTATTGATGCCCATGTATTTCATTGTCATTGACATCGATTAAATTCCAATGAAATCGTCCATTAGGTTATAAAATTTGCAGATTTTTTTAGTGGGCGTTGCACCTCCCACACAAAGTATATTTTTGAATATATTGAGGTCATCTATTATTAACTGGAGAACTATAACACATTATAAGAGTCCATCATTAATATCCGTATTAATGTGAGTAATCAAATAAAAAAAAAACAAGTCCTATGAAAGCGACAGTCTTGAAACTTTTGACCAGTACATTAATTGCCAATGTGAGTAGTCGTGGAAAATATATATAACAATCGCCAAATTCAAAAATCTCCAAAAATCAAAAATCGTCAAAAAAAAAAAGGTTTTAATTGCCAAATACAAATTTCGTAGGAAAAATTGATTATGAAAATATACATGTCAGTAAGTCTCGACAAGTCTCATACAAAGAAGAGCATCTGGGAACTATGAATGCCAGAGCCATGCCCTTTACGGGTCTTCATTAGGGTGGACCTTAATAAAAAAAGTGTTCAAACTCTCGGTCGCACCCCTTAGAAATATGCGAATAGCAAAAAAAGCGAGAAATACAAAGTTCTGGGCCAATCAGCAAACATTTGGAGGTTGCTCAACGCTATTGAATATTTCAAGTGTGTTTATATGCGGAAAATATGACTTTTTTCAGATTTTACGAAAATTTCGTTCTATAGTTTAATTTTTCCGACAAATGGTTATATAATTCGGGATCAGTATTAAATTATCCTTCCAAAAAGCTATAAAACTTTAAAATCGAATAAAATTTGATCGCATTTTTTTAAACTTTATGAAATTAATTAAAACAACATTTTTTTAATCTCTATACCTATAAGTACTCAGACATGAAGTAATGTTTTCTTACCACCTTGTTAAACTATTAAGCATTGAGACTGAAAATGGAAAATTTTTTTGATAAAATTTTGAAAACTCCTTTTTAAAGTTAATTCTATTTATTTTGGTGTATTTAAGGGTGATTAAGTGTGCGATTCAAATTGTTTTCTGTAATCACTTACGAATGGCAATAAGTATTGCTCTTCTTTAATTTTATATTATTATATTAATTTTATATATCATAATCTTTTGAATAAAATGTCTTTTATTAGCTTTGGGTCATTTGTGGGTCTTCTTGTTTTATTTAGAAAAATATAGATAATTTTTATACATAAAATAATTTTATAAAAAAATTGGTTAAAAGTTGTTTTAATTTATATTCGCGAGCAATAAGCAGATAATTGCACCAAAGATATATTGGAATGGATTATTTTGATCCCTGGAGCACTGAAGGGTTAAATAAATAAAAATTAACCGAATTATTTTTCTTAAATTCTAAATAGTGGTTTCATCGAGTTTAATAGAAAAACTCGTTTTCGGTAATTTTTATTTAAAAATATCTTAAAATCCAAACCTGGCCTTGGAAAATAATGGGTTAACGATTTCGGATTTACCTCAAGTTTTAGGAACGGAAGTTCTACACATTTAGTTGTTATATTTTAAGCATCACATCTAAAAAAAACTTCCAAAATATTTTAATTTTTTGAATAAATTGTGACCCAAATTCCAAACGGTTTAATGGGGTTATATTATATTTTTAAAGTAGACAAGGGATGAATTTCTGATGCAAAGTATTTAGAAATAGTACATTTACAGGATATTTTAAAAAATTCCCATTTTTCTCGAAATCCGCAAAAATTAAATCCTTGCCAAAAAAATTCTGCCATAGGGACTAACTAAAAATTCGCAGTTTTCAAAATTTTATCAAAAAATTTTCCATTTTCAGTCTCAGTGCTTAAAAGGTTAACAAGGTGGTAATAAGACAATACTTCCTTTCTGAGTACTTACAGGTTTAGAGACTAAAACAAAATATTAATTTCTTAAAGTTGAAAAAAATGCCATCAAATTTCATGATATATTTTTTTTGGCACAAAAGTGGTCTGAGGCATTTGCTATTTCTTGGCAAGTTTTTATTTGATTTTAAAGTTTTATAGGTTTTTGGATAGATAATTTAGAACGAAATTTTCGTAAAATCTGAAAAAAAAAAGTCATATTTTCCCATATAAAACACACTTGAAATTTTCAATCGCGTTGTGCCACTTCTAAATGTTTTTTGATTGGCCCAAAAATTTGTATTTCTCAGTTTTTTTGCTATTCGCATATTTCTCCATATAATAAAAGGCCACCCTAGTCTTCATATCTTATTAATGTGAGTATTATGCATGGCATATCCAATACAGAGCTATCTATGTTGGTTGAAGTGGTCCTACTAAAATTAGTCTCTTAAATTTGTTTTCAGTTATTGAACGAGTTTTTCAAAATCAATTTCTTTCTTTCTTTTTTCTCTTACAATTTATGACCTAATACCTAAGGTGAGAAATGCTCCAACACGCAATTATGAACTAATCAAAGGTGGATCTTAAGCCATTTCTCAAAACTCATGATATTGGGTATTGTATAGTTGGTATAAACCAATTATATTTTAATTTCTAGAATATTATTATTTCTCTTTCATGTTGGCATTGTTTGTATTTATTCTGGGATATTGTTTGAAAGAGTGTGGCAATTCCAGCCTTAACTAATTTGACAGGTTAAGTATAACGACACATATACAGTCGTTAAGCAAATGCTATAAACATAGGAACTCCAACAACAACAACAATTACAGCTATGGTACACAAAATACAAAATTTAGAATAACAATAATAACAAGAACTAAATAGAAATAGAAACAGCACATGGTTGCAAGACTATTTTTTTTTTCTTTTTCGTTGAGATTGCGGGATTTATTAAATTCATTTTGATGAGTTTAAATTAAATATCAACCTGTTCCGGATGTCAATGAAACATTTTCACTAAAAATATCAACCTGTTCAGGATGTCAATGAAACATTTTCACTAAAAATGAGCAACACAGCTGACCTATTAAGGGCGTGATGGTGATTTCCATACATAGGCAGACTCCGCAACTCTGCTTGTTATAAGGATCAATAATATATATATGAGTAATTGATGGAGCCAACAATTTTCTTTCTAATTATTACAAACGAAACGACAAATTGTCATTGCCATCAGTCCAGAGATGTATTTTCTTCACAGTCACTCAAATAAAAGGCAAAAATGAAGCGTGCTGGAGCAAAAAAGAACAAACATGTTAAGAAAGGTAAATAATATTTTATATCCCTCTTCCAAAATTAAAATTATTTGCATGTTTTTTGTTGCATTCTAAACAGTTGTTTCCATAAGTCTTGATGTGTAATGGTTTAAATGGCCTAAGTATGGTTTTTTGACAAGCAGATGAATTTCATCGCATATATTTGTTGAAAATTTCGTTGAAGACAAATTTTAACTCAAAGTAAACCTGCTGATGATTTTAAAAAGCAAGCTACTCAAGATTTCAATGAAACATTGGTATCCTTTATCTTATAAGATCCAAATTGTTTCAATATTATAATAAAAGGAATGGAAAACTTATAAATACCCTCTTGTCTTGATAAAAATCATTGATCCATATTAGTCATCAGCTAGTCATAAATAGCTGATACTAATTGTTTTGTGTGTTGACCAATTTCAATATCAACACACAGAAATTCAATCCCTGAGAATGCAAACAGTATCAAACGATATGCGATTGCTTTTCTACTTTCACATTAATGCGTTTGACCTATTTCACTATACACTTACATGTGTCATGACTATTTTTATTGACATTGCTTTCATCATGATAGCTGCGTGAGCGTCCACCCAAGCTCAAGTGACACAAAGAGTTGTATCACCCTGAGATTGTGTTGCCGACTCATAGATCGTCTATTATTATTATTTTAGTTAGTGTTAAGACTATGAAAACAAAGAGCTAATTGTTAACATTCAAAGGTTATACAACTAATGGATTATCTTTTCAATAAAGTGAAACATATGGTCAAAACCCAAAAAAGGTCCTTGTGTTTTAATGAAACCCCGATTATCATAACACTCTGTACAGTGACGTGAAGGCTATAATATCCACACTTGTTACATATTTAGACACTGATTGCTGCAGTTATCTCGAATATATATATTTACTTCCTCTAAACTTGTTTTTCCTAATATACACCCGGGCCAAAGGTTGGATTTTTTGAAACAATTGTTATTGTAAATTAATGAAGCAAAAATATTGATTAATTTACATAAATTTTATCAGGAAAAAATTTTCATTTACACAAAAACGAGTATTTTAGTAAATATGTCTTCTAAAATGGCTTGATTTTTGTCGAAGTGTACATGCACGAATCTAAAAACAGAGATAAGGTCTTCATTAGTACATCATTTTGACATTTTCTTGTGTTGTGATCGCGAAAGAATCTGTAGTTTTTATTCCATTATTCCTTGTACAGATGGATATCCCATTGGCAGCATATTATGTTGAATTATTTTTTTCCCATGAACTGTGGATGGCATATATCTACAAGAGTATATTTCGTTATAAAGTACAACTGTTTTATTGGCGTACTCTCCAAATTTTTCGCATTCGTCTTTCTGCTGCATGCTAGAACTTTCAATATGATTTTGAATCGTCTTATTATTTTTTCATCTACACCTGTGATTGATGCTGTACTTTGTGGATTGGAAAAAAAAATATCCTTGCATTATTTCCTTTTGATATTCCTTCTCCCTCTTTTGGTCGGTTCATTATGAAGCCTAGCTGAAGATATTTTTCCTACATTTTTTTATTTGCTTTATTTTTTTAGTTTCTTTATTTTTCTCACTGTATCGTCCAACGGCGAATTTAATAATTTGTTCCGTAAAACGTATTCTAGCATGAAGAGGTGACAATCCAAATTCATAAGGTTTCTTAAAACTATCGTCTTGTGGTGGAGGTTTGATTAATTGACTTGATGTCTTTTGCAGTATAATGCAACTTGATGATGACTTTGTTTCGATTGCAGCTTTTCCAACGTTTCCATCAATCATGGTTGGGCATATTTTAAAATATACATTGATATCTTGATCATTAAATTAAAATATTACCGGTTAAAGTTCCTTAATTTGATCTCTTATTTTTTGAACTGCCTCAGTTATAATATCGTCTATTTCCTTGGTGCACATTTTATTGGTCTGCAATACTTTGTTGAAGAGAGAATTTAGTTTTTCCACAAATTAATGTTTTTTGCTCTACTAGTTGACGGCTCTAACTCTTTGTTAAGCGCAAAGGAACGAAAAACACCACAAATAAATTAGAGTCTGATGAATTTTCGGCATTACATTTCTTGCATTGTTTCTGACCATCGTATCCTCATTTAGAAATTAAAGTAATGCTACCATTTCCATTTTCGAATGATCAGGATCAAGCGTATTTAACAATCGTTCTGCAGTATGTTCAAGAAGATCTTGCAATTTTATTTCTGCTCAAAATATTTAATAAAATAAATAATAATTTTGGCACATTTGTTTCAAAAAGTGATCTTTATTCTGCATGACTGGTTATACAGCTGTTTCGGGAAGACTTACCAATCCTCATCAGTAACCAAAAGCAGTAGCTAATTTGTTTGCTAAAAAGTTAATTAAAATACCTTTGCTGTGAAAGCAATGCAAAGAGTTATACTATTAAACCTTTTCCAGTATAACAAACTAAAATATAAAAACAAATAAAACACAAATATTTTTGTATATGTGTGTACTTTGCATACTACAACATGCTTCTTGTTTTTTTTTTTCTTGAAAACAACTATTTGTTTTTCCTAAACTTTGAGTCAAACAATCTAGGCTCAAAGACTTAAATAGAATCTAGTTTGTAGATAAATTTATAATTTGATATCATCAACTGCTTTTCTCCATGTTCATTGTCCTGCTTCTTACAGATCAATTTTTGCATTCTTAATCTATCTATCTCAATCTATGCAAGGTTGCTCTTAATTCAGAACATATGTATGTATATAAAAAAATATACTTTTCGAAAAAAGTGCAAATAAAATGTAAATTTTTTGCCAGAAAAGAAAACGGCATAAATTTCGATGCTCTGGAATAATCCCACAATTGGTTCGCTTCCGCAATTCCTTTAGTCAATTTCAATTGTAACAATAGTGAAGCAATGGTGCTCGCTGTGCAAGGTTTGCTCGTCGGGAAAAGTACCAAATCAGAAAATGGTCAGATAAATATGTCCGACAAACGCGGAACATTATGCATTGCCTACATGAACAGCGCGAAATAGTCTATAAATTTCATCTGTACCTCATAACAGCTGCCAAAAAAGAAGACAAAGATAGTTCTTCACATAAATCGTCTAGCAATTCTAAAGATTGTTCGGTCAGAAGCGTTGTGCTTAAAGAAGGGGTTAAAGGGGTTAATGTTGTAAAGTTGAGCATCAAGCAGACGTTTGTTCATCGAGTCGTGTAAGCGAGCTTTCACCTGTGAAGATATTCACGGCGGAAAAAGAAACGAGCTTTTTTTATAAGCTTTTATTTGCAATCTATTTAACAATAATAAGCAAATTTGTTAAAGATAAATAATAATATTAGTGTCAACCTCCACTGAGATTAAAACATATCTACATATGTAGTATTCACGTTAACTTTACATATTTAAAACTATTATTTCTTAAAAGGAAGATCTAGCACATGGTGCCTTTTCAGCCTATTTATTTCCTCACTATCATCTAAGCTAATTGCAAGTAAATTGAATGATATCTTTCAAGATCTGTTGAGCTCATACTACAGATGTTGTCTTTAACTTTTGGTATGGAAAAGTCTTTATATATGTTATTGTTTGTTATAAACCAGGGTGCGTTTAACATCATCCTTAAAATTTTAGATGGATAATGTTGAAGAATTGCATTGTTAGAATTGCTTGCAGTACCACAAAATTGAATTCCATATGGCCACACAGGTTTCAAAATAGCTTTATATAGCAATACTTTTTTTCAGGTCTTAACTCCGAATTTTGGCCAAGAAACCAACATATACGTTTAGTTTTTATTTCTAAATGATTTCTTTTTGCTTTTATATGGTTCTTCCATGTCAATCTTCAATCTAAATTCAGTATTTTACACAATCTGATTTAGGAATTTCTTTATCATTTAAAAACATTGAAGGACAATCAACGTTTCTTAGAGTAAATGTGATATGCGTAAACTTTTCAGCATTAATACAAATGTTCCATTTCTTCAACCAGATGTTAATTTTATTGAGTTGTTTTTGTACCATTTTTGAGGCCTCCTCTTTAGAATCATTACTTGCCATTAACGCTGCATCATCAGCATAATAAAATAAAAGATTTTTTGGACAGCGCTTTAATACCATTGGCACGTATTTTATCATACCCGTGTGATTTTCTGTTATTTAGATTAGTTATTTCGCGTTCTACTTCAGATGGAGACATATGCCTAATAGGTAAATCCATATGGCATGGACTATCAAGAAATGAGAAGCTTTTTTTTCACCTTCAGAATTTTAAAGTGAAAAAGGTTGAAATATGGATCCCAAGTATAGAGAAAGGTAATCAGCTTTGTTGGAATCTGATTTTAGCCAAGAATCGTTTGTATTTTTAAACTCTTTCTTTTAACTCAATCTCTCTGTCTGCCATGGGGCAACCCTATTCCCCCTTATCCAATTGATCTGAAACTTGGCCCATGTTATTGCTGTGACTACAGATTAATTTTGTTGTAGTCACTGTCATGTCACTGTCAATGTCATTTCCCCTCATCCGATCGATCTGAAACTTGATCGATAGACTTGCTGTGAAAAAAAATTAACTTTGGCATAGCCACGCACAGTCTCGCATAGTCACGCGCAGTCACGGAGAGATTAAAATCCCACTTCCCCTCATCCGATGGATGAAACTTTGTCCATAGACTTTTTGTGGCCAAAGGTTAATTTTAAGATAGTCACACACAGTCACGCACAGTCACGGAGATATTCAAAACTCATATGCATAAGGAAAGAAAGAATTTTATTAAAAACGTTGTTTTAGATTTTGGGTTAGATTATTTTAGAGGCATATTTATTTATGCTGGTCTTTTAAAAATTTTAAAGCATTCCATAAATTGTGCTCATCAGATTTTGAAAATATAAGGTTTCTTAAGTAAGTTGAGTTGTTTACTTTTAATATCAGTTAATCGTTGCTTTAACTCGTTTGTAGCTCGATTCAATTTGGTTTTGTTGGTTGAGGTTCTATAATTTTTCCATATTCTCCTCAGGTGTTTTTTATTTTTCTTATTAGGTCTCTTATTTCAGCAGATACTATTTATTACATTGTTTCCAAAATTTAATTCTGGTGCAATTGGTGTTGAGAGAAACGCTGCTTCATGGATTAAGTTTGTGAAGTTTTTAACGAGAGAATCCAGTTCCAACCCATCTTTAATTTGAACATTAAGATTAATAGCTTGTTTAATCTAACATTTAAAAGAGTTTAGATTGGTTCTGGAGGAGATTACTTTATAAGTTTTATTTGCAGAAATACAATTTGCGTTAAAATTGACTATAAGTGGTGAATGGTCCGACCTCAATTCACCACAATCTAAAATATCTAAAAGGTGGCTTTATTCCAAACCACCTTTTAGATCCAATAAGTCTGGAATTTTTCTTGGGTCGCTTGGCCAATAAGTAAGTCTTCCTGTTGAAAGCACTCATAAATTATTCTTAATAACACTTGTATAAAGCTCTTTGGGATTTTTAATTATTGAGCCGCACTATGGATGTTTCGCATTAAAGTGTCTTCCGACTATGCATTTATTCCCTAGATTCATGAAAAATAAATCGTAGTCTTCGCAGAAAAGTAGACATAATAAATGGATATATCACTATTGCCACATTTAATATGAATACCAATAGCTTGCAGATGGAGTTGTCTGTAATTATCAAGAAGAGTGCACTATGGCAGATTTTACAAAAATGGCGGAACCTCCATATGCTCTGTTACTTGGATGGTTTCATGAAATATTATCTTTTAATTTTAAAATGTGTTTTATTAGTAAAATGAATTTCTGATATAAGAAATATATCAATGTGGTTAAAGGTTTCTGTTTCTCCTATATGATTTGAAAGATCATTGGCATTGCATACACTTATTTACACTTATTTGTATACTGTAGAAATTAGCTTTGTAATCATATTAGGAAGACTGACTAACATAGATTCTCTTTGTAGTTAGCTCTATGATATTGAAGTGTTTAGTACATTCAGTTGTTGAGTGATTTAGTCCACAGGTGAATGGCCTACGTCAATACAACTTCATGTGTCCAAAAAGTTGACATCTGTGGCATTGCAAAATTTCATTCATTTTTCTGGAAGCGTCAGTAGAAACTATAGTATGGATAAAGGGTGTAATATTGAAAATGCCTTTGTTGTTAGGGTTGGGTTTGTGATCTATATAAAACATAGATAAAGGTTCCTTCATTACCCTACTACGAACATTTGTTACAAATCCGGCTTGATGTCCTGTATGTGAAAGTTCAGTTGTTATGTCAGAGGTTGGGGTGCTATGGTGCAATAATTTTAAAACTTTTCTGTAAGAATGCTGTTGTTTTAATTGATACGTATAAAAACTTATATTACGACTTTCTAAATACTTCACTAATGTTCTATAGGAATCAACAGTCTTTACCATTAACCTAACCTGATTGTTGTATAAACATTTGTAACTTAACTAATTCTCCTTTACTTGTCTTGTCAATAATATTAGTTAGCATTTTACTTATATCTATGACATCAGGGATGTATATTGGCGGTGGGGTTGGTGCTGGTTTTGAATTTTCTGTTTAATTATTATCATCTTCTTCATCTTCAATGACATCATCGTTTTGCAGCATTGCAAATTGGTTGCTGGTCTTAGTTGATCATCATTAGATAGTTGATTATCAGTAGCAATCGCTTGACTTTTTTTTCGTACAATTTAGGAGAACCTAATTAATTTCGATTTCCATTTAAAATTGTTTGCCAATATAAATTAATATCTGCTTCATCTGTATCACCATCCATATTGTTGTTTTAAATGTAATAGCAGGTAGATCAATGCTGTAATTTTGCTTTGCACAAAACAAAAAATAACTTGTGGGGATTAAAGAGTCATTAATCCGCTTCTTTGTTTAAAGCTTAACAAGTATTTTGTTAGTCTTTTATTATTTTGTTTTTAAATAAATTTACTAGCCTAAATGAATAAACACGTCTAATCACTACCGCAGTTGATGAGAGACTGAAGATGAAAATGGCGAAGATAATTGCAAGAAGAAACAGATCGATGAACTATATTTTTGAGACTGAGTCCGTCTGGTTATATAAAAACGACGTGTATTATTGAATAAAATAATAAATTGTGATAATTAAGAAAAGACAAGTAAGAGAATTATAGTCGGTTTGGACCGACAATACAATACCATATGCCTACCCTAAATCTAAGGCTCAACTAATTGGATATAGAAAATAAGCATAAACCAAATTTGAGTGGCGTTGTTATTATTTTTTTGGCTGCAGATATGAAAAAGTTCATATCGGTTGCTGTACATATATGAAGACTAAGTCTAAAAGTGGACCGATCTTGACCACATTTGGAAAGGTCACTTTTTTTGCAAAAATATATAAATACGAAATGTGAGAAAAATTTGGGCAATATTTTTGTTTTTTGAAGCATTTGAAACAAGCGGGAAGCAGCTTTATATTGGGGCTATGACTAAGAATTATTCTATAGGGATTATTTTTGAACTACTTATTAATGGGAGTAATGAACACACGCAAACTCAATTTGATAGAGATCCATATGATAATGTGAATCTTGTCGCAATTTAAGTCGATTTTGTAGGAGTCATTGGTATGGGGATTAGGTCTGAAAATTAACCGTCTTTCACCAATTTCAATAGCGTCATCCTATGTCTGATAGAAGCTTATATAATAAATTTCATTAAAGCATATTCATTTTTGCGAGCTGTAGTTTGGTTACAAGATTTACATGGACACACAAACGGACGGTCGGACGGACGGACATCGCTAAATCGACTCAGAAAGTGACCCTGAGTCCATCGGTATAATTAAAGATGGGTCGAGGTCAAATAATTTTGATTGCTACAAACTCAGCATAAAGTCATTAAACCCTAACCACATATTGGTATAGGGTATAAAAATAACCCAATCGGGATTACAGCCTTTTATTTTTTATATAAAAATAGTTGGAGAAAGTATGTATATTAAATAAACTCAAAAATTATATCTTCTAACATATAAGCCATATATAATTACATACATACATACTCGTATACTCTCACGAGTAGTATTGTGAAAATAAAATACATATGTAAATTGAAAATTTTTTTAAATATTTTGTACCAAATTGACTCAAGGTCAGTACGATAGAGTATCTATCTCATCTATTCCAATATTATTCGCATTAATTTAAAGCCAATGAACAATTCTCATGAATGCTATTACAAACATATATTTTTTACCTATTAACATTTTTAACGTTTTCGGAAGTTGCTTATAAAATCGGCATATACTGCTAACTATTATGCAAATACTGAATGACTTACCTTTTGTTTACTGGGTTGTAGATGAATACTTTTAGCCAAGTACTTAGAAAAACCGATATGTGAAATTTGTAAAATAAATATTTAAAGATTGGATTGTTCTATCAACATCATCACCGTCATAACGATGATGTTGGATGTCGAATGCTATGCTTTACTTTCGTTTCATTTTGCTTTAAAAACAAACACACATACTCCTCGTATTTACATACTTACGTGCACAGTCATCAGCGATAATAATGTAGAGTAACCTGAACAATTGCCAATTGTTGCACGAATGTCGTTTTATGTAATTAAAGCACATAATTTTACCAATTAATTAATTGATTTTGTAATGGTCTTTCGGAATATGCTAGCACATACACAAACACTCGCACATATTCTCATTCACCGATGCTTTCATACAGTTTATTACCAATGAAATTTCTGCTGGACTTGTACAATAGAATATAAGTAGCTAAGGTAATTGTGTTACAGTTAATATAACGAAATCTCATAATCCTAAAAATTTTAACTGTATCATCAATTAAAGATTCACTTTCTATAAATTGGCTTTTAATTAAATCAATTGATTAAAATAAGAAGAAGACAATGAATATAAGAAATTAAATTGATTGTGTTAGTCGCAAAACAAAAAAGAACGAATTATGGGCTGTTGCACCATCGAATTCAGAGCAGTAGATATTTTTCCGTTAAGTCCAAAACGTTCACCGATGTTGATTTCGTAGCTTATCAACTAACAACTAGAGAGGAGAATGATAACATTGAAGAGTAATGATACGAGAAACAAACAATAAATCCAATCAAGAATATAAAACTGTGCAGGGCTGATGTTTTCGCTTGTAATAATAATATCTTAGACCAGACGGTATTCTATCAGTTACATATTGTATCCATCCACGAAATTTTATAATGTATTTTCTTCTTGGGTGTATACAGATAAACGGATAAAGTTTGAGAGTCTTACCAGGAAGAGTCAAATCTTGCCACTATGATGTTAACGTTTAACTTACAAACGAGACCTACACACTTCACGTCAACAGATAGCACTTTCCTTGTGCTTTTCTTTACCAATGATAAAGGAAAAATCATTAATTATGATCAAGCACGACCTAATCTTTATTTTATATGATTTTGTAATAGAAACCGGGCCCCAAGCATCTACTTATGTAATTATCAATATCTTGGCTTTAGAATATGATCTATGCTCTATTTCATGGGCTCAAAATTTCACTTTACTAACTATTGGAGAACAACTGTTATTACTTAACGGTAATATTTTAGGAATTTACAAGAAAAATGTTCTAAACAAAACGAAAATCATTGAAAATAGAGAAATTCCGTGGTTTACAATGGAAAATAAGATGCCGATATAATACCACAATATGGGATCTTGCTGGCAAAAATCTAATCTAATTTTAGAGAATTTTTTAGTTAAGAGACATGCATCATAACTTTTTTTTTTATAGAAATTCTTTTTTTGTCCAAAATAACGCAGCAAGAAACTCTGCAATAACTGCCTCACATTTTATGCATTTTAATATTTCTTTTTGTGATATATATCTGATGTAAGTTTATTTGAAAAATATAGTATTTTGGCATAAGTCTTGAAAAATAATTGAATAACAATAATAGATTAAAAAATGTCCAGGTTTTTATGAAGACACTTAAAAATTCAGCGTTTTTAGTTTTTCTTGGTCAAAAAAGCTGAGCTTTATCGTTCTTTGTGTTCCGGTTACAAATAACTGAAAGAAAGCAGTTTATTCTTTTGCTACGATAAATAAAATTCGAACAATATTGTAGACTGCTAAAAAAAAGTTATAAATTTTATAACAAAAGTCACACGAAATTCCATTTCAGTATTTCAAAGAAACACGACACAAAATGTTGAATGCTTTCAGGCCCATGTGTTATAAGAAGCTGAAGATGCTGGAAATAAGAACTTTAAAAGGTATGGACTATTGTTCTCCAGAAAGTGCAAGTGCAGGTGCAGGAACAAATACTGATATTTTCCATCGCCATCTTGTATCGTCAGATCCTTAATCTCATACACATGTTTTGGAAGTAGATAATATTGTTAAAGAAATGATAGAAGATGAATAAAAGTCGATATTTGCTTGCACGTAAAAATATTTATTAGTCATTATATCGTTTACCTTGTTTCAGCTACTTTTTTTCATGGAGATAAGCCGAATTACAAACTTTTTAAATTTGTTTCAAAAACAAAAATTTTGGGCGTGGCATATTTCTGTTAAGCTCTGCAGACATCTTTAATTCATAACACTGGCAACTTGAGTCAAGTTATAAGACTTTTAATGAAAAAACAAAAATTCGGGTCCAAAAATTAATTTTTGGGTGTATGGGCTCTGGGCGATGGGAATTGCCGATTTTATTGAAACTATCTAGATATCTCACCTTCATAACACTGATTACTTGTGCCAAGTTTTTGGTAAAGAAATAAATATTTGGGGCGAAAAAACTTTTCGGGTTATAATATTTAATTAAAATATTTCTTAATTGAGTTGATAAAAGGCTCTGGGCCAAATTTCAATGTTCCTTATACTTTTTGCCAAAAAACGTATGACGCGATCTCACTGTGCACCGTGTTGATCTGTATCATATGTGGAAACGTAACAGGACATCAAAATATCGCAACGAATATTAGATGGCCAGGAAAGCGCTTGTTTAAAAGATAAGGCATAGCAAATCTTCCTAATGTTTAAACAAATTTGATATAGCTATTGCAAGTAAAAAAACCAAGAAACAAATAAGTGAAGTTGAAATAAATAAGACAATTAAGCCGATAATAAATGTTGATATTAATGAGCTAAATTGAGCTTTTGTAAATAATTCTCTACATACCATAAATAATGAATTCTATGAACATTATTCATCTAACAATTCAACCATAATCAAATTTAACTTTCAATTCAATTCGATGGAATGGAATCATCCTAAAATTAGACCACTACCAAAAAATGGTAACAAATACCACACGGTTGCAATTCTTTTACATCTTTCAAGTTTTTGAGCATATTTTACTCAAATTTTTTCTTAATTTAAACGATAACAACTTACTTACAGAGCGTCTTTTCGGTTTCTGGTCCGAATAACTTACTAAGTTTGTTTGATAAAAAATTAAAAACAAAAAAATTATCCAACGTACTGTTTTTTTAATGATCTTTATTTAAAGATTCGACTACGACTATTTTTCTTAAAACTAAATTAAAATTTATATCTGTAGAACACAAAAAAAGTAACTAACAAACTACTTCACGAAAAGAACAGTTAGTTTCCTCTCACTCAATAACATGTGAGACGTATGTATGTATATTGTGTTAGCATACCAACAGTGTTTGTTGTTGGTTAGCTAACTACAATATACAACACGTAAACAAGTAGGGAAAGGGATAGACAAACGACAAAACAATAACAGTGACGACACCATTAACAGTGATGGCACCATGATTGGTGATCTGACCCGACAAAGTTGTTTCCTAAAACTTACTTTCCTAAAATTTACTAAGTTCTTTCCCTTTCCAGAATTAGCAGTTACACTCATGTTATCATACCTCACAAATAGATCCCAATCCATTTCTAATGGCAGTTCCGTGTCGCATTAACTAGTTTAAGAAGGTGCCATAGGTCTCAATACTTGGATCATTACTATGTTCAATATATGCGAATGATTTCCCAGGACAAATTCAATTTCTAAAATTCAGATATATGCTGATGACATTCCGATGTATTTAAGAAGTCCCAAAGATATAATTGTTTCTTAAACTCAGGAACTAAATTATACTCTCAATCAAATTCTAAACTGTACAACAGCAAATGGTCTACGATTTATTCCACATAAATCAATGTGTATTATAATATAGAATAATATGGTGTATTTGGAGAATGAGATAAATTTCTTCCATGTGGGCTCTATAATTGACACTGTGGAGTCTGCATATAGCAAACCCCGGTATTGTTATTGATGGGACTCTAACTTGGTATGATCATGTTTATCAATCTTGTCGCACAATTTATGGTATGTGAAGAAGCTTATGGTTAACACAGCACTTTACTCCACCCAAAATAAGATTGCTATTAGCTAAAACATATCTACTGAAAACTTTACTATATTCATCTGAGGATTTTACTGGTTGCAATTTTAAAAATAGCAGGAAACTAAACGTAAATTTCAACAACATTATACTCCATACCTTTGGTCTACGAAAATTTTATCATGTTTCCCAATACTCGCGCTATGTCTTACACACATCTTTTGACAACTACCTTAAGTTCTAAAACATTATATTCCTACATAAAATTATTATGACAAAGGCACCAAGATTTGTTTTGGAACTACTAATGTTCCCAAGATCGTCCAGAGGAAATCGAATTTAAGCACCGGGACCATGTAAATTTTGTATTCTAACTATTCGTTTCTGTAACCAACATCCTAACGTTTTGGAAAATACTTTCCCTGATTTCATTCGTTTAATGTAATTGTTTTTTAAGTGTTTTTAAACTGTGGTTTGTAATATTTTTAAATCTATATTTAAAGTTAATGATGCTAAATATGATGAATAACTTATCTGATTCCATAACTATAATTTATAAGATACTGTATCTTGTTGTAATGGAAAATCAAATTTAATAAATAAATACAAATACTTATAATACCACCATAAGATATATAGAAATCTTTTTAATATTTGCAGAAGCTGATCGTATTCTAGTAGGATTTTTAAGTAATTGTGAATTTTACGTACGCTTTTTTAGTATCCCATGACGGTAAACTTTAACAATAGCAAAGATTATCTTTTACAACAAAAGACAGAAAACTTCTATCGGCCATTCTTCCTCCATATTTTTGCCTCAAATACCCTTAGTTAGTTATTTCTTCTCAATTTTTATCAGCTCTCCTTCGTGTTGTTAGTTAACTCTTTTTGTCCGATTGTTGGATTTTTAGAGCTTAAAACATTAAAAATTTGCTTACAGTGGATAACAATATATTATCTAATTATTTTTAATTTTTAAAAAAGTGTGTATGATTTGCTTCTTTAGTATTACAATTTAGTTTTCTAATAATACATTTTTCTACTTCTGAAATATTTGAGTTCAATGATTAATTGGAAAAAAAAAAATAAATAAAAATTGGTGAATGGAATGGTTCCGAGAAAACTTAAAAGTGGTATGGGCCCTTTATGTATTAAATATAATGTAATTACGATTTGCAACGAAAACAGTAATGAACAGCTAATTTATAATTGGCATTAAATTAATTAATCCGTAGTAAGCCGATATATTGATTATTCTGGGAAAATACCTACGACTATACTTTCTTTACATATAAGTTTAAAAAAGTTTGAAAATACATACACCAATTCACGAAAGCTGCAAATTTAGATTGGTGTAAACGCAAAACAACAAAAATATTCGGACGATAAACAATTAGATATGATTTATTTAGAAATGATTTATATTTTCAAGAAAACGCACACGGGCCGTATGAGGCATATAATTTAATATAAATCATACGCATGGAACACAACACAACACAGTAATTAACCTATTCTGCGACCGGATACCCAATCTGATAATTGGTCAAGCTATAACGACAAAAATTTGATTTAAAAAAAAGGAATGGTGGCATGTATGGTATGTACACACACACAAAGAAAAATTGACAGCCGAATTGTATCAACAAAGATTTAATAGTAGCTAATAGTAGCGACAGCCACAATGAAAATGTCTTCTGTGTGCAAAATGGTGTTTCCATAGTCTATCAAGATACGCTCATTACAAAATAAATAAAATTTCTCTACATTTAAAAATACAACAAATTTCTAGAAACAATGGAAACACCCGAATCGTAAATTAAAGAGCAGAAATTAAAAGGGTGTCATATTTCAATATATTTGTATCATCGAAAGCCGGAGGCATATTATTTAAAAATATGTTGGTCTATAAAAATGGTTCTCAAGTGGTGGATCGTCACGACTTTCTAAGCTTGTAAAAAATACTTAGCACTGTTAAGTTTTATAATTTGTATTTTATAATTTATGTATTTTTTATGTTTAAAAGTATTTTATAAATGTAAGTTTTTTAACAAAAAATATTATACATATTAGCATTATTAATAAACATGGTCACTCATACTCACCACATTTAATATTGGCCATCAGTACAAATAAATCGATGCTAATGGTGTTAATTGTCCAACATAACTCAACACTGATTCTTTTGATCATCATTCCTATTATATCAGCTCATTCTGTTTTCATTGTTATTGCTTGTGAGGTATTGTTTGTGAAACATCAAAAGTAAGGTTAAAAAATCGCACATAAAAAAGAAGTTATAATGAAAGTTACATTAAATTTGGGTTCACGTTTATTATAAAAAATGGCGATAAACTGGCCCAGTGCATAATTTGCCACAAAACTCTTTCAAAGCAATCAATGAAACCGTCAAAATTGGAAAGACATCTTATTAGCAATCACCCAACACTTAGATATAAAATTTCTCATTATTTTGCAAAACAAAAAAAATCCATTTAATAAAAAGAAATTGGATTCTTCAGGCACCTTTAATTCAGAAATTGATAGTTCAATTGCATGCATATGCGGAAGGCATATGAAACGATGACACTAAATATTCAAACATCATATTTTTAAGAATATTTATGTTGAGTGAGCGAAACGTATAGTTTCAATAGGAATAATTAAAGTATATAAGCTTTACAATTTTTAAGTAAAAAACAATTAATAATCATTCATATGACACTGTGGAACAAATTCAGGTTAACAAAAGTTAGGTCGATTCTGAGAGTGAAAGGTGAAAATAGATGCTAAATTAGAAGACCCGTATCGCGGCGTTTGTTTATGTTAGTTCGATTTTTTTTTTTTAATCGACCTTCGAACTTGGCAGTCAAATGCTGATTTTCAGCATATTGTTTATATGGTCTTTTTGCTATAACTCGTCAACTAATCGATATTTTTTCAATCTGTAAAAGCCAAATTATTCCTAGAGATATGCGCAACAATCAAAATTTTTAAAAAACTTAATTTAGTAAATGTTTGTGGCGCTTATGAAGCAAAATATTGGAAAAATTATTTTTTTTGATGCTTTTTGAAAATATTTTCCACAAAAAAAGTCTTTCTTGCTTTCTGTTTAATCTATAATACGCTTCTCAGTTTCTTCAATAAATTTTAATTGAAAAGAAAATGGTCTTAGTCGATAATTTGCGTTAAAAATTCCAAAACCATTAAATAAATA
The DNA here is from genome assembly GCA_963682025.1 of Cordilura impudica. Classification (NCBI taxonomy): domain Eukaryota; kingdom Metazoa; phylum Arthropoda; class Insecta; order Diptera; family Scathophagidae; genus Cordilura; species Cordilura impudica. The sequence continues at coordinate 134,374,031 of OY821521.1, forward strand.
GCGATTTAGGTAGAAGTAATTAAAAAGGAAAGTTCCAAGAATTAAGAATTAGTAAAACAACTTTTTTGTTTTCAACCAGGTAGCGATTTTTTTTTATTTCGTACAAGCGAACTAATTTCAAAAATGAAGATTCAGTTAAGACTCGAAACTCAGCCGCGTTGGACGGAAATGGCATAAAGACAATAGGCCACACGAAAGTCTTGTTCCTGTAATGAAAATTTTGTTGCCGTTGCTCCACATTAAACTTGGCATTGCTAAAAATTTTTTCAAATGTATCGCAAAAACACCAGTAGTATTCAACCGCTTATAAGACATTTTCCCAATACTAAGTAACGCCAAAATTAAGGAAGGGCTTGTTAATGGTCCCGATATATGGAAACTAATGAGTCGTCAAGATTTTGAGCAAGTTCTGACAGACCGAGAATTAAATGCATGGCTCGCATTGAAAGCATTCATTAAAGGACTTTTGGGTAAAGAACTCAAAGACAACTACAGGCAATCTGTTGCAAACATATTGGCAGCTTCCGATGAAATTGCGGTTAATATGTCGTACAAAATTCATCTCTTGCATCAGCATCTTGATCAACTCTCTCAACAGTTGCCAACTGAATCTGATGAGCAAGGCGAACGTTATCACCAAACTGCGCTTCCATTTGAAATAAGGTAACTATAGAGTGTGCATATTTTCAATTCCTAGATTTTTCTAATATCTTTGTCAGAGTGCACAATTTAAACATGTTAACGAATGAAAACTATTTTCGTTTCAGGTACAGAGGAAAGAAATCTCCAGATGCAATGCAATATCTGTTGGACGAAATTATCGACCTTTCTGATGATGCTGACGACGACCAAGATAATAGAGAAAGCAGTGATGTTGATCCACAGCCGCCTGCTAAACGGCAACTGGCCAAATCATTAATTAAATTTATTTAATTTTTACCTAAAACTTTTCATAACTAACATTTCAATAAAAATATTTTTTTCCATATTTTTAATGTTTAATGTTTCAATGTTTCTTCAAAACCAAGACTGAACAAAATTGGTACATAAAAAATGAGAAGTAAATTAATATTAAGCTGGAAAACGCAAGTTTTGTATTACGATTGTTTTCTTTTCAAATGACATTTATTGAAGAAACTGAGAAGCATATTATAGATCAAAGAGAAAACAAAAAAGACTTAGTTTTGTGGAAAATATTTTCAAAAAGCAAAAAAAAAAAATAATTTTTCCAACATTTTGCTTCATAAGCACCACAAAAATTTTCTAAATCAATTTTGTAAAAAAATTTTATTTTTGCACAGGTCTCTAGCAATAATTTGGCTTTTACAGATTAAAAAAATATCAATTAGTCGACGAGTTATAGCCAAAAAACCATTTAAACAATATGCTGAAAATCGGCATTTGATTGCAAAGTTCGAAGGTCGATTAAAAAAAAAAAAATTCGAACCAACATAAACAAACGCCGCGATACGGGTCCTCTAATTTAGCCTCTATTTTCACCACGCACTCTCAGAATCGACCTAACTTTTGCTAACTTGAATTAATTCCACAGTGTAATTAATAATTATTGATATTTATTCACACAACTTCTATAATAAACAAAAATAGGAATAGTAATTGATTAAATATCCGACTGCACGTATCTGCATGAAAAAGTGCTTCGGGCAGTCAGAATGTTTAAAATTAATAATTAAAGAATCTCCTTCATTATAAGAACATAAAATAAATTAATAAAGAATCTCATTTTACAATATATTATAAAAATTCCAAACTGTTTTTCATTACAATACACTGAGATTGTAATCTGACACTGTGGTGTGGAGAGTATAAAAATTAAAATTTCATAAAAATACATGTTATTAAAAAAGTACATCTCTTTTAAAAATCACTTTTTCTTAAAAACTACCATTTCTTGAAATAGTACATTTTCCTTCAAAAGTACCTTATCTTCAACAAGCCCCTTTATTTTAAAGAGTAAATTTTCTTGAAAAAGTGCCTTTCTTAAAAAAAAAATAGATTTTCTTAAAAAAGTACCTAATGTCAAAAAATTACCATTTTCTTAAAAAAACACCTTTTTATATTAAGGTACCTGTTCCGAAAAAGTCTATTCCTTGTAAAAACTCGTCCTTAAAAATTAGCTTTTCTTAAAAAGGAACCTTTTCTTAGAAAAAGATCGTTAATGTTAACCAACATGTTTTGCTCTGGCCCAGTAATTTTCTATATGTTTCAATGTCAACATCTTGAAAAATCTCTTAAGAGTTCCTACCCTAATTGCGTAAATGTTAAAGAGTTCCTACCCTAATTGCGTAAATGTTTACAGTTAGCACTTCAATGTCAACTATTCCAAGTTTGTGTGACACAATCCACACCAATTAGATTTTTTCCAAGAAAATTTTGCATTTTATGAAATATATTATTTTGTCCATTTCTAGCCGCACATCCAAAATTGAAATTAGTATTGCGACCACAAAACGCTACCATTTTACAAGTTATTTCACATTTATCCAACTTATCTCCAAAACTTTTGGAAATTATGTCAGAGTTTTCACCCTGTAGTTCACTTACAACACAAGTTTTCACAATAATTCCTTCATTTGGTAGAAAATATCTTAAGATCATCAGGCAGTTGTCTTCAGAGAAGTTAGTTTTTATCAAGCGCCCCGGTAGGTTAGTGCGGGGGTCGTGGGTTCGATTCCCAACAGAGGCTTTGGTCTGTCGCTGCAAAAAAAAAAATTAACATACTACTCCCTCTTTCCTCCCTAACCTTTTTTCCTGAGATCAACACAACGCACTGTATCCCCTGAGATTGATTAATTAAAAAAAAAAAACCTCCAATGAAATAAGTCTCAAAATATTTTTGATAATTGCTTCACATTTAGTTAGGGACAACGAATATTTTTGATCGAAGCATGATTTAGGCAATTTTGACCGAAATGAATAATTATGTTGAACAGCATGATAAGCCCAAGTACCTTCGACGACGTCCAACTTTTTTTCCTTTTTATGATTCATAGTGTTATTACATATTCGATGCACCATCATATGCTATGGAAAAATGGGCTGAACATGTTTAACCTTACATCATGGTCACTAACTAATTTATTTATAAATGGAAACTTTTTCCTTAATTCACTGTTAAAAATATATTTTCGGTGATGGTAGCATATCTAAAATGAATTAAGGGTGTTTATGAATTTGAATAAATAAAAAAGATTAATAACTAATTGCAATAATATCACACTTTTCTGTTTTTTTCTAATGCTTATTGTCTTTATTTCTTAAATATAAGTATGAAATATCAGATTTGAACCAGTTGAGAAAAAATTTAACCAATTAAATATACCTTTTTCAGTGTTAAATATTAAAAAGATTATTTATTGTAATGATGTTGAAAATATGGGGGTTTGAGAATATAAAACTTATAAATTTCAGTCTAAAGAAATAAAAAAGCCTAATGCCTGGTTTCTCAGTGTAACGTCAAACTACCTGTTACTTAACCAGGACATAAATTTATTGGACCGATAAACTGCCGGTTAACAATTTTGGTTTCCTCAATGTACCGACAAAAAACACTATTTTCAGTTGGCAATGCCTTTCAAAATACGTATGAAAGTTGGGAGAATTCTTTCAGTTGGCAATGCCTCTCAAAATTGATATGAAAGTTGGGAGAATAATTTATCTGTACGATAAATAAATAATTGGCAGATGAGTGCCTGTTAGCTTTGCGACAAAATGGAAGCAAACCAGACATTGAGAAAACCAAATTAATTTAATCGACAGTTTCTCGTTGGGATAAAAGATAATCGCCTATTGAGAAAACGGGCAATAGTGATCTAAAATAAGGACAGTTCAATCAAAAAAGGACGGTTTACTGTCCTCTTTTTTGAAAAAACTTAAAAAGACGTCGTGTCAAAAAAGGCGACTCAACAATTAAGCGGAAGCCCCTTAATATAGGCTTAAAAATTAAAAAAAAAAAAAATACAACCTAAAGAAACTAATACTATGTGCCCGAACTGTTTCATGATGAGCAATTGAGGCTGATGTTGGTTATTATCGTACTGTAAAGCAACCACTGATATCAGAGAAACTTCATCTGGTAATTTAAGAGGCCACGATGATAGAACGTTTGTACGACGCACTGTGGCTGAAATTTTGATTTCATTGTCTAAAAGTCTAATTCTTTTTGTCACCGTATTTTTAAATTTTAACACCATTTTACAGCTAATATATCCAGATTAAGGTAGCCAGAAAACTAGGTTTAACTTTTGCTAATTATGGGCGTGGCTGCTGTCAAATTCAACTGTTTTTTAGTCTCAGAAAAATGTGATTTTTTTGTTTTTTTTTTAATTTTTTATTATTCGCAAGTTATCATCGATAATGACCTCCGGTCCTCTTTACAGGGTTGGTAGGATTGTAGTCTTTAGTTGCTGTAAGTGGTCACAGCCCTACCGTTTAATATTAGCGATGTTCTGAAATACTAACTAAACTACTATATTTTTGTCAAATTTCAACTCAAGTGGAAAAGAACTTCTAGGGAACAAGAAACGTATACCACCAGGACAAAGATTCCCCTTTAATCCTATATATACTTTTGCACCTGTGACGATCCTTGGGTAGGACACTTTTTAATTTTTATGAAATTAGCTAAAAAAAAAAAAAAATTAAAATTACGGTAACTTAAACAGCCCTGTAAGTATACAATGGTGTGTTTAGTTTGTGCTTTAGGTATTTTATAGCTTATAATAGTCATTAATTGTTCTACTACCTGCAATGAAATCTGCTTACAAAATACACCACCCTCTTAATATATTTGTAAGTAAGAATGTCAATACGCAGAGGATGTCATTAATTTTTAAAATGGGTTTTTTTTTTATTGTTATACATTTTTTATACCTTTTTATTTTACCTAACAATGCACCAATGCAAGTAGTAAAGAAAACACATACACATTCCTTTGTATATTATTTTAGGTAGTAATGCACTAATGCCATTTTCTTACATTTTAGTTTACCTAGAAACATAGGTTAGTGGCTTATGAAATGGCTGATAAGAAGATTGAGATTAAAAATTCAATTGCTATAATAATTTTCAGCAATAACAGTCGCAAATTAAAATTGTCTTTCATTGTTATTTAAGTACGAAAAACATAGTATTAGAATAAAAAATAAATAATAATAAACAGAACCCATTGTTACAAAAGCTATTAAAATCTATAGCAGTTTTTATTTTGAAAGGTTTTTTACCTACATATATATGAAATGTTTTATTATATTTACATTTGCAGAAACTGAAAGTAGTTTAGTTCTTTTTCAGAGAGCATAGGAAAACAAGAATAAACATGAAGTTCCGATTTTCTTCTAACGCATTTTACTTTTATTAATCATATTTAGTTCTGTTTGATTTTAAGTAAAATATATTAATTTCAATCATAAAATTATTAGGCAAGTATTCACGATAAACAAAACTGCTGGGGATAGAACGAAGTGAACCAAATGTTTTAGTTATGGCAAAATTTTAATAAGAAAAGGTAAAGTATTAATATAGTTTAATATTTATCACTTATATTTTTTTTGATTAAAGAAAAAGAGAAAATAAAGAATGAAACAAGAAATTAGCAAGAACAAAATAAGTTAAGCAGATTATAATTTAAGATAAAAGATATCGAGTCCAAAGTATGTAAAAGTCCCAACCATGCAAGGTGATGTCATTAATGGACAATTAATATGGATCGAATTTGGATGATTCTTATGTAGATATGACGTTTGTTTCACTGATAACTTCTTCATTCGACCCAAATCTCTTACCACCGAGCTATTTTTTCACATTTGGAAACAAGTTATCGATGTGAATGACACAGATCCACCGTGACCTTCTTTGGTGCATGTTCCCCTAAAGAAATTCAGTGCTTGGTCGTTGGTGTGTTTTGATGGAGGCGAACCGCAAAAAAAAACATCTTCGGATTGTGGTTGAACATCTTCCAACACTTTTGCACACGTCACGCGTTTATATACATGTAAAATTTTACGTACTCACATTTTTTTTGTTAGCGATTTTAGAGTTATGTTATTCATTTGAAAGTAAATACTAGTAGTACACCTCGGGAGCCAAAAAATTCCGACTCTATCTCAACTATGTCACAGCGCACAGGGTCTTCGAAAATGGGCTTTCTCAGTATTTTGCTAAAATTAAAAATTTCTTTGTAAATTTTTATTTTTGAATGACTCTAACTTTTTTCATTTAAAAGATTTTGAAGTGAAGTAAATTTTGTATAATTTTGTGGCTTCCATGCTATTAATGTTAAAAACGTAAAATCACTGAGTTATTCCAAAATTAAAAAAAAAAAATTTAAAAAAGGTCAAAATTTTCCGAAAATCTCTTACTTAATAGAGCATAACTCCTGCCAGTCAAAAGCAGTCAGAAAAAATCTTGCACTCTTCTATAGTGCGAACCCTCCCCTATACTACTGTGCCCCATTATACCGCCGCCACTTTCCGCCCGTGTGCGCCAGAACAATTTTTCTGACCCAAGGTTAGATATTTTCTGCAAAATTTATGAATACAAAGGTTGTCCACTATGTGGTTAGGATATATTAAGTTTCAGGTGTTGTTTGTAACTGCCAAAAATATTAAACCTTTATCCATCTTTTATTATACGGATCGACTCAAAAACACTTTCTGAGTCGATTAAACTATGTCCGTCCGTCCGTCCGTCTGAGTGTTATGAATACAAAAGTTGGTCGTACCGGTGCACCGCGGTGTATTTTTTGCGTGTCGGTAGAGTTGTTAGGAGTTGTTATATACTTATAAAAAAGGGTTGAAATATAATGCGCTTAATTGTTACAGGTACATTTAAATAGGAATCTTTCAAAAACATTAATAGTATGAATTAGAGTTATATAGTTTAAATACTTGACCAAATGGGAAACAATTTAAATAACAGGTAAATGGTAAAAAAAAAACTATTACGACATAGCCCTTTAAGATATGAGCAGGTATGCTTCACCTCTTAAAAGGGGTTCGGGTGTGGGTTTTTTATGTTTCTAAAAGTGGTAATAAAAGATAAAAATTTGTAAATGGTAAAAAAAAAAACTATTGCCACATAGCCCTTTAAGGTATGAGCAGGTATGCTTCACCTTTTAAAAGGGGTTAGGGTGTGGGTTTTTTATGCTTCTAAAAGTGGTAATAAAAGATAAAAGATTTTATTTTACATAATTGCAAGAAAGAGTATTTATAATATTGTTTCCACAATTATTATTCATTACAATTTGTGCAATGGCTAAGTACTGTTACAGAGATCTGGCAGATATTTATTTTCAACGAAATGATGTAGACGATGTAATTTTGCACATAGTGAGCAACGACTTCTTTAAGAATTGTAACCTAGAAGACATTGAAATGCACAAAGGAAAAATTACTAATTTTGCATCGAATTTGAAAAGACGGTACATTGAATGCTCTCATAGCAAGGCAAAGATGTACAAACGTTACCAAGACTGGTTAATAAAGGAACTTATTTTTGAGAGTGCATCTACACCTGCCAACGAAAGTGAATAAAAGGGTCGACCAGCAAAACCAATTGACGGATGTAGTGAAAGATCTCGAATAAAATTGAAATAATTGAAAAAATAGTAGACGCGAGCCCAAGGCGCACAAAGAGGATTTTGAAAAGCATTCCTACACCAATTGAAGATAAGAAATTTACGCCGGAAGAAGCGTTCGCCCTATTTTTGGATTTGAAATTGACCAAAAATCAATATAAGGAATTGCGGAAGCGAACCAATGAAAAGAATTGTGGGATTTTTCCATAGTATCGAGATTTTGTTTCTGCCAAAAAAGAATGCTTACATTCACAATCTGCTATTAGTGTCACTTCAACATCAGCAGAAATAAAATTGCAAGATCTCCTTGAACATACTGCAGAACGTTTGCTAAATACGCTTGATACTGATCATTTAAAAAAAATGGTAATGGCAGCATTACTTTAATTTCTAAATGGGTATGTGATGGATCCTCTGGTCAGAAACAATACAAGCAATTTAATGCCGAAAATTCATCAGATGCTAATTTATTTATGGTATCTTTCGTTCCATTGCGCTTAACAAAAAGATATAGCATCTTAGAGCCGTCAACTAGTAGAGCAACAGAAATTGAAATATGGAAAAATGAAATTCCTTCTTCACAAAGTATTGCAGACCAATAAAATTTGCATTCAAAAGGAAACCAAAGATGTCATAACTGAAGAAGTTCAAAAAATAAAAGATCAAATTAAGGAACTTCAACCAGTAATATTTAAATTTGATGACCAAGACATTGAAGTACATTTTAAAATGTGTGTCACAATGATTGATGGAAAAGTTGCACAAGCTTTAACTGGAACAAAGTCAACGTCAATTAAGCCAACCCCCACCAGAAGACGATAGTTTTAAGGAAGCCTACGAATTTGGAATGTCCCCTCTTCATGCTAGAATACGTTTCATGGAGCATATTCTTAAATTGGATTATGATTTGGAATTTGGTCCATTAGGCGAAACAGTGCGAAAAAAAGAAAATGAAGAAAAAAGAAAGCAAAAAAAAAACAAATTCAACAAAAATATCTACAGCTAGGCCTCGTAATCGACCAACCAAAACAAGGGGAAGGAAACACAATTGATGGAAATACTGCAAGGAGATTTTTTTCCGATCCGGAAACTGCAGCATCTATCACAGGTGTAGATCATGAATTAATAAGACGATTCAAAATCATATTACAAGTTCTAGCATGCAGCAGAAAGATAAATGCAAAAAAATTTGGAGAGTACGCCAATAAAACAGCTATACTTTATAATGAAAAATACTCTTGGAGATATATGCCCTCCACAGTTCATAAAAGTTTGTACCATGGGGAACAAATAATTCAAAACAATATGCTACCAATAGGAGATCTATCTGAAGAAGCGCAACAAAAAAGGAACAAGGACTACAGATTCTTACGCGAGCACAACACAAGGAAACTGTCCAGATGTTGTAATAATGAAGACCTTATCACTATGTTGTTGTGCACTTCAGATCCATATATATTTCATAAATTTACCATAAAAATTGATATAGAAATATTTAAAAAGACAATAAAAAAAAATTTAACTAAAGCAAAAACATACGAGTTTTTCATTGAAACTTCTCTATCTTGAACCAACATAAGGTAACTTTTACGTTCGCTGCTTAATAAATTATATTTTAACTCGGGATCTTTCAAAAAAAAAAAAACATCCTTTGGTCCTTGTGCACATTAGGAAATTAACTTAAAAAATTGTTAAAAAGTATTAGTTGTAAAATTAACTGAAAATTTAAGACATTATATTAAAAAAAAACATTTTTTACCTTTTAACACTTCACTTTTGTACTAAAATTCAACTACAAATGAAAGTGTATTTTAAACCCTCTGTAACTTTTTTTTTATTTTCGGTCGGGATTTACGTTTTATAGCAAAACTTAAAGGCTAAAGTCTCGCCTACCAAACAAAAAAAATCCAATCAAAAGTTATAGATTTTTGACCGCCTTCACGTCAAATGGTCCACTGTGCGACGTGGACGTCCTGCGTCACTTTTGCTGGTACGATCACAGAGGAATACAATAAAAAATTCTCAGTCCTCATAGTGTTTATCACGCCAAGACGATATTATTTTCTTAAAACATAAATGTAAGCCAATTTTAAAGAAAATATATCATATTTGTCTTTAGATCAGAGTTAACCAAAACTCTCAATAAATGAAATGCGTCTGTATTGGATAAGATAATATTGCCCAGCAAACACAAAAGTAAGCATTACAGATGTAATGAATTTTACTTTTAAAAGCAAAATGGAAATGAAGTTTAAAAAAAGTTAATAAAATTATATACAAAATATGCCTCAGTTTTTACAGAATTAGGCAATTTTTTTCACACATATTTGATTGGTCGAGTTTAATTTACATTTAAAACTTAAAAAACTAAGTGTATTTAGGCATTATAAATTAAGTTTTCCAAATTTAAGATTTTGTTACAATTTCTTATTAACAAAATATGTTTGAAATTTGAAAAACTTAATTTATTTCTCTGCTTGGAACAAATAAATTTTAAGTCGGAAAAAATTTGTTCGCAGCAATATGTAGAAGGAAAAAAGGGATAACAATTTCAAAGCATTTCTTTTTAGTTCTGGAAAATCGAAATCATTTAGATTTTTCCAGAATTCTATTCCCATTTTTCCCGGAGCTTGGACTTCGGTTCGAAGAAATATAATTTCTGATTGTATATCGAACTCATATTGAGTAACATCACAGTTATAAGGGTTATTAAATAAATCCAACTGCAGTTGTATACTCTTAATACCTGCAAACCTGTCTTCAAAACTGTTGAGCAGTGTATCTAAAATCTCAACTTGCTTAGTTCCAAGTTGAAATCATTAAGCAAAGAAGTTGTATCAGCTAGAAAAGCTAGATCTGATATGAATTGTGTATCTTTTAAAAAATTTTTTCCCGACTCATCGATATTTTTATACCCTCCACTCCAGTGTGCAGAGGGTATATATAAGTTTGTCATTCCGTTTGTAATAATTAGAAAAAAAATTTTGGACCCCATAAAATTTATATATTTGTGATCCTTATAATAACCGGAGTTGATATAGCGATGTCCGTCTGTCCGTCTGTCCGTCTGCGGAAATCACGATGACGGCATCAATCGGGCAGCTAGGGTGCTCGTTGGCATAAAAATGATTCATTAACGTCCTGAAAAGTTTGCTGTTTAAAATTGTCCAAATCGGTCGATTACGGCCCGAGATTTGAATGAAGAACTAAAAAAAGTCTTGAAAAAATATAATTTTCTATGTTGTTCTTGTCACGATCACGCCTTCAATAGTACAGCTACAGTGATCATTTTTAACGAGAATTATTCACCAAATTAATGGGAAGATTTCTGTTTCAAAAATCATTGAAATCGGTGGAACAGGTCCAGGGAAATCTCTGAAAAAGTAAAAAAAAAAAGGAAAAATATGATGTTTCTATATTGTTCTTGTTTTATTCTAAATGTTGTGTTGCCGTCATAGCTGGGCTTGTTGTTTTTGTGGTCGTTGGGATAATAATATAATAAAAACTAACCCTTTGTAATTTTTTTTTTATTAACTCTGGTAGAAAAATTTAAAAGTTTCCATTGTTTTGGCATCACTAAAAAAATATATTAGATCATTTCTGTCATTACCACGAGCCTGCCTGCAAAATTTCAGATCGAATGAGTCACGGGGTTAAAATCGATCCAAAATTTTTTCGACAAGCAGACACTACGAGTTAATATAAAGGGAGTAGAAATTCACCAACATCTAAAGCAAATAATGCTAAAATACCTAGTTGTTAATAAAAAAAAACAATGTAAATTTAACAAAAAAAATTTATGTATAAATTTATTTAAAGAGAAAAACACAAAAATAACGTTTGATGTTGTATTTTTTGTGTGTAATATTTACATAAACGTATGAAATAATACAAATATTTAATATACATATATTCTATATATGTATATCCATAACAACTGCATGTTAGAAATAAATCGGTATATTATTTTATTAACATAAAATTCTGCAATATTTTGTTGTGGGGAAAATACATTTCTTTTGCATTAACAGAGTGTTACTTCATTTTGCTCAGCGTGACTATGTCGCAGTAGATGGCGCCACAATTTTTGTTCTAATTAGCTTTGCAATAGTTATTTATATTTTAACATGAATGTCAATATTTTCAACTAGATATCATACAGAACAATGTTAAGAGTATATACGGGCTGGTCTGTTATTTCATACGTTTTTTTCATTATTCTTTTACAAATATGAACATAAGTTTGGCATATTAACTTTTTTTTGTCTTAACAAAATAGGTTTACCGAGTTATCAATGAGTTTTTAGCTTTCAAAACAGTTATACATAGTTATATAGAATTATTATTCAGATTGCGATTACATCTAATTTTTATAAATTGTTTATAATTACTAAAGCATTATTATTCACATAAATACAAAATTGCACTTTTTAAATTTTCCATTAAAATTTAAGAAAATATCAATTCTAAAAACTGGAATTAAAAATTTCCAATTATAAACTACAATTAATTGAATTTCAGAAAATCATATCAAAACGTCGGAAATAAAAATTTTAAATTTAGAAGATATCAATTGCATCTTTAATATATTAATTTTAATCGTTAAACACAAATTGAAATTCCAAAAAAAAAACACCAAATACCTATGTTTACATTTAAAAAATTTTCACATTTAAAAAAATTATTGACATTCAGGAGAAATTAATAGCGTTCAGTATCGCGATTCAAAAACTTCTTTTAACGATAGTCGGATCGTTAAAAAAAGAAAATAGCAAAATTATAAGTAAAATTTTTAAGCGATATTCGCTATTGGTTAATTTAGCTGTTGTTGTTATCTAAACGACAACCATTTTTGTGTTGTTTATTCAATCGATAAAAACTTTTAGGTTGAAATGTCGTCACACATAAATAAAAATCATAAAATAGTGAAAATATTTTGCTTCTATTAAAAAACTTTTTTATATAAATAAAAAAAATTAAATAGCATATTCAATTCATTATTTCATTTTCAAATAAATAAACAGTAAAAAAAAATAAAGATATTAAAAAAAAAATAAAGATATTAAACATAAACATAAAATCATCTTGTCAAACACGAAGTAATTTGTTTTTTTCTATTCTTCTTTGTGTTTTTCGCTTATTTTGAGAGAGATACCACTCGTTTACAATTTAAATAAATAGAAAAATAGATTTGTCGACTGTCGTTAAGATATGTACTTACCCACCAATCTCACATCACACTGCAAGTTCGAAAAACTCAATACACTCACATTTTTTTACTAATACACACACATTTTCCGAAGTGGTCACACTAATGGTACCAAATTTTTCGTGCGAGTAGTGGCAGACACTAACGATGATTAATGTTACCCTGTTATAAATTTAATGCAAATTTACTGGATTCTGTAAAATTGTAATTAAAGTTTTAACTTGTTAAATCTATTATAATGATTTATTTTTTGAAATGCGCATTCAAAAACGCAAGTTTGTTAATTATAGAGCATAAATATTATTAACTATTATTAAAATAATACTAATAATAATAAATGTAAACATTTTCCCTCAAACATGTGCCTGTATAATAAACTGGGTAACTTTACTTAAAATAAAATAAGAGAGAGAAGTATACAAATTTTTTCATGTTTCCGCTTCGACAACATTTTAAAAATGAGATTGCAGTCAGATGTGTGAGCATAAAATTTAATGGCGATGGATCCGACTAATTCAAACAATTTTTCGTTGATAATACGTACACAACGATTTTACAATTTCAGTGTGGGTTAGTGAATCACTTAATCCTTAGTGCAAACAACAATAGCTGTCTGTATATTTTGCGATTGTCGGATCGTTGAAATTTACAGAATCGGACTACAGAAAACATTGATTTAAATTCAATGAATTTTAGAAAACCTCAAATGATATTTAAGAATTGCGAACACAAAAATTGTTACATAAATAAACGCAATTTGCTGAGAATATTATTTTTTATTATTTTATATATAAATTTACACAATTTTATTTGGATGAATATTTGAAGTTTTCCAGAAAATAAAGATAACAAATTATTTTATTTAAAATGTTTGGGACATTTGGTTTTTTGCGTTTGGCATCTTTAATTTGATTATTTGTTATTATCAAAAATTTATTCTCTATGTTTTCCAAATATGGCAATATTTTAATAAAAACTTTGAGAGAGCTTTTTTTTGGTTATTATTTTGTTACTTCATCCGACCTATATGGCCGCAATGAAGAAATATTTGGCCAGTTAAAAGAAACTATACAGCCATCTCCAATTAGCGTTAGCACGATTTAATGCATATAGCCACCCTGCACAACCATTACCTTTGCAATGGAGGTTAGGGCGAGCTATTTAATTAGCAAGAACTAAATTAAACGAGAAGTTATGTCATATAACCGGAAACGCATGCTTATAGGTATATAACCTAAGTGCATGCCGATCAGCAACCACGATGACCAAAAAGCAAACATCGAAATAAATCCGAAATAATAGAAAAGGCGAAAACCAACCCAAAGACTTTTCTGAAATAATTTGGTATTAAGTTTAACAAATTGTTTACTTTTTCCAATATTTTGTTTACATTTATTATCAATACTCAAACCGAGGTGGAGGGTATCAAAGATTCGGCACAGCCGAATTTAACACTCTTACTTGTTTTTCAATAACTTTATTAAACTTGTTTTTTCCTTAAAACTCTAAGACTTTTTCTTTTAAATCATATAGCCGGTTAAGACAGTTGCCACGACTGAGCCAACGTACGTCAGTGAACATTTTAAGATCATTGAAAGCTGCGTTTTTAGATGTTAGAAATTTTACAAATTTTCGATGAGTGAGGGCATTGTGTCCTCCTCTTATTTTATTTATAATGCGCTCTGCGGTCTTCATAGTAGAGTCTTGAGTAATAAATTTAGACGCAAGAGCGGCTTGATGGATAATGCAGTGAAAGTTTTGCATTGCCATTCCACTTTTTTTTATATTACCTATCAAACCTGTGTTTTTCCTACCATGACATTTGCCCCGTCTGTGCAGACACCGACAATTTTGTTTACATCAACAATAGAAAAAAGTTTATCGCTTACAACTTCCATCAAAAGCTTTCCATTACATGTCCATAAAAGGTTTCCAATGTCAACATTGATTCAAAAACATTAAAATGTTCATCAATGCATCTTACACAGACAACCAGTTGACAAAGATCCTTGATATCTGCACTAATAGAAGACACCACCGAATTTCTTATTTGGGCAATACGCCTAGTCACAGTTTGGGGTGACAAGGAAATTGACTTTATGAAATCTGTTCTATAATTTAACGTTTGAAAAGTTTTTTGTACAATATTTTTTGCTAGCATTCCATCCATAAATGGTCTGCCTTGCTAAGCGATTTCCAAGCTTATTTGGCTTCAAATCTCCATTTTTAATTTTCTATTTTGCAAAATTTCCTCATTTTGCTCTTCTTGCAGAACCCATTCTTTAATTTTTTGCATATAAAGGTTTTTGCTCACTTCCTGGCGTTTGAAGCAAAGTTGCCATACTAATTTTATATTTTTATTTGTTAGGTTATTTTTGCTCCATAACCATAGACAGTGGATGTGAGGTTTATTATGAAACTCAGTTGTTAATATTTGTTTGTGTCCATACACATAGGAAAACTATCTCCACTAAGTTATCACACTATGGTTATGAGGAAATAAGAAATTGTGACTTGCTATTTCTTATTTGCTCCACTACCCGTATAAGAAGTACAGGGGTATACAGGCATGTAATGGAAATCGATTGTTTTTGAATTGAAACCGAAATTCTAAAAAGATCGATTTAATAATAGGTGTGATGAAAATCAAGCGGCTTCAATTTTCATTATTGTTCGACTTCATCATGTTTTTGTCAATAAATTGTCACTATGTTCTTATTTTATTATTAAATACAACTCTGTGTTATTGGTTTTCATAACAAATTTTTAATATTAGCTTACTAATTTTACGTTTTTGTTTGAAGAAATTTAAAATGGCATTTATAATAACGACAAATGGCGATGATGTCAAAAAAGAATGCACAATGCGAAAAATTATATGCGATTCATCGAACCCCACGGATTTACCGGAAAATAGGTAACATTAACAAATGTAGTTTTGAATTTAATTAAAGTGGTTTTTATTTAGTTTTATTCAATAATTTCCTATATATAAAAATGCGTTTTTGTGGATTTTAGAGGAAATAGGAGAAACTTTCAAATCCACATCCATTCCTTTGGCTATTCAGTTGGCAGCAACGTTACCCAAATCGTTTTCAAAAATTTCAGTTATTTTGGAAAACATATTGTATAAAATAATTTAACAAAAACTAAAAATTTTATTTAACTCTTTTTGGAGTAAAAATTGTTGGTAAAGCAATTTTTCAAACTTTTAAATTTCCTTTTTTTTTTGTCAGAGATTTACGTGTTTTCCCCTGAAAAATTATATTAGGTAAGACATTTTAGTACGTAAATTCATTATACTTACATATTCTTTAGTTCAATTTTTTTTAATGCATAGAAAAATTGGCAGACATTATCTGTTTCAAACCGAAAATCAATCTACTTGGTTTAAAGACGAAAAAAAAAAAATAACAATTTCGTTTTACATCACATCTTTTTTATCCATTTTTCCATAGCACAGAATGGAAAATTAAATATATTTACCTATATTCACCTATTTTCGATTTTGTTTCGTTTTGGTATTGATTTCAGTTTTCATCACACGCCTAATAAATATAAGTGCAAAAACGTACGATAAGTCAGTAGTGCTTTAGACTTTGAGTCGATAGGACATGCGCATCATGTCTTCACCGCCACCAGTATTGTCGTTGCATTTATCAGAGTAAGTAAAATTATAGTAAATTTTTTTTATTATGTGGATGCATAAATAAAGTTTAATTGTAGAATTATGAATGAGATTTTATTGGATGAATCTGTGAATGAGCCGACTCTTGAACAACAGCCTACTAATTCAAACCAGTATGCAATAACAATCTATTGTATTATATAATTTTTATTTGAACGACTTATTTAAGACTAGATGATTTGCGACTACAATCAGTGCAACAACAGAGCCAACCAAATTCAACACTATCAGAGCGCGATTTTTAAGGTATTTCTTTCAGTCATTATACCCAAACCACATAGTGGTATAGGGTACCATTATTATACCCAAACCACATAGTGGTATAGGGTATAATGACTTTGTGCTGCTGTTTGTAACTATCAAAAATATTTGACCTAGACCCATCTTTAATTATACCGATCGAATCAGAATCACTATCTGATTCGATTTATCGATTTCCGTCCGTTCGTCCGTCCGTTTGTGTGTCCATGTAAAGCTTGTAATCAAACTGCAGGTCGCAAATATGACTATATTTTGATGAAATTCGGTATATAAGCTTTTGTCAGCATAGGATGAACGCTATTGAAATTGGTGAGAATCGGTCCATGTTCAGACCTAGCCCCCATACAAATTACCCCATGAAATCGACTTAAATTGCCATAAGATCGAAATTATCATATAAATCTTAGTCAAATTGGGTTTGTATGTGTTTATTACATCCATTAATCAGTAGTTCAAAAATGATACCTATGGGAGAATTTCAAAAATCGCCTGCTGCCAAAGGAGCTGCAATCAAAAAAGGCGTTAATAAAAATAAGGGGGAGGAGAATACCGAACCATTGAATGGTACTAGAAAAGGCGACAGTACTGTGGATAAGGTAAATTTTAAGTCTGTACCGGCTATTACGGTTTACAATATTAATATTAAAAGTTTGACAGAGGGTATGACTGCGAAATTAGGTCATAGTAATTTTATCGTAAAAATTTTAAGCAGAAATGTCGCGAACATAGGGGTCTGCACTATTGACGATTTTAATGGTGTTAAGGATTTGCTAGTGGATAGAAAGATACATTTCTATACATTTACTCCTAAGGAGTTGAGACCCATCTCGGTTCTGATTAAGGGTCTATCGGATTCGTATGAAGTTGAGGAGGTGCGGGAATACCTAGGTGAGCTGCAGATCGCTTTGAATGTGAAAAGGTTACAGAAGTTAGGTGATGATAAGTGGTTGATCCAGATGGATAGGTCCTCGGATATAAAATTTTTTTATGGGATTAGATATATTCTCCATTGTAAGATAGGGAGATTTAAGATATGGAGTTTTAAGCGGAAGGATCTAACAAAGTATTACAATTGCCAACGTTTTGGCCATGTTTCGAGTAACTGCCAGATGCCCTATAGATGTGTGAAATGTGGCGGGGATCACGGTCCTGGTAAGTGCAGTGTGCCCGCCAGGGGCGAGAATACTGCTGAGACTATAGTCAAAGATGCTGTCACGGGACAGTTGGTTCGCAAGATAGGTTTGACTACAAAGTGCGTGAATTGTGGCGTTGAGGGACACGCTGCTAGCTCTAGGGATTGTCCGAGGAGAAAGGAGCTTCTTAATAGGGTTCACTTGAAGAAGGTAAATGGCGGCATGATAGGAAAGGCCACGGAGAGGGCTCCAGGGCATGGCATTATGGGAGCTGGAGTCTCTTGTGCGGCAGCTTCCAAGATGGCATCTGTGCCTGAAGGGAATGTGGGCAGTGATTTTAGTCTGAGTGACTCTACTGCACAGTTTAATGTCTTAGATAGGGACTGCCAACGGTTCTTTGGAGGGGGTATTCTGAAGTGTTTAGGGAAAATTGGTGGTTTTGCTAGGCAGTATCAGACATTAGTTACAGATGAGGATAAATCTCGGGCTCTGCTTGGGATGCTGATCTCTATACGTCAGGATGGCTAGAACACTCAAGTGTATTTTTATAAACGTAAACTCCATCGTCTCAAGACACAGGCGACATTATTTAAGGGTATTTTTGGATACCCATCGACCGGACATTTTACTAATTGCGGAGCATAAACTCTCCCCGGGACATAGGATTGACTTCGGGGGGTATATAACGTACAGACAGAACCGACAGAGGGGACGTGGAGGAGGGACAGCCGTCTTTATTATGGACGACATACGTTGCGAGAGGGTTGTTCTGGATACAGGAAACGTGGAAAACACTCCGATTCGCGTTGAGAGTGTGGGTGGAACCTCTATGATGGTGATTACCCTATACCTGCGACCTCAGGACTCGCTACTCGGATCAGACTTTGACGCCATAGTTGACTTAGCTAGACACGGAAAGGTTCTTATTGGGGCTGACCTTAATGCTAGACACCCGTACTGGGGGGGACTGTCACGAACGCTAACGGAAACGCACTGCGGGACATTTTACTTGCTTGTCCATATATGGACATTAACCGAACTAACGGGGCGACACGGATAACACGGACTTCTTCATCTTTTATAGATTTTTTTATATCATCATCTGATATATCCTTGACAGCGGGTTCTGACAGCGGGTTGAACACTTTAGACTTTGAATCGGACCATAGGGTGGTGGAGATTTTAATTGAGACTGGTGGCCTTGTCGAGCGGGAAAGACCAATGTTGTATAATTTCGACAAAATGAATAGAAGACTTTTTAAGAGGGAACTTAATCGGGGACTTCCGAGACATGAACTACCTACTAATAGAAACGTAACAACACAGGAAATTGACGTGTGTATTGAGGCTATGGGCGGAATATTTCGGAGTGATATGGATTCCTCAATACCGAAAGTCCCAGTGGGGGGAAGGGGACTCTTGAAACTTTTTCCAGTTATACTTGGGTATATAGGAGAGAAGAAAAGACTGAGGAGGATTTTGCAGCGAACAGAGGACCCTGGTCGTACAAATATAGTTAGGGCTGACATAAGAAATCTGGATAGGATAATTCAGGGAGCCATTGCAGTTTACGGGCAAGATTATTGGACAAAATACTTACAGGACATTAGGGTTGACAATCTGACATTTCGCCAGGTGAATCGGGCCGCTAATCGTCGCGGTCGACGTCCGATACCGGACTTAAAGGGTTTAGGCGAGACTGTTATATCGGATGAAAAGCGGAAGGCTGACAGTTTTCATGGGATATGCAGCGTAGGTCCTGAAATACGGTCTGATGTACTTATTGACTTTGTGAATAGGAATATCTTGGAACTGGATGATGGAACACCTCTGATTTCGTTTGGGGGTGACATTAGGGCAGATGAGGGTACGACGGCACATGGCTTTATTGGTCCATCTGATATAGGTTCAGCTTTGAAAAGAAGAGGCAATAAGAAGTCAGCTGGTAGGGATGGAATTCCGGATATAGTTCTCCGGAGGACTGACTTTCCGACCTGGAGATTTTTAGCAGTCTTGTTAAATCACTGCATTAACTTATACTATTTTCCAAAAATATGGAAGGAGGCGCTAATAGTACCCATCCTGAATCCGGGTTCTGATCCGGCTCAGAGTGGAAACTACAGGCCCATTTCCCTTCTATCTGCTTTCGGAAAGTTGTTTGAATATTTTGTTTTGAACAGGATTCGCAACAGAATTTCCAACGGTGATATACTAAAGAATTTTCAGTTTGGGTTTAAAGGTGGCCACTCGACATCTCATGCACTGATGTTATTTTCGGACTTTGTGACTAGTGGACTTAACAACATGTATGCTACCATCGCTGTTAGCCTTGACTTTTCCAGTGCATTTGATACAGCATGGCAGGGTGGCATACTGTACAGGAAGACCACTATGGGCTTTGACAGAGGAACGTGCAGGACGGTTGCAGATTTTTTAAAAGGACGGACCTTCAGAGTGAGGGTCGGTGAGAGTCTCTCTGGAACGAGAAATGTAGTGGCAGGTGTTCCACAGGGGTCGATACTGGGGCAAGTATTGTATAACATATTTGTATCTGACATCCCTCAACCACCAGAGGGTGATTTACTGCTCGTATATGCTGACGATATTTTGATTGCGGCCTCGGGTGTTGGGGCCAGGAAAACGAATAGGAGGGTAAATGCTTACCTGGAGACTCTCTCAGCTTACTTTCGTCAATGGGGACTTCGGCTGAACGTTAGTAAATGTAATGGGATCATTATAAAAGGGAGGCGCGGGCGCCTCTTCCGTAACGCAAGGAGTTTTTTACCTGTCCTCAGGGTTGGTATGGAGAATGTAGTCGTAGGGGATAGAATTAAATACTTGAGGGTAATATTCCACGAGAATTTTGAGTATTATAGGCATATAGATTATATATTGGAAAAGGTTAAGAAGGTATACTGGGTATACCATAGATTAATAGGAAGGAGGGATGGCCTCAGTACCAGGGTGAGGTTGTTGGTGTACTTTCAGATACTAAGACCCCTCATATCATATGCCTTTCCTACCTGGTTTGGAATTTCTTCGAGCCAGATGGAGAGGCTTCGGATATGGGAACGGCGTATCTTTAGGGCATGCCTGGGATTGAGGCCTGAGATTGGGCCAGATGGAGTGGTGCGTAGACCAGCTTGTAGGGTGATCTACGACAGTGTAGGTTCCCCTAGAATAGATGTTTACCTGGTGAACTTTCTATTAGATTTTTGGAGAGGGCATCTCCCCTGGACAATGGTTTGTTGGCGGGGTGCTTTACGCGGAATAGGAACGTTGAGGTTATTTTAGGTAACGGGTATGTGTCTCCGGTAGACCTCTTGACCCTGAGGGATGGTGGCTATTTTTTCGATGGTGCAGACCTCTTGTTTTACCACAGGAGAATTAGGTCTTTTGACATGTGTGATCTGGTGTACAACACCGCACAATAGAACTTGTATCTTTCACTCTTTTACTACATTCTTTATCTTTTGTAAATATTGTTTCCTCTTTTATGTAAATATTTAGATTTAACCCTTTTAGTTTATAAGTATAGTTTTTTAAGTATTAGTATGTATTAAATGTCTCCTTTTTCATATCCCTTTTTTGAGGAATGTTATTGACTGTATTAAATTTATTTATATGACTAAGTGCCCCAGCTAAGCTGGATTTTTATATATTATTTGTTAAGTCCTTGAAAAGTACCTTAGTACGTAAGGAATAGATGTTAAGAGAAAATATTATTCTTTAAGAGTATTTTGTGAATTGAATTTTGGGAAATAAATGAAACTGGCGTACGATAAGTCAGTAGTGCTTTAGACTTTGAGTCGATAGGACATGCGCATCATGTCTTCACCGCCACCAGTATTGCCGTTGCATTTATCAGAGTAAGTAAAATTATAGTAAATTTTTTTTATTATGTGGATGCATAAATAAAGTTTAATTGAAGAATTATGAATAAGATTTTACTGGATGAATCTGTTAATGAGCCGACTCTTGAAGAACAGCCTACTTATTCAAACCAGTATGCAATAACAATCTATTGAATAACATAATTTTTATTTGAACGACTTATTTAAGACTAGATGATTTGCGACCACAATCAGTGCAACAACGGAGCCAACCAAATTCAACACTATCAGAGCCGATTTTTAAGGTATTTCTTTCAGTCATTTTACATTTAATTTAATATCTAAATCTAGTTGCATCTATTACTTAATATAAAAACAAATCAGGTTACAACTATTATATTTGTATGTTATTATATATTTCTATATTTTGTAGATGATGACGTTCCAGTTTTGAGCCAGAAGATCAAAGAGATATTGTTTCTGATTTTGGTTTAGATACAAACTTGGTGAGTTTCATAAATCTCCCATCAAATTGTAGTAAATCGGGTAAGCCAAAAGCAGTTTCTTGAAACAAAATTAGTGTCAGCAATAAATAATATTTGGTTATAAACAGAATGTTCGCAAAGGTAGAGAAAAACTACCCAGAGAAATGAAGAAGCCTTGCAAGCATTCTTGCTTCTTTTTGTATACGAAAATTTTTACTGAAACGGACAGATTAAGAATTTATTCTGAATTTTGGAAACTATCGGATGATGGGAAGGGTAAATGTTATTCAAAACTTGTCAAGCGGCAAGAAGTAAAGCGTCATGGAGGACCGCAAGTTGAAGATAAGAAGCAGTTCTTCTATACATACTTTTTACAATTGGATGAAAATATTCATCGAGTATGGCGAACGTTTTTTGTAAATACAATTTCTATTGACCAGAGAAGGATATATTACAACTTTTCTAACATGATGGAGTCCAAAACTGGTACACCTATTCCGAGAAAGAAAGGTAAAGGAAAAGATAACATCAGATAAAAACGTAAATGGATTGAGAAAGCATATCGCTAGTTTCCCGACTGTACCATCACATTACTGAATGGCGCACAGTGATCGAAATACCTTGATGCGAATCTTAGCGTAGCTAGAATGTATGAACTTTATTCTGAAAATAATGTTACTCAAACAGATAAAATCCACATGAACCGACAGTTTTTTAGTAATGGTTTTTAATTTATCATTTTATAAGTCAAAAAAGGAGCAGTGCGATAAATGCGTTTTCTTTAAGATGAATGAAAATCTAACCGAAGACGAAAAGTTGATATATGAAAATCAGAGTACAGAAAAAACTTGCTTTAGAAGTTGATAGCGACACTGATAGGTCAAACATAGATCCGAGTCACTGTGTTATTTGCTATGACATGCAAAGCGTATTTTCACTTCCGAAACGCAACGCATCCAGCTTTTATTACAAAAGGAAACTAAACGTTTTCAAACTTACCGCTACTGTATCCATGGTCAACATTCCTAGATATACATACTCCGCTATAGAGTCACAGTCGCTCACAATGGCAGGAGCAGATATGATATATCTAGTGCTTTACTTAAAATATTGAATCTGTGCGTTGAAGATTATGCGGAAATACGAAGAATAACTTTATGGAGTGACTCTTGTGTTCCACAAAAAAAAAATAAAATTAATTCCTGCGGTATTAAAGTGTTTTGAAATTAAATCAAAATATCAAAGAAATATTTCAAAACTTTTCTCAGCCGGATCACTCCCTTGTCATAAAGTTGGATTGCATTCATGGAGCTATTGATAAATTCTTAAAGAATCTGGAGATTCATAGTCCACTGCATTTGATTAAGTTGTTAAAGAACGTTAACTCGGAAAAAGTTTATCTAAAAATTATTAAAATGCGACCAGATGACTTTAAATTATACTCCAGAGTAGCTGAGCAGCTTGATTTCAGTAAAGTCCCTTTCACCAAAATTAAATTTTACTCTATGAGCAGGAAATAGAATTTAGTATGAAATTCAAATTAACCCCGCGAAGTATGGAATTCAGCACAACGTTTTTTATTAAAAAAAACGAACAAGGAAGAAATTTGTTTAGAAAAAGTTTAAACGACAAATTCCTCAGGAAAAAGCGTTCGACATCAAGGATTTATTGCCATTTTTACCAAAAACGGATCAAGAGTACTTCAAAGCCCTTTTAAAACTTTAAATCCTTTTACTGATCTCACACGAAGTGAGTTATTATTATTTTTTTTTTAGTTTTTAATTTTTTTTAGAGTTCCGACTAAAAATAGGATATATTTTTTAATGTGATAGCACTATAACAGTTAAAACTCCAAAACTGTTTATATTGTGGTAGCCAATATTCAAAACTTCATAAAGTCTGTGTGTTGCAAAAAAGTCTATCGGACCATATTTTTTTTATAACACTTTTGTTTTAAAAGTCGATTTACTTGAAATTAACTTAAAGGCGATTAGAGCAAACAAGTATTCAAGCGACGATTTGTTAATTGATAAATAAATATGCAGCGTGATGAACGTTGCTACATTAAAAAATTAAATCAATTTTTTTTTAATTCATGTTAATTATGAATTCAGTATGAGTAGTACAAAAAATGGTGAGAATTAGGTCAGTAGGCGTGGCACCTCCCATACAAAAAAAAATTATCTGCAGTACTATGAACCTGACTGTCATGAAACTTGGTGTGAGTTCATGAATGATGTGTGTGTGACAAGTTATGTCAAAAATGGACCTGATGAAACTAGTGGCAAAAAAGTTTTATTTTCTATGGGAATGAACATAGGAAACATTTATTAGAAAAAAATTGATATTCACTCTAAGTCGTCAAATAAAAACGATTTTGTTGTGTTTAAGAGTGATTGAGGAATTAGGCCAATGTATCCGATCCTAGTGTTAGGGCTGCAAGCAAAACTTCTCGGGGCAGGGGAGCCGCTAAACGGCTGAAAGGGCTGTGTTTAAGTATTCATTATTGTCATCTAAGACGCAATACGAGGGTTGAGTATCGTGAATCAATATTGCCGGCAAACGGATGCTTGCCGAATGTGTGAGCTGCTAGGGGAAATTCGTTATCGGAATCAAAAGGCTTTCCACCAGTGCGAACATCCCACCACTATGTATGTAAAGACTTCCATATATCGCATATTTAGTTAAATTTTGGATTGTTCAGCAAATGAATTATTATAAATCTTACTATGCGACAAATTCATATTCATGGAATTGGGGGGTTTATATTTATTGCAACAATTGTATGTATTCTGTTAGTATAGTAAACCACCAAAAAGTTGCGGCAGTGTGTGAGTACAGTCTCAATTTATGGCGTTTTAAAATTTTCATTTGTTTTTCAAAACCATGTACGAAAAAACGGGGTAAATGTCCCTTTGAAAGTAATTGTGTTTGAAGACGTGTTTCAAGTGTTAAACTTTTCCATGACCATCTTGGCAATTTTACTGTGGATCATTTAAATATTTAATTTTCTTAAAGAAATGTTTTCTACATTTACTCGTGAAACATCTAGTTTTTGGTCTGCTTTAGGTTTCAGCATCACTGGTATGAATTTTTGATGGCCCATACTGCAGATAATATATTCTCGGAAAATTTTGCCAGTTCCAGTTGACGTGTTTGTTTTTTTTAAGAAAAAAAAAATACCATATAATTAAATGGTGTTTATACATACATACATATTTATAGTAGATTATTTATATGACCCGAGGTTGTATGACAATTATAGTGGAAATTTTTAATTTCAAGCACATACAATTATTTTAATGAATATAAGTATGTAAGTAGCTTTATTTACTGTTTGTTTAACAAAAATAATAACAATAAATCTGAAAATTAATATTTTTATAAATAATTACCTTAACATCAATAATGAAAAAGATTTTTGTAATATTGTATTTATAATTGACCGCTGAACAACAAATAATTGTCACCACATTTATGTGTGGAATAAGCCGATGATTAAACATTTGTAAATCAAATTCCAGACAATACATAATAAATTATACACACACTTACCCAACCAGTGATGTCAACTTGTATGTACATGAAGACCAATCCACTATTAAATATCAGTGCATGTATGTATTCTGGGAAGAGGGATCTAAAATTTTTTACAAAACGAACGAACGAAAGAAATTTTTGGAACTAAACTAGTGATAAAATACCTAACAATCCATCTCAATAACGGTTCAAAAAAGCAACAAATGCGCTTTATATTTAATTAACTTTACCCCTACACTACAATTTTATTCTATATGTTGGACATATCTAGGCAAGAATACCCACTGTAAACGTTTACAGCGTACACAGAGATTTGCGCAACTGTGTGCTTTACAAAAAGTTTAAATGATTAGACTCTAATCGAGATTTCAGACGGACCTATCAACCCTAAGTATTATGGCGTCTTTGCTTCGAAAATATTATTCAGTTTAAATTTTGTGATCTAAGCATATATATATTATATTATATGATATACGACTTATCGCTAAAGTTGGAATTTTACACGTATATCCGATAATTGTTATTATTATGGATTCGTTAAAAGAATTAAATCAAAATCTAGTTGACGTTCTCCGAAATATAAGCCGCAAAACATTCTTATATTTTTAAAGTCAACATTAACAAATAAAATGACAAAAACTTTCACAAATTTCCTCACAAATTTGTCTCGTATGTTTTAAATATTTTTAAATAAAAACATATTTATTTATTTAACATATGTAATTGACATCACATTTATACATACACATTATAGCTACAATCATAATCCTTATAATAACACTGTGCGACAGCCCAAATCGGGATGGGGTGAAACCACCGGGGAAAGTTATATCGGCCAAAAAAAAAGTTATACGTGTCCCGGCGCACAGTGGTCAATTTCGCGAGGTAGCGGTCAAAACTCTATAACTTTTGACCGGATTGGTATTTTTTACGCAATTTGTTTTGTTTAATAGGAGGGACTTTAAGCTTCAATTATCGTGTTCAAACGTAAAAATCGACTAAAAGGGAACGTAAGTAATTTGGAGTTAAAAATGCATTTTAATTTTTTGTTGAGTTTCCATGTAAAAGTTGAATATGTTGACATTTTAAATAGGTATTTTTTTTATAACTTCTTATTTTCTTCAATCGTATTTTACAACCAATACTTATTTATTATTCCTAAACTTAATTTTGGTCAGGAAATGCCAACATTTGGCCCCTGACATTTATTTAGTCTCAATATTCACAGGGGCCAAAGGTTGGTTTTTTTTGGAAGAAAGCTAATTCTTGTGAGGATTAAACTGAAAAATAACACTGAAATTCCCAACAATATCAATACCATTTGGATATATTATATACAGAATACAACATCGATAAAATTTTAAGTAAACTTTTACTATTGATTTAAAGTGCACATATATTTTATTTAAATGTATTAATAAAAATTTATACTAAAATTAGAAACAAATTATAATCTTTAAACTAGTATTAATTAAACAATATTAGTAAAAATTTCTTCCAAATAGCTTTGATTTTCATTTTGCAGTAGTTGTTTAGCTTCTTCATCTAACTCTAATGTGGTTGATTTCCATTTTTGTCGAATACTGGACATATATGGGTCTGATGTGCACAACAAAATATTAATAAGATCTTCATTAGTACAATATCTGGAAATTTTTCTTGTATTGTGCTCGCGAAAGAATCTGTAGTCTTTGTTCCTTTTTTCTTGGGCTTCTTCTGAGAGATCTCCAACTGGAAGCATATTGTGCTGAATTATTTGTTCCCCATGGAACAAAATTTTGTGAACTGTGGTTGGCATATGTCTCCAAGAATATTTTTGGTTATAAAGGGTTGCTGTCTCATTAGCATACTGACCAAATTTTTTTGCATCTATCTTTTTGCTACATGCTATAACCTTGTAATATGATTTGAAATCGTCGTATTAAATCATAATCTACTCCAGTGATAGAAGCTGCAGTTTCTGGATCGGAAAAAAACCTCCTTGCTGTGTTTCCATCATTAGAATTTCCTTTTCCTTGCTTTGGCTGGTCAATTATAAGGCCTATCTCACGGTATTTTTCTTGAATATCTTTTTTTTTTGCTTTCTTTTTTCTTAATTTTCTTTGTGTTTTCTCACTGTTTCGCCTAACGGACCAAATTCCAAATCATAACCCAATTTAAGAATATGCTCCATAAAACGAATTCTAGCATGAAGAGGTGACATTCCAAATTCATATGCTTCATTAAAACTATCGTCTTGTGTTGGTGGTTGGCTCAATTGACTTGATGTTTTTTGGCATATGGTGCAGCTTGACGATGACTTTGTTTTGGTTAAAGCTTGTGCAACTTTTCCATCAATCATTGTGAGACACATTTTAAAATTTACTTCAATGTCTTGGTCATCAAATTTAAATGTTACTGGTTGAAGTTCTTTAATTTGATCATTTATTTTTCGAACTACTTCATCTATGACATCTTGAGTCTCCTTTTTGTAAGCAAACTTTATTGGTCTACAAAATTTTGTTGACGAGGGAATTTCATTCTTCCATACATCTATCTCTGCAGCTCTACTAGTTGACGGCTCTGAACCAATATAAGTTTTTGTTAAACGTAATGGAACGAAAGAATTCATGAATAAATTGGCATCTGAAGAATTTTCCGCATTACATTGTTTGTATTGTTTCTGGCCAGAGCACCCATCACATCCCCATCATGCTGCAATTTTTAAACTTCTTTAAATAGTCAGCATCAAATGTCTTTAATAATCGTTCTGCGGTGTGTTCAAGAACATCCTGCAATTTTATTTCTGCTGAACTTGAAGTTACACTAATAGCAGTTGGTGAAGGTAAGCAATCTTTTTTGGCAGAAACTATATCTCGATGTGATGGAAAAATTCCAAAATTTTTTTCATTGGTTCGCTTCCGCAATTCTGTATATTGGTTTTTAGTCATTTTCAAATCCAAAAATAGTGAAAATGCTTCTTATGGAGTAAATTTATTTTCTTCAGTTGGTGTCGGCATACTTTCTAAAATCCTTTTTGTGCGTCTGGGGCTTGCTTCCACTATTTTTTCAATGATAGTAATTTTACCCTTTTTAGTTTTCGATGGCTGAATTTGATGCAGAAATGAATCCTTTATGATGCTACAAGAAACTTCTTCATTGATATGTTTAAGCTTGCGTCTTCGTGATCTTTCACTACAATTATCAATTGGCTTTGCTGGTCGACCACCTTTTCCAGTTTCCGTGGTAGTTACTGATGGCTTTTTAAAAATAAGTTTATTTCTTAGCCATTCTTGGTTGCGTGAGTAAAACAATTTCTTGTTTCTGGAACATTGATTGTACCGTTTTCTTAAAGTATTTAAAAAGTTTTTTATTTTTAAGTTATGAATTTTAATTTCTTGTTTGTCGCATATTTTGAAGAATGGATTATTCATTATATGTAAAATAATGTCGTTTTCATCTTTCCGTTCAAAATATATATCAGATAGAACACTATAACTGAATTTAGCCATTGTTTAAACAATAATGAAGAAAAAAAAATGAATGCATGGATTAATATACTATTGCTCGAAGTTTCAACATGATCTTTTTTACCTCTTTGAAACATAATATAACAGGTAGTTGGTTTTACCAGTTATTTCCATTGGTTTTAAATTTATTTGCAATTTTCACGTATTTAAGTTGTGTAATATTAGATGGCAATAAAATCTTTTTTACCTTTTCCAAATGAATTGCCAGATACCACAAAATTTGAGAGTTCTATTGTCATTTTTGTCAAAATTTTGATACACCCTTCTATGTGGACTAGGTCCAAATATGGGCCAACTTCTCCTAATTTCAACAGAATTGTTTCTTGGGTCAATAAGAACTCTTGTACAAAATTTCATCAAAATATATGCATAATAGCCACTTTCACATACAAATAACTTCTCAAAAAATATGACGTGCATTTGTACCGAATATCTTACCTTGGGCCAGAAAAATTGCTGTAGTTCAAAAAGTGCAGTCCCGATGCATGGACATGTATATATAGGAATGTAGGGGAGAGTTAGGACTACAAAATAGTAAATTTGTGTTTTGACTCAGCTTACTCACAGGAGTTGTGCTCTATGAAGTAGGAAATTTCCGAGAAATTTGACCTTTTTTAAAAAAAAAATTTAAATTGTTCTGAAAACAGTAGAGCTTCAATTTTTTTACCAGTAAAAGGAAATAAGTTAAGTTACAACAAAAAATTTATTTCGTCCAAAAAAAAAAACAAAAAAGTTATGATCATGTAAACTTTAAAAATTAACTAAAAATATCATAAATTTACTAAATTCTGAAAAAGCCCATTTTGGACCACCCTGTTCTCAGTGAAATAGTTGAAATAGAGTTCTAATTTTTTGGCTCCCGAGGTTTACTACTGTCTATCATATGAGTCTAATAACTTTAAAATCGGAGAACAAAAACCAAAAGGAGTTTTGGCCGCTATCTCAAAATATTGACCACAGTGCGGCGTTTCGCTGGGTCATGTCTAGGAATCGAGGTAAATGGAATTGAAGTTGTAAGTATCGTATAGGGGAATTTTTCACGTTGTGGGCTCTTTTGTTTGACATTACTCGAGAGGTACTAGTCCGATTTTGCTGAAACAAATTTAGAAAAATTAAGAATTACAATAACTTTATCTGCTTCTAAAATTTGTTTTGTTACATTTGTGGCAAACGAGCTTTTTCAACAAATATTGCATTATTCACTGAGCAAGTGAAGCGTGTTTTTAGACTTTATTATTTCCGAAAGAAGTCGCGGCTTTTCGCAGGCCCCAGGCAAAATTTGTAAAACGTGCTACAATGCTCTTAACATATGGATCCAAGGGAAACGCAGTTCACTGTTTTTTGTGTATCAATGATTTCTACTGATGAAGGAAAGCACAATTCCGACAACTTTATGCTTGTGCAATCAAAATACATGGAGTAAATCGTGAAGGCCTCAAACAAAGAGTTTACAACTCTCCGAAAAGTGCACAAACACCTATTCCGCATTCGGATGACATACCAATTCCACTGCTTCCAAGTCATGACAGATAAACTTATGTCTCTATTGCAACAACGGATCAATCAAATAATTCCAATATAACAAGCTAGAATGAACAAGATTGTTGCAGAATTAAACTTGTCTCAACGCGAAGCAGAAAAACTTGTCCTGCTTTTGAAAAAAAGGCAACAATTTGGAGCCATATATCAAAAACACTGGATACCGAAGATGACATTTGCCATTCTAGCGGTACTTCACACTCAACCAAGGGAACACAGACTCTGAACAAGTAGGATAACCACCAAGCAAGAAAGTAAAGGGAACAAACAAACGAAAATAAATTTATGCGTTCATCGATTTTTTGATCTCTGTATCTATGTTATAACCTGATATTTTTAGTTTTACGTGTTAATAATAAATAATATATAATAAATATTATCCAAATCCATTGAAAATACTCTTGTCAAAATGAGATACCTTTGCTTAATTGTGAATAAAAGCGAAACGCGTACATCGATTTTCATGATCTATGTCTCATTTTGTTCATAGGTTATGTGACTTTACATGAAATTAATAGGACTTGACGCTTTTTCCCAGCGAAACAACTCGACACGTATAACTTTTTGGTTTCATTCCATCCCGATCACTGACCCCTACCATTTTTCGCACAGTGTAATTTGTGTTTTCTTTTTTTCTCAACCATTTATATATAAAGCATTTTAATGCAAATAAGCATGTAGTTGATGAAGTTGATATTTTTATGTAAAACAAATGAAATGATTGCAAACGCAAGAGTTTGTTCTAAAAGATTTAAATCTACTGACATAAATAATATGTTTAGTGATTTAGTAAGCAGTGAAGATTTTATCCACTCTGACGGCGATGAGAATATATTTCACCAATAAACCAAATAACAATCGAAACTTCAGACACTAAAATGGCACGCACTATAGAAACAAATGAAGATTCATTTGACTCTGAAGAATGATGAAGTCCCGACAAGAAGTGAACTGTGTGGTGGAAATGGTACTTGCTGGCAACTTAGCCCATTTCCAGAATCCCAAACTGTAAAATAAAATATTTTACTACAACTTGCGAGTGCAGCCAAAAAATTTAAATTATAGGCAGCCAAAGAAATATTTAAAAGTATTTTGTCAAGTGAAATGTGTGACATAATTCCTAGAGAAACAAATCGTAAAAAACAGAAAACTACACCAAGATATAATACAAAGTTTGATAACACAGCTGCTTTTCGAAACATTTCGATGAAGCTAAACTACAATGTAGGTCAAAGTTATAAGCCTAGTGAATGTATAACTATTGTTGAGCAGACGTACTGATACTGCTGGCGTATCAATTTTACGCAGTACATGCCGCCAAAACCTTAAAAATATGTCATCAAAATATTTTGGTCTTACGATGCACGTAACTCTTACTGTTTACGTGGCCAATTGTTACCACCAGAAGGCGAGCATGAAACTAAAATTGGCGAAAAATTGTTTAAAATCTGGGTTTTCCCTTTAAAACTCAGGAAGAAACGTTACTGCAGAAATTTTTTTACTTCTTTGGAACTAACAAGAGCTTTGAACTTATAGAGCCTGGAAAAAGTTTTTATTACCTAATAGGCAGGCACATAAGAAAAGGTTAGTATTATTCTAAACACATCCAGATTCAATATACATACATTGATTGGGTTATATGATCCAAGATAGATATCATCAAATTGTAAATGTTTTGATACATGGTTTGAGATATATTTCAGATCATTATACAAATTTCGCCTTTAGCAAAGAAGAGTATTAAATTAATAATACCCAATATAAGTCTACTTATCGTCGTAGAAAAGATTTCCAAGATTTATGCATTGATATATGTCAGGAAAATAAAAACCAACGCGTTAAAAATACAGAAGTAAGTTCACAGGCATCTTCAATACAAATGTTTTATACAAAAGATTTGAAACTGTAAGATCGCCCATATACGTTTCCTAACAAAGGACAAAAGCGGTCGTATTCCAGTAATTGGAAGTTGTCACGTGTGCTTGAAACTAGGTACTAAACACAGAAAAATTCGTAAAACTTGCATCGGCTGTTCCAAGCCAATCTGCAATGAACATTTGATTAATAGTCCAATGTGTACAAACTGCTCGAAAGATCTGCACTAATATTTTCTTTATTTTTTTTTTTTCTTTATTGAACTTTTGTTTTTTTGTTTATATACCAAAATATACTTAAAATGGCCGCATTCCCATATAAAACACGTACAGATACCCGCGCACCTTGGTGCGCAGTTAAGGGTGTTAAGAGTAGATTGGACTGTCACGCAAATTACAAAATATATTTTAGCTGTAAAGCTTCAAAAATACTAAATTGTTTAAAATCTAGTAGTTTTCAGGAAGTTTCAGACATGCAGATTATCAACTTCGATAAAAAAATTTGGGTGAAAACGCATAATGTACCCGGGTACCTTGGTGCGCACATAAGGGTTAAACTCAATATTTTAACAAATGTTGGGTACCATTACCATTTTAATACTATTGCCGACACTTAATCCTGTGTATCTAATACCATCAAAATTTCAAGTTAATTCCCTTTCGATTCTAACGCGAATTTCTTATAAGTTCTTTTACATTGTTTTTATACCCTATACCACTATGTGGTTTGGGTATAATGACTTTGTGCTGCTGTTTGTAACAACCAAAAATATTTGACCTAGACCCATCTTTAATTATACCGATAGAATCAGAATCACTTTCTGAGTTGATTTAACAATGTCCGTCCGTCCGTCCGTCCGTCCGTCTGTGTGTCCATGTAAAGCTTGTAATCAAACTGCAGGTCGCAAATATGAATATATTTTGATGAAATTTGGTATATAAGCTTTTATCGGCCATGGGATGAACGCTATTGAAATTGGTGAGAATCGGTCCATGTTCAGACCTAGCCCCCATACAAATTACCCCTATGAAATCGACATAAATTGCCAAAAGATCCAAATTGTCATACAGATCTTACTCAAATTGGGTTTGTATGCGTTCATTACATCCATTAATGAGTAGTCCAAAAATGATCCCTTTGGCCCCATATAGAGCTGCTTCCCGATCTTCACTTAAATCTATTAAAAAATAAAAATATTGCACTGATTCTTCTCAAATTTTGTTTGTATATATTTTCGCAAAATACAAGAGACTTTACCAACCATGGTCAGGATCGGTCCATTTTTGGACCTAGTCCCCATATAGATATATCATCCGATATGAACTTTTTCATATCTGCAGCCAAAAAAATTAATAAAAATCCCACTCAAATTTGGTTTTTGCTTATTTTCTATGTCCAGTTAGTTGGGCCTAGGAGATACGGTTTCTAAACCGCATGGTATAGGGTATCGTATAGTCGGTCTAGACCGACTATAATTTTCTTACTTGTTGTTTTTACAAAAGGAATGATGGTCTATTTATATCTTGAATATTGCATTATTTTTCTACTAAAAAATACCCTTCATAAGAGACCAAAGACAAATACCCTTCCAACGCAGCCGGTATAATTATACCTAAATTGAAAGTAATGTGGCTACTTTCCAATGTTTTAAGAGCTTAAAAATTAGGCAATATTTAAAAAAAGTTTAAAATTAATCTTAACTAAAAATCTTGGCAATTTTAGTTTCCCCATATATCAGTAAAATAAATTGGCTTATAATGTGATAATTTAAAGATACAAAGATAGATTTAATACAACAATACAAAACAAGAAAATTATAGTCGGTCTAGACCGACTATACGATACCCTATACCATGCGTTTAGAAACCCTATCTCTTAGGCCCAACTAAGCAAAAACCAAATTTGAGTGGGATTTTTATTAATTTTTTGGCTGCAGATATGAAAAAATTCATATCGGATGCTATATCTATAAAGGGACTAGGTCCAAAAATGGACCGATCCTGATCATGTTTGGTAAAGTCTCTTGTATTTTGCAAAAATATGTACAAACAAAATTTGAGAAGAATCAGTTCAATATTTTTGTTTTTTAATAGATTTAAGTGAAGATCGGGAAGCAGCTCTATATGGGGTCAAAGGGATCATTTTTGGACTACTCATTAGTGGATGTAATGAACGCATACAAACCCAATTTGAGTAATATCTATATGACAATTTGGATCTTATGGCAATTTATGTCGATTTCATATGGGTAATTTGTATGGGGGCTAGGTCTGAACATGGACCGATTCTCACCAATTTCAATAGCGTTCATCCCATGGCCGATAAAAGCTTATATACCAAATTTCATCAAAATATATTCATATTTGCGACCTGCAGTTTGATTACAAGCTTTACATGGACACACAGACGGACGGACGGACGGACGGACGGACGGACGGACATTGTTAAATCAACTCAGAAAGTGATTCTGATTCGATCGGTATAATTAAAGATGGGTCTAGGTCAAATATTTTTGGTTGTTACAAACAGCAGCACAAAGTCATTATACCCAAACCACATAGTGGTATAGGGTATAAAAAGCAAGTAGGTCTAGACCCAAACCCATCTGACCTAGATCTATAGTATAATTTGGATCTTATGACAATTTAAGTCGATCTCATAAGGGTCATTTATATGGGGACTAGATCTGAACATGCACAGATTATAATCAATTGCAAATGCGTTCCACTTATGGTCGATAGAATCTTATATACCATATCTAATCGAAATATATTCATACTTGCGATCCGTAGTTTGATTAAAAGGTTTATTTTATTTACTTATTTACATCAGCTACAGTAATTTATAACATCAGCTGGATATGAAATATATTGTTACAATGATCATTTGAATAATAATAGTATAATAATATTGATAAATAATAATAATAATAATAATAATAATAATAATAATAATAATAATAATAATAATAATAATAATAATAATAATAATAATAATAATAATAATAATAATAATAATAATAATAATAATAATAATAATAATAATAATAATAATAATAATAATAATAATAATAAATAATAATAATAATAATAATAATAATAATAATAATAATAATAATAATAATAATAATAATAATAATAGTAATAATAATAATAATAATAATAATAATAATAATAATAATAATAATAAAAAATAATAATAATAATAACAATAATAATAATAATAATAATAATAATAATAATAATAATAATAATAATAATAATAATAATAATAATAATAATAATAATAATAATAATAATAATAATAATAATAATAATAATAATAATAATAATAATAATAATAATAATAATAATAATAATAATAATAATAATAATAATAATAATAATAATAATAATAATAATAATAATAATAATAAATAATAATAATAATAATAATAATAATAATAATAATAATAATAATAATAATAATAATAATAATAATAATAATAATAATAATAATAATAATAATAATAATAATATTAATAATAATAATAATAATAATAATAATAATAATAATAATAATAACTAATAATAATAATAATAATAATAATAATAATAATAATAATAATAATAATAATAATAATAATAATAATAATAATAATAATAATAATAATAATAATAATAATAATAATAATAATAATAATAATAATAATAA
This sequence comes from Cordilura impudica, assembly GCA_963682025.1. Classification (NCBI taxonomy): domain Eukaryota; kingdom Metazoa; phylum Arthropoda; class Insecta; order Diptera; family Scathophagidae; genus Cordilura; species Cordilura impudica. The sequence goes on from OY821521.1 coordinate 134,410,393, forward strand.
TAATAATAATAATAATAATAATAATAATAATAATAATAATAATAATAATAATAATAATAATAATAATAATAATAATAATAATAATAATAATAATAATAATAATAATAATAATAATAATAATAATAATAATAATAAATAATAATAACAATAATAATAATAATAATAATAATAATAATAATAATAATAATAATAATAATAATAATAATAATAACAATAATAACAATAATAATAATAATAATAATAATAATAATAATAATAATAATAATAATAATAATAATAATAATAATAATAATAATAATAATAATAATAATAATAATAATAATAATAATAATAATATTAATAATAATAATAATAATAATAATAATAATAATAATAATAATAATAAATAATAATAATAATAATAATAATAACAATAATAATAATAATAATAACAATAATAATAATAATAATAATAATAATAATAATAATAATAATAATAATAATAATAATAATAATAATAATAATAATAATAATAATAATAATAATAATAATAATAATAATAATAATAATAATAATAATAATAATAATAATAATAATAATAATAATAATAATAATAATAATAATAATAATAATAATAATAATAATAATAATAATAATAATAATAATAATAATAATAATAATAATAATAATAATAATAATAATAATAATAATAATAAATAATAATAATAATAATAATAATAATAATAATAATAATAATAATAATAATAATAATAATAATAATAATAATAATAATAATAATAATAATAATAATAATAATAATAATAATAATAATAATAATAATAATAATAATAATAATAATAATAATAATAATAATAATAATAATAATAATAATAATAATAATAATAATAATAATAATAATAATAATAATAATAATAATAATAATAATAATAATAATAATAATAATAATAATAATAATAATAATAATAATAATAATAATAATAATAATAATAATAATAATAATAATAATAATAATAATAATAATAATAATAATAATAATAATAATAATAATAATAATAATAATAATAATAATAATAATAATAATAATAATAATAATAATAATAATAATAATAATAATAATAATAATAATAATAATAATAATAATAATAATAATAATAATAATAATAATAATAATAATAATAATAATAATAATAATAATAATAATAATAATAATAATAATAATAATAATAATAATAATAATAATAATAATAATAATAATAATAATAATAATAATAATAATAATAATAATAATAATAATAATAATAATAATAATAATAATAATAATAATAATAATAATAATAATAATAATAATAATAATAATAATAATAATAATAATAATAATAATAATAATAATAATAATAATAATAATAATAATAATAATAATAATAATAATAATAATAATAATAATAATAATAATAATAATAATAATAATAATAATAATAATAATAATAGTAATAATAATAATAATAATAATAATAATAATAATAATAATAATAATAATAATAATAACAATAATAATAATAATAATAATAATAATAATAATAATAATAATAATAATAATAATAATAATAATAATAATAATAATAATAATAATAATAATAATAATAATAATAATAATAATAATAATAATAATAATAATAATAATAATAATAATAATAATAATAGTAATAATAATAATAATTTTTTTTTTTTTTTTTTTTTTTTTTTTTAATTTTATTAGACTTTTCAAAAAAAAAGAAATACATTTCATTATTAAATTAACCTCGCGAAGCCAGTGCGGCTTGTCTGCAGGTAAGGATAGTAAGAAATGTTGTACATAATTCATTTAAATATTTTTGTTTTGTTTTTGTTTTTTGTAAAATAATTTTCAAATATGAGATAAAATCAGATTAGATAAAATAAAATAAAATGAAATAGTGAGTATTCATTGCTGGCTAATGAAGTGGGATTTTAGAATTTTCTTCCTTCTGTTGGTATTGTTTGCTTCCCCTTAGGATCTCAGTTGGAATGTTGTTGAATATAGTCGGTAATATAACTGATAATGTGCTTTTTCCGTACTCATTGCTGTATTGTGGAATAGTGTATCTTCCTTCTAGGTTTCTTCTGGTTTGATAATTGTGGTCAATTTTATGTAAGAATCTTGAGTCGTTGAAAAATTCAATTGCTAAAGTTATATTGAATATGTTTTTAACATTAAGCATGTGTCTGTCTTTAGCAATATCCAAGTTATATATTGCTGAAGTGAAGTTTCTAGTGTTGTAACTTTGTTCATGAATTTGTGTTGTGTAGTTGTGTTCGATGATTGTTTGTTCTTATGATTTTAGTAGTTGGTTTTGTGTGTGCTGAAGCTTTGTGGAATGCGTAGAGTTGCCCCAGGCTGTGATCCCATGACGAATATGGGATTCGACGAGTGAAAAGTATACCTGCCTCAATACAAAATTATTAGAGCAGTATCTTAGCCTATGTAGAATAAATTGCAGCTTTACGTAGTTTTTGCGAATTTCATCTATGTGGAATTTCCATTTGAAGTTTTGGTCGACGATAACTCCCAGGTATTTGTATGTGTTTACAATCTCAATTATAGTTGAACAGTTATCAGAACTGTAGTTAAAGTTTTCTAGTCTATTTTTGTGAAGACATTCGGTACTGTGGAATCTTATTTTAATATCAGTATATAAAAAATGGCGTGGTTTTATATGCATCAATTTAGTTTTGATGAATTTATAATTAGACCGTAGTCATGGCACCATCGTATTGCAGTATCCAGTTGATGTTGAAGTAGTGTAGTTGCATTATTAAGGTTTTTATGAGTAACTACAATAGCTGTGTCATCTGCATATGCAAATGTTTTGGCTATTTTCAGCGTGTTGATTAATTCGTTTGGAGTATATTATATACAACAGTG